>MCGT01000026.1:0-381833 GCA_002104935.1 Hesseltinella vesiculosa | reverse complement strand
GATCCCAGCGCCAACGGCCTCCTCATCCAAGACCACCTCGCCTCCCAGCCCACAAAACCAACGCAGAAAGAGGAGATCAGAGTCGCCCACAAGTCTCTTCGCCAAATCTTGCTTCCAGCGATCAACGAATCACCAGAGGCTTTGAGCAATGTACTGTCTACCATCAAGGACGCACGCATCGCAGTCACAAAGTATTCCCGTGACATGTTCACACTGTTACACACAAGTGTTCTAAAGTACGCCACCAATCCAAACGCGGACTGGTACACCAGCGGTAAGCATAGCTTAATAGACAGCAAGCCTGGCGCTCATTTTTTTTTTTTGTAGCAAGCGTTCCTGGGCGTGTCACTGTTAGCAACCTCTTACCCTCCTTTGCTCAGCGCAACCTGGATCAAGTCAAGGACGGGCAGTTTTCCACTCTCCCACCGCCCACAAGCAGCTCTTGCAACGACGTGTTTGGAATACAGCATATCCAATATCTATTCCTCCCACTTTGGCCATACGCGCGAGAGCACAAAAACCAGCCATCCCAATTGGAGTCACCTAGCAGTGGACTGGTCCTTTGACCCCCCAAGCAAGTTGATGACTTCAAACGTCCGGTCCGTATACCACAACAAACTGGATACATCATTTAAGAATATCCTCGCTGGAAAGTCCTTTGTGAAAATGACAAGATACCTTGTGCGCCTGCTATTGCGCCTTTGGCTCGCCCCTACTCGAGAACAGCGCCACACCAACATGAAAAAGTCTTTTGCGAAAAAGAAGCGTGACAATGCTTGTGCGGTATGGCTAATAACGGGGAGAGAGATATAAAAAAAAGGTGCCTGACTTTTTTTTTTTTTTTGTGATAATAGCTGCACGACGACCCTGCCAAGAAGATGAAAGCCCTGTATTGCAACACGAGAAATGCACTGAGAAGGAAAGCTAAAGAAATGAGCAAGAAACGGAGCCGTGGAGCACTGAACGAACGTCAACAAGCTGGACTTGATCGCCGTATGAGCAATCTACAAGAAAAAATGGTAAGTTTGGACTTCTTTGGGATGCATTCTTTTATATCTCTTCTATAGGATTTTTACAAGAAAGAACGAAAGCAAATCATCTCGAGCAAACATTCCAGTTCTGTTGAAGCCCAGGTTTGCAAAAAAAAAAAAAAAAAAAAAATGCACGAAAACTCTTATGCTTTTTTTTTTCTAGAGCTCCACTGATGTTTCTATTGCCACAGATGCCGATGCGGTTGCGCTCAGTGATGATCTCGATTCCAATGGGCGTAATGTTGAAGACCATGAGGAGCCTTCTGAAGCAGATGTGTCAGCAAGGCGAATGCGATCATTGCAAGGGATCACCATGAAGCTGCTCTTCAGCGAATCAGATGTCACTCTTCAAGATACGTCCCTGAAAAAGCATACCCAGAAGCTCCAGCTCATCGACAAAGAAGTTCGCGCCATGAAGTTAGTGTTCAACACGCTGAAGCCATACATCCCTTGCGAAAACGCACCCAAATGCCACCGCTTGAACATTATACTCTTTGGCAATGAAGTCCTTCGGGTGGCTGGTTATGACAAGTTCACCATGGAAGCATGTCCATCTGTTTCTGCAGGGACCACCTACAGCCTCTCACTTGACGCACCAAGTGTCCACGAGCTTCTCGGGAAGCACATCAATGTCAAGGAGAAAGGGATCGGCTCGGCTGCCCAGGCACGGCATCAAAAGAACGACGTCTTTGCTTGCCTCTTCAATATGGACAAGGTCGAACAAATCTGCAGTAAAAATGGTATCCAATTCATCCACCATATCGACATTCATGGGTCTGGGGATGTATCATTGCGCGGTACGACGATGAAGCCTCGCCAAAAGTCTGTGTATGAAGAACGAAAACTGCGTGGTATGGGCAAGACTGCTCCTGGATCGGTGCCTGTTCAAGAATCCATTGACGAACTTGACCTCTGTATCAAGAACCTGGAAAAAGAACGCGATGTCCAAAGTAAATCTGCAAGAATCGCCACAGCATCCTTGTCTGATCTTGGCAAAAATATGAAGGACAAGCTGACACGAGGATACGGGGACGAAAGGTTCAAACAAGAACGTCATGACGATGTCAAGGCCGAGCGCATTCTCAAGGAGCAAAAACGGGAAGCCATTAAGGCGAAACACGACATCCTCGACAAGTTGGCAGAAAAGCGAAAGATGAAATACTTGCATCAAAAGGTAAGAGTAATGGAATTATGTCAGTGCATTTGCAAAAAAAAAAAAAGAGGCATTCACACTTTTGCTTTAGGAACAAAGCGACAAATCTGCCGCGAAAAAACCTGCGTAAGGCCATGGACAAACAGCCGCCACCACCACCCACCGTGCTCACGCCAACAACAAGGACGGAGGAGGATCCTTGCGAGACCGAAATTGGCACCGTTGACCTTGAGCATACCGTTGTCAGCGGCACAGATTATGGGATAGTGTCTTTTGCGACCACGGTCACCCATTCTGCGCAACAATTGTCTACCATCATGAAAGGTGAATTTGTCAAGTTACCAAAGGCCACAACGACAACAGCCAAGGATTTGCACTGGAGGACTGGCACGTTTCACTTTATGAAAAAACTTCAAAAACGGAAAAAGGTAAGAAAAAAAATTGCCAGGTTGTGTGGGTCAAAGTGTCTTGAGCGAACCACTGATGGCTTTTATTCGTCCAGGCCGCCAGAATCAGTGACTCTGAAGCCTTACTTGCAAAGAATGCCATGACCTTTTGTACAACCCACGACGACCTGTTGGCGCGGTATGCCAAAACGCAAGAAGCAAGTGCCGCCTTGCAGGCATTTTATGCCGCACCATGGATCGGTCGTGCCCGTCGCTTCTTAGATTGGCATACCCCACTTGTCCGTGAAGGCATGGTGATCCAAGAACAAAGACGCCACAAGCCCAACCAATTGATTCGTGCCATCGGCAACTGTGGATCTGGTGTCGGCTCGCGTATTGGTGGTCATATGCGTGTTGGCGGGAAGTGGCACCGGCGCCTTGCTCAGAGGCATGGTGTGTCGCTTATTGTCAATGAGCATCGTACTTCAATGACATGTCCATTTTGTGGCTCGCGCATCATGCATCCAAAAAAAAAAGGTGGCCGCCTCAACCTGGGCACTTCAGCGTGCATCAATGGTTCTTGCCCTTCGGTGAAGATCTCCATGAACACGTTTGGAAGAGATTCCCTGGCAGCAACATGCATAGCCTTGCGAGGCTTTGGGCAGCTGGTTGGCCATCCTACGCTTTGAAGACACTTTTTATGACTGCCTCCCATGCCATGATGGTATGAGGAGGTGTGGAACCCTCTCATGAGGTTTGAAAACAGTGACAACGTAAGTAACCAAAAAAAAAAAAAAGCGGTTATGGACTTTTAGCATGTCACTCATTTTTTTTTCACTGCGACTCTATCTCATCTTCTGTCCGTCAAATTAATTTTTCAAATACGACATTTAATTTTTATCATCTCTCCCAATTTCCCTTTTACTGTACGACTTCGTTCTTGTGGCACCTGACATTTGTTTATGGTTTAAGTGTATCAGCGCAAATATAACTATCAGATCATCATTGCTTTCGGATAATTGACAACCAATTTTGCTTTTATCAAGGTGCTGCAAATAATACAATGTTGTATCTTTTCCAACCATTGCTACAGATGTCGTGTTTACACATCCTCCGTATACACCAGGGTCGGTACCAAATTTCAAGGGTTTCTCAAGAGAGAGTGCGCAAAGCATTTTTACAGTGCTATTGGTGGTTTGAAGGCTTTTCAAATCCACCCACGTCATGTTGTATTTACCAGGAAAGTTATGGACATCCACTGCCCAAAAACCTAACACACCGTTTATCAACGCAAGAGCAGCAAGGGCAAGCTTCATCATTTTTCTAGGGTCAACAATAGAAAAAAAAAATGCTGAGGTAGGGTAGCCGTGTCGTGTCGAACAGCCCCCTTTATACTTTTTTGCTAAACCTTATTTGCCTAAAGTTTGGGTACCGACCAGATGCACTTCTTGGTCCACGGTATGACCAGGGGCCGTGCACTTATGCGAAAAACGATTTCATAGACTTTGTCAAGAATCTGAAAATCAGATCAGGAGAAGAGAGGGGCTGTAATGGAGATTCAGAAATAAGTTGAGGCTGAGATTAGGAGAGGACCAACGATGTGAGAAGTGTCAATAAATGGGAAATGGGTCATGCCCGTTTTTTTGCATGTAACAACATCCATCAAAAATGGCTGGTGTAATAACAGCGTCGATCATAACATTCTACTCCCAGACATGGTCGTCTTTGAATTCCAGGCCAAGGATTTTGATCAAAGTATGGATGCTTATAGACTTTTCATTATCAAGATCAGCCCTTTTGGTAACCGCGCCTTCAATCCTCTGACTACAAAATATATATCCTCACCTTTGCCTTTGCCGCCCAGAAACACTCTATTTTTAGCTCTCACTCAGCTGTCTGATAGGAATGTAACGCAATCATAGTCAGCTCTCGTCACTTTAAGTCATCGTGCAAAATTTAGGATAAATCGGCTTCGACCAATTTTGCACTGAGATTTTTGCTCAGATCGTCTTGGGGACCCCTGAGAAAAATGGCCGATTTTCATTTTTTTTAGCTGGGGACTTGGAGGTGCCGAAACGAAAATGGTCAAAAATTGGCTGGGTGATCTTGGTCAATCGACCTGATTTTTTCAGCTGCAGCACCATTCAATTATATGCGCACCCTTGCAAAATTTAAGGTTGATCCGATCATGCAACTGCGCTATGTGGTATATGTATTTTTTTTTTAAAAAAAATCAAAAAGGAATTGGGCGGTTCCTGGTTGGCGCACACAAGGCAGCTGGTAATCAGAGAATACTGCCTTCGATACAGTGTTAAAAAGAATCTAAAAGTTCAAAGATCACTGTATTACTTTCATATTCAAGAAAGTGTATCGCGTGCATAAGATCTGACGTTTGTGCACACGTGAAGTTAATTGGCGGTTCGCCTGTTAGGTCTACCCGCTAAAAAAAGTCATTCACGACTCAAAAAATAATACCTGGGTCGCACCAAATGGAGGCAGAAATCCATTAACTTGGTTATTTTAAATCGAAAACGGGAGCCAGCTTTATGAATTGCATAGTTGCTGAGAAAAAGCGTTTTGGCGCCACTCTTTTTTTTTTTTGGACGCTCCGCTGTTTCCCCCATTTTTTTTTCTTTTTCTTCTTCCTTTTATTCGTTGACATCAATAATTAATACCTCTCTTGAGTAATTGTCATCTCTGTGCTGACTGGATAATGCTATGTTTGCCACCTTAGAGTTGCCATTAGGTAAATATCTCCCAATGCCAAAAGCTTCTTTCTTCTTGTTCGTGTGGTAACATCCACTTTTTTTTTTTTTTACCTTGGTGGCCTGTGTATCGTTTCGTTTTCTCTCCTGCCACCTCCATTCGTACTTTGTATCCATAGTTGAAAGTCATAACAAATGTTGAAAGAGTATGCAATGCATGTTGCATGAAGTAAAGAAAGGCAAGTTGTCTAGCTAGTTTGTGCTTATCGCTAACGCAATTCGATTTAGTGTGATGACAAACAGCCTTGCTTCAAGTAAATCGCTCAATCCTTATCTACCCAACGCTGGCCATCTCGCAACACAATATCACTCAATAGCATTCTCTATCTTACCTTTTATGCGATAATGTAAAGGCAAGCCTTCAAATGAAAAAAAGAGAAGGGACGCGTGGACTGACGATTTTTGTTACCCATTTAAAAGTACAGCTCGTAGGCGGCAGTGTACGTTTGTCAAGGCTGGGGATGAGGTTTACATTCGCTGGATGCATCGTTAGACGACCTTAACACCCAAATGGAATCCACTCTGCAACACAACAGCTGCCGCCCCTGCTCGCCTCACCAACGCTGGTGCCAAACCTGACCACTGACTGGATGAAGAAATTAGCCAATACCTTCGCCAACCTGACCCTTGCACCAACACCTCTTCCCAGCAACCAGCATGGAATTGGTAGTCCTTGGCTGCATATTGGCGACTTTATGCGGTGGACGGACGAGTTCCCTGCCGCATCGACCTCCTCCTTGATGGGTAGCCCACCAGCCACCTTCTCATCGCTCCTCAGTACCTCCGCCTTGCTGGCCTACCAGCATCCACAGCAAACCCGAACAGGCGGGAAAGAAAAAAGGAAGCATACGCCACCTTCCCGACCACCTGCATCGGCTTGGCCAGGCTCCCCCCCATCCGTTGTCAATGCACCATGATGCCACGACTGCATACCAGCAAGACACACCATCAGCGACCTACTGTGCCAGTGTCTGCGGGACATGCAACGAATCAGTGCATCGATGCCAGTCACCGACAAGCACCGTTTTTCTCAATTGGTCGATACCGTTGTCTCCATGCACCAGCAGCCGTCTACAGCTTCGCTCTTTTCATCAGCCTCAACTAGCGGCCACCCCGCTTCGACATCCAGATCCTCGGTCGCCGATGCCTGGATGACGCTGAACAGTCCTCTACCAATGCCTTTACCAACCTCGGTCCCTGCCTCCTTTTCTTCGGCATCCACCATGGCTGACGTAAATGAAGCAATGATATCTGCCACAGGGGTGATGCAGCATAATGACGATATGGACAGGCGTGGTTTTTTGCCGACCCCTCTGACCTACCTTTCGTCCGTGCCAGCTTCTCCATTTGTCTTGGCCATGAATCCATCTCCGCCAACATCCTTGGCACCTAGTCTGCAGCCAGCCTTTTCAACTCCACCACCACAGCAAGTCATCGAGCCTGCCGACTACACCTTTGAGCTGATATTCGTGGCTGACGAGTGGACGCGGTTGCCAATGCCTCCATCTTAACAATCTGGCGCAGTATACTTTAAACGATCAACCGCTCCGACCCCTAACAATCAACCGCTGCATACTCATAAAAATAGGGCTTCAACAGAACGATTACGTGCATCTACGCTGGAATAAGTCAGGCTCAGCTCGGTCGGATAAAAAAAAGCAGTCAGAGGGTGAATGGGCCATGTGCGTGAAATGATGGGATGTGCTGTACCAAAAATAGGATGCTTGACTGAGACTGACAGTCGTGGAAAATTAGATGACCAAAAACAATGCGCGTTCAAGCTGGAGCGGGTCAGGTGCATCTTGGTCGGATAAAAAAAAAGCAGTCAGGGGGTGAAAGGGACATGTGTGTGTGGAGATGCACAGAAACAGGGTGTTTGACTGAGAATGACAGTCGTGGAAAATCAGATTACCAAAGCAATACGCATCCACCAAGTTGGAACGGGTCAGGCGCATCTCGGTCGGATAAAAAAATACAGTCAGGGGTTGAATGAGCCATGTGCGTGAAATGATGGGATGTGCTGTACCAAAAATAGGATGCTTGACTGAGACTGACAGTCGTGGAAAATTAGATGACCAAAAACAATGCGCGTTCAAGCTGGAGCGGGTCAGGCGCATCTCGGCCGGATAAAAAAAAGCAGTCAGGGGGCGAATGGGCCATGTGCGTGAAATGACGGAATGTGCTGTACCAAAAATAGGATGCTTGACTGAGACTGACAGTCGTGGAAAATTAGATGACCAAAAACAATGCGCGTTCAAGCTGGAGCGGGTCAGGCGCATCTCGGCCGGATAAAAAAAAGCAGTCAGGGGGCGAATGGGCCATGTGCGTGAAAAAAGGATGTCTGACAGAGATTGACAGTTCTGGGAAATTATATTACCAAAGCAATGCATGATAATTGAGAGGTGATTTGATTTGTGGAAACCCAGGTGGCATTGGCGCAATTTGCTTAATTCCTTTCAACCCTGAAGAAACAATATTCACGTTTTTGGAAACTCCTTGGAACGCCAAGGTGACCTGGGCCCCAATGCGCCAAAACGCCAAAGACAAAAAGAAATTGAGAGAGAAGACCAGAAGGCAAGACAACACCAATCCAAGAAGGAATGGACGAATTAAGAAATTGTGCCTGAACCAGGTTCTTGAACCGAGGAGCAAACCTGGTATTCTTTGATTTGGTGGGTTGGAAAACATCAATCAATGGAAAAGACAGTGAGCCATTGACGTAAATTTAATTTAGCATGTCTCATTGGTATTGGACCCATTCAATCTCGCTGATTGAACAGGACTCTGAACAAAAGTGATGCCAGGTGGAGATTCATTCAAAACCTTAATAGGGCGGAGGTGATTGGCGCTTGTTGTCAAGATCCGCTTGAGGTTAATTGCATGAAGGTTGTGTTTTTTGGGGGGGGTGAGGATTTCCATATTTACTCTTTTGTCCATGCGCAGTGACATAGCTGTGTAGGCAGTAACATATCAGCGTAGTCACCTTTTTTTCCATGTGGGAATCACCCTATAAAAAATGAACCGAGAGCGTGGAAGACCTGCTTTGAAGAGGGGGAGGATCTCCACGAGGTCATGACGTTTTTGCAGCGGATCAAATAACAGAGCATGACTTTCTGTTGGTCAGGTTCCTGGGCCATCCAGAAAAAACCCATTTCCAGTAGGTGCAGAAATGCATCCGCAGGCGGCGCCTAAATATTCAAGAACACATCATGCACTTGGTTTTAGGCTTTTTTCCTTTTTTTTTTCATTGTCAGATCAGATCTATAAAAGCAAAACGCTTTCGCCTTTCCAACTACTCTTTATTCCAATTCATTCATTTCTTTTATTCCCATACAATTATGAAGGTTACTACTGCTCTGTGTGTTGCTGGTCTGCTCACTACCTTGGTGCAAGGTGCCCCTGTCCATGTCAAAGAAACCGCCTCTGCCACGCCTTCTGTCCATGGCAAGTTCTTACACATCACTGGTAAGGAAGAAAATAAGCTTCAGGACCATCCATGTTCTCATACCTTTCTCCTCCCCAGATATCCACTTGGACACCCACTACCTTGCTGGCTCTGACCCTAATGAACTGTGCCACCGCAAGACTAAATCATCCAAGAATACCGCTGGTAAATTCGGTACCTTGAGCTCCCAATGCGATAGCCCTGTTTCGCTAGTCGAAGCTTCCTTTGGCTTTATGAAGAGCAATATCGCAGACGTTGATTTCATCTTGTACACTGGTGACACCGCCCGTCATGTAAGTCCTAAAAAAAAAATAAAAAAAAAGGTCGCTCACTCTCTCTCGTTCTCTAGGACCGCGATAACAAATTGGCTCGCACCAGCAAAGACGTTGTCCAAGATCACAAGCAAGTCATCCAATACTTCCAAAACACCTATGATTTGACCAAAGTCAAGCTTGTAAGTCAGGCATTTCTTCACGGGAGCATGCATTGACTCTTTTCTTCTTCCTCATTAGATTCCTACCATTGGCAACAACGACATGTTTGACCATGATATCTTGACTGAAAACGACAGCATGTACGGGACCTTGGAAGAAATCTGGGCCCCTCTAGGCTTAAACCTCACCAATGACTGGCGCAAGGGCGGGTACTTTGTGCAAAACATCAACGACAAGCTGCGTGTCATCAACACCAACTCGATGTTCTTCTTCAACAAGAACGATAATGTGGACGACTGCGTGTCAGGCTCGCCTGGTCAAATCCAAATGCAATGGATCCAACAGCAACTCACAGCTGCCCGCAACGCTAAAGCTCAAGTCTACATCATTGGCCATGTTCCTCCCAACGACGATGACGGCTCCCTCTTGTTCAAGAACAAATGCCACAGCCAATACCTCAATCTGCTCGGCCAGTTCGGCGATGTGGTTTCTGGTCATTTTACTGGTCACACAAATGGTAAGCCAATAGCAATAGAGACTCTTCAAAAAAAAGCTGTGTCTGACCTTTTTTTTTTTTTTTGCCTCCCACAGACGATGTGTTGACTGCTATTGTACCTAACGGCAAGAGTGTGATTGCCATGCCTGATGAATCACCCAAGTCACTGTCTCAAGTGTCTACTGTCCTTTTCAACGCTCCTTCCATCGTTCCTGCCAACAACCCTGCCATCCGTGTTTACAACTATGAAACCAGCGCCAACGCCAAGGGCAGTGCCTATGGCTCGATCTTGGACTGGACTCAATATTACGCTGACTTGGAAAAGGCTAACGCAGCCGGCAAGCTGAACTATGAATTGGAATACGTTGCTTCTCAGTTGTTCTCTGTGAAAAACTTCAACGATGTGGGAGTCAAGCAAGCCTTCTCCAACCTCAACACTAACTCCACTGCTCGCCAGCTCTACTCCAAGGTTGTCAAGGTCAGCACCTAAATCTATCATTTTACCCACTAGAAACAATAATAAATGACACCTCATTGGAGCTGGGCTCTGATTGAAAATTGAAAGATCACCCCTTACTTTTTCATGCATTGGCTCATTCCTTCTCATTGATGAACCCTTCTATTCGGATCTTCATGCACTGCGTGCATAAGACCAAGTTCCATCTTTCCGTTCGACGAACGAGCCAAGCCGAGAATTTAATGCTGATGACAGCGTGGAAATGAAGGCCGACCAATAAAAAGATTGCATGAGAAAAGAAAGATGGGCTGCCACCAGCTAAAATTTCTATCTCGATATTTCATTGACAACAGTTTTAACCCGATAAGCAAAGATTAAGACAAGATGCTGGAGACCAGCTATGGATGTCTCAAGTAGCAAGGCAAACCTGTAGGAAGACGAGTGGGCACAAGCTCTCTGGACAGGGTCCGTACTGAGAAGGGCTGATCTTTGAAAAAAAAAAAAAAAAAAAAAAAAAAAAAGCTGCAAAACGTGGCCCCAAGCTTACTTGGAATTGTGACCTCTACTTCTACTATCAATAGTATTAGCATCGTTGTGGTATTAAAGTATCCTTGGCCTTAAAGGTTTGACGTCGATCTGGAAGTAAGTTTCAGGCAAAAAATTGACCTAATTTGGCTGGCGTGCGCTCATTTCCACGCTGTCATCAACAATACAATCCTCCTTCTCTATTGGCCAGCCTTCATTTCCACGCTGTAATCATTATTCATTCTCGGCTTTTATCCTTTGTCGACCGGTAAGATGGATCTTGGTCCTATGCACAAAGTGCATGAAAGATCCGAGTAGAAGGGTTCAACAATGAGAAGAAAAAAGCCGACGCATGGAAAAGGGGGTGATTTTCGAACTTTCAATCGGAGCCCAGCTTAATTTATTAAGCGGGTAAATCCTTGCTGACCTTGGAGAAGAGTTGATGTTGCTTCACACCCACATCAAGTCTTTCCCAGTAAACAGTTGAGAAGTAATGCGTTCTGATTGATAGTTCAGATTGCCGGCAGCGCTTCCAAGTCAGTCTAATGTTGGGTCCAGACACCCCCTCACATTCTACAAATCAAACCATACCTCAGTTACCTTGCAATGCTCTGGTCATCTAACTTTCCACACTTTTCAGACTCCGTACCATCTTCACTTATGCACATCGTCGCGCCATTTCGCGCACATGGCCCATCCCCCCCCCCTGATCGTTGTCTTTTATCCGACCAAGATGCACGTAATCGTTCTTCCGAAATCCTATTTTTACAAGTTTGCATCGGTTGATCGTTTAGGGTTCGCATCGGCTGATCATTTATAGCACGCAGCGGCAGATTGTTTAAGATGGAGGGCCTGGCAATTGATTCCACCCTCCTGGCTCTACAACGTACAGCTGTGAGGGGGGGGGGCTAATTTAAACGACTGACATACGTGAGCAGCTTTGGACAAGCCATACTGAGGGGAGTGACATTGAAACAAGCTCGAAATCAAATGTATAAATCGATGACACGACGCTCTTCAGCAAATCATTGGACATTCTTATTTTCAGGGCTTGAAATCGAAGAATAAAATTCATTTCCGTTTTTGGAAACCTCCCATGTCATCAGGCTGCAAAAATTACAGCTTCGCCTTGGTCTTTGTCACCTAGAAACGTTACATTGTTATCTATCACTCAGCTGTCTGAAAGACTTGTAATGTAATCATAGTCAACCCTCGTCATTTTGAGCCAGCGTGCTAAATTTAGGATGGATCGGCTTGGGCTAATTTTGCACTGTGAATTTTGACCAGATCGCCCTGGGGACCCCCTGAAGAAAATGGCCGACTTTCCAATTTTTTTAGCTGGGGAATTGGAGGTGCCGAAACAAGAATGGTCAAAAATTGGCTGGGTGATCTTCGTCAATCGACCTGGTTTTTTCATCAGCATCATTATTCATGTATTTGCGAACCCTTGAAAAATTTCAGTTTGATCAAATCACGCAACTGTGCTATGAGGTATATGTATTTTTTTTTTAAAAAAAATTTTTTTTTTTTTTTTTTTTTGGAGATCGAGGCGATCAGAAATTTTATTTGGCAGTGACGTAACTATGTAAGAGGTCAAGGCAAAGATGGGGCGAGGAGTATGTTTAAAGGGTAGCGGGGTAAAGGAGACGGGATTCATCACGCAGGAGCTGGATGGACTTGTTCACTGAAATGAGGACATTGGAAACGGAAAAGGGGATGTCATCGTAAACGTGGCGCCAGTGGGCTGACCAGATGGCTGCCAGAATGGTGCCTAGGACGAGAGGTGCGGAGAGGGATGGAGTACCAGGACGTAATGGAGGCCAAGACCAGGATGTGAAGGAGGATACGACGTTCTGTATTGAGTCGAAAGGAGTGGCAAAGTGTCTTTGCCAAGCCAGTCGCCATACCCGCATCTTGAAAGGGCATGCGAAAAGTAAATGGACACTCGACTCGTCATGGTATCGGCAGATCGAACATTTTGGCGAAGACACAAGGGTGGGGACGATGCGGAAGAGTAGTGAGCGTGAGGTGAGCTTGCCAGTTAGGAACCGGAACAAGACAGTGCGTGAGGAGTGAGGGAGGGACGTACGCCAAAAGGATTCCCATTTGGCAGCAGACCACTCCACACCGGGGGCGTGAGACGGGAGGGCGTATCGAGGTGTGAGTAACCGGCGGATCGTTCTTGATTGGAGTGGTTGTCGTAGTGGAGCAGGGAAGAGGGGAAAGAAGCAGGCCCATAAAGATGCGCCGAGCCAAGACAATGTGGGCGGGACAGGAGGGCCGGGGGGACGGGGCACAAACGCACAGTCAGGTAGATCGGGGAACATGGTGACAAAGGACGCAACAGCCTGGTGGGGGGGGCCCAAGATGGGGAAGCAAGATGGACCACAGTCGCCGGATGGTATAAGGACGTATAGGCAGTTCACAGGACGGCCGAAGTTGTAGCAAGCAGCCAGACGGCCCTTTAAAAAAAAATCAAAAAGGAATTGGGCGGCCATATTCAACATCCGCACCATATCGATTCCTGGTTGGCGCACACAAGGCAACTGGTAATCAGAGAATACTGCCTTCGATACAGTAATAAAAGTAACCCAAAGTTCAAAGATCACTGTATTACTGTTATTACTGTCACACTTAATAAAATCTATCGCGTGCACAAGGTTTGACGTCTGCGCACACGTGTATTTAATTGGCGGTTCGCCTGTTGGGTCACCCGCTAAAAAAAAGTCATTCACGACTCAAAAAATAAAACATGGGTAAATGGAGGCAGGAATCCATTAACCCGTTCATTTTATATCGAACCGGGAACCAGCTTTATGAATTGCATAGATGCTGAGAAAAATCAGATGGATCGTGATTGCTTAGTTTATTGTTTATTGGCGCCAACTCTTTTTTTTGGGACGCTCCGCTCTAATCCCCCCTTTTTTTTTCTTTTTCTTCTTCCTAACAACTTCGGCACTGTACTCGCCGCCATCTGGTCAGCCTGCTGGCGCCATATCTTTGACGTAGTCCCCTTCACCGTCATCAGCGTACTTGCCACTGTCAATAAGTCCATCCAGTACCTGCACGACGAATCCCGCCTTCTACCTCCCTCATCCCCATAAACGTCCTTCTGCCACCTTAGTGCCAGATCGAGGGGCCGCATTCATGTCCCAAGTCCTAGCTCGATATGTGTCCCGTATCAAGTTCAACCACCCATTCACAAGTACTTATCATCCACGAACAAATGGAAATGTGGACGGTTGAATAGAGTTGCCATTAAAAGGTAGATGAGCAACTACTTTTCTGACACTTGGCTGCACTTCTGGCAATCGAAAGCACAGCAGAACTGATGAAAAAGAACAATATTCTAGCCGCAGGCCATGGCTTTGGTAAAGAGAGAAGCACACCAGGGATGGTCCCAAAGCGCGCGGAACTAACGTTTTTTTTTTTTTTTTTTTTTTTTTTTTTTTTTTGCCTAGGCCTGAAGAAAAACAGTGACGTGTTCGATGGAGCTGAAAATGTGACCTTAAAAACAAATTGAAACAGCTTTTAAGCAAGGCACGACAGGCTTATAGACGATCTGAAAGATTGTCACTGGTGATGATGCTGATTTACGACATTGACCCGATCCTGCGCCATCGACAGCAATGTACGCTGGCAATTGCTATTCTACCGTTCTCGACTAATGGAAAACGATCACGCCAGCAACTACAGATATTACTTGGTCCAATCATCGAAGACTTGGAACAGCTTGAAAGAGGGTTTCGCGTGCAGACACTCTCTTCTGATTTTTATTTCAAGGCGCACTGTCTCACAGCAACTGGAGACACTTTGGCAGTGGCAGACTTACTAGATCATCTTGGCCACTTGTCCCTCTATCCCTGCAGAATATGTGTCATACCTGCTTCACGACCCGGAAATGCCTCCTACCTTCCACCATCGCCGCACCCACACCACGTCCGGTCTGTTGAGGAAATTGCTTTGGGGTTCAACGTAAGTTCACGATCGCTCCAGTTTTTAAGAAGAATTCATTGACTTTTTATTTTCTTGTGCCTTTTTATGTACATTATACAGGATGGCCTTGGGTCTCCGAGCATTTTCTCAAAGTTACAAAGCTTCCACAGCGTATACTTTTTTGGACTAGATGAGATGCATCTCTTGGGTCAGAACATTGGCCGACTGGTTATCAAGCTCTTCTGCCAGGAGCCTCTAGGAAGCTTGCAAACGTTTGACAATCCTCTTACTTTACCTGATGAAATATGGAGTGATATGAAAGCGACCTCGAATTCTCGCTCGCTTGTCTAATTCCGGCGTCCATGTTTGATGTCAAATTCAAAATACCAGAGGCAAGCAATGATCCGTTGCGAAGCAAAGACGTGCTTGGCTTATTCAAGTACATTGTTCCAACTCTTGTGATCCCAGCAATTGAGCGACCAAGTAGCCGAGGCGGGCTCTCAGCATTGTGTAGGATATTCCGACTGATGGGTCAGCGTGAAATCTCTGATTCACAACTCGATCGACTGAAAAGGTAGTTTTGTACTATAACGCGGATGGTCGGTGGTGGAAGATGAAAGGCACTAACATTTTCTCTCTCTCTATTTTTTTTTTTTTTTTTAGTGATATCGATCGTTGGACGACGTTTTTACATGACGAACATTTGTCTAACGCTGCCGCTGTCCGTTTTCACACCAACCATGCGTTTCCTGCAGCATGTCCCGAAGTTATTCGTATGATTGGTCCCCCATTCGCATATTCATGCAGAACATTGGAGCGAACAATCGGGGGGGGGGGGACCTAATCTCTCTGCCTGACATTGTTGAAAAAGTACAAACTTTGAAGGAAACCATGGAAGACGTGTCACTGAATGGAATTTATAACATGGACGAGACGGGTTTGTTTTACCGCCGTATGCCAACGAGAATGCTATTGAATTCGGATGACAGCGCCCAATTCTCAAAACCACCACACATCGCCACACCCTTTGGATCTCAAAATATCACAATAAAATGAGAAGTTGGAACAGTTCCCATAAGATTGTTGCCAAGCAAATCATAATGGGCAATAACTGGAAAGCGGAACTGGCTTTGCGCAACAAAAAAAAAAAAAAACTATTGCAAAAAAAAAAAAAATCAGATCGATCAGCGATCGTTTAATGCTGACATCTTTCAGAACTACCCCAGGGGATGGAAATTTTGCTGGAGTCCAGCCTTCAAGCAGAGGCTACAGATCGCATGACTGGAATGCAAGACTGGGCAGGGCTTGAGTGGGAGAGTCGCATGTGGCCAAGTCAAGTGACTTCAAACTGTATATTTAATGAAAGAGCATGCCATGACCAGGGCTATGAAGGGTGTTGTAGCGTTTGTTGTCAAAATCAAATTGCGTGCCAGGCCAAGACTTAAGCTACTTGGCATGGCTGGCGCAGGAACTTGGCGGGATGCAATCAAATAGGGAAGACCCCGCCATGCCAATTTCTTTTTTTCCTCACGCTCCTTTTTTTTTTTTTTTAAGATTTTCAATGCCGGAATCATCAACACAAGACAGCAATGGCCAGTCGACGGGATGGAGGACAGTACACAGCAGTCGTGAACGTGCAGGCGAAGCTACACGGACGTTTTTATCTCATGTCAAACGCTACATTTTGGAGCTTCCGGTCATCACGCAATTTACCATCGGTCTCTCGGTGGTGATCTGTCTGCTTGATCTGTTGCTTCGCATGATGCATTCAAGGACAATCTTGGATTCAGCTCGGTTGTCCATGTTCGCGGTTGTGTACGGATGGCAAGGTAATGTCAAATACAGAAGAAGAGGAAGAGAACGATGAACACGATTGATTTCACACCTTTTTCTCTGCTCAGTCCATCGATGCTTTACCTATGTTTGGGTGCAGCAGTTTCCAACTTTTTTAGTGACAGACATGATCTTCTTGATACCCTTTTTATCCCGCTACGAATATAAAGCTGGATCGTTGCAGGTGCTGTACGAATTTATTGGTCTGTATACGGTGCTGCCTGCATTTGTGTATGTGGCTGCCATATGGGTAATCGATAGGCTGTCGGTGACGTTATTTCTTGGACGAGAAGGCTGTACTGGTCTGTCTGGCTGGGTCATGGGTCTTGCCGTCGCCACCAGCCTGCAATCGGATCAGTCGACGCAACATTCCCTGTTTGGCGTGATTCCCCTGCCACCCAAGGCGCTACCTGGGCTGGTCTTGGTGTTCTACACTTTCTTGGTCCCTGGCACCTCCTTGGTCCTGCATTTGGCAGTGGCAGCTATTGCTTATCTCTGTAAGTTTACTATGGTCAGCTGAAGTCGGTCCTCACCCTCTTCCCTTTAGACCATACCCAGCAATGGCCACGTCAACTTCTGCCTTCACAACAATTGTTCGACCGCTTGGAACGCAATCCTTGGCTTACTTTTTTGACATCACACCCTCATTATATCAAGGCAGATCACCAGTACCTCCCTATCTCAACCAACGATACCTCACATGGAGCTGGCCAACGCCTGGGCGACGGTGGCGCCTGATGACTCTAATAAGCGTGCATCCATAAACCCATAAAGATCCTGTAGCCAAGCTTTGATTATTGGTCTAGAGTGAGGCGGAAATAGATCACGACGGTAGTGTTCAAGGGAAGAGAGGGGCGTCGGTAGAGGCGATGTCGCCTTGGTCAACGGCAGGATCTGGGCGGTCAAAGCCCAGTTGCTGCAGAAAAGATAGGAGTCAACCAGAACTCACTGTACGAATTTTATTTATCATTACCGGAACGTCTCCGAGCTCTGAGAACAAAAAAAAAAAAAGCCAAAAAAAAAGGGATTGTTCATTTTTAATTGAGCAGCTCTTTGCAGTGTGACTTCTCGCAACTTTGGACACCTCTTTAACATCGCAAATGAAAGATATATAAAACGTCGAAATATAGAAGGAAACAACAACTTTCCTCTTACTGACCTCTTCTACGGTGGATTCAGCCAGCCCCTGCGACAGAACCACTTGCTCACCTCTCAGTGAGAGATCCTTGATGGAGTGTGAAAGCCGTAGGTGCTGGTTTCGTACTTGTATCCCTGCCGAAAAAAAAGGCTAAAAAAACGGTGTGGAAAACCACATCCACCTTGCCCTGGCAGCTTCATACATTCTGCTTCTGTCACCCCATCACTACCCAGACGATCTGGCTCCATTTTTCACTGACGCCAATCTTGCCGCCACGTTGCGTTGTGTACAAATGAAGTACAAACTTACCCGATGCCCCATGCCATTGGATTTGATGAAAAACATGGTAGGAATCTTGGACGATCTGGACAACCAACTGATCGGTCGTGATGCTGCCATATTCAAATTCATGCTGTTAAAACTGGAGGAGACGCAACGTCCAATCAGAAATGTTTTTATCAACTTGATCCGCAAACTGCCTGACGTTGCTCTTGACGAAGGACTTCAAGAAATGGAGCAAACCTTTTTTGTCTGGTCTCTTTGACGATCCATCTCATGGCGTCTTCTTTCGCTGGCTTGATGAACGCACTATGGAGGTGAAGAAAAAGGACATACTGACGAACATGCGTCCCGACATCACCATTACACATGCCCGAGGCGTGCATTGGGCGGTCAGTAGTGGCTATGGGGAGGCCAAACCGACGGTGGAAGCCGACAACAATTTCATGCTCTGCAGAGACCTCATGCGGGTGGCTATCTTTTGCAAAGATGCTCTTGATGAATATGACATGGATGGTGTCCTTGGGCTCCAAGTTGTGGGGAACACGATCTCCTTTTACGTTCTAACGCTCCCATCCTCTGGTTTGTACTTGTTTTATGAGCTCGCCACTGTCATGGTTCCAAACTCCATTCGCGATCTATCAAAACTGGTCATGGATATGCCCCACCTCTTACTTGTGCTTGATGCGTTTCATCGTCTCTGCCAACCATCCAGTGAACCACACGCTGCCGCCTTCCATCGGCCAACAATCTCTCAAAAAATTTATCATGGCCTATTTTCTCGTTCAAAAGATCGATCTCGATCATGTCATTTGAACCAGCGTCGAAAATCCTGATTGCAGCCAAAAATAGCGAAAAAAAAGTGTATATGTGTTAGCCAACAAATAAAAAAAAATGAGACCATGTTTTATGAAAGGCATAGAAGCTGTACAAAAGACAGATGGATGCGCAGTCGTTCAACGTTTTAACACCCCCCCCCCAAAAAAAAAAAAAAAAAAAAAAAAAAAACGCTTCTGCAGCATTCAAAGTGCCTTTAAGCTGCGCAGGTGGTGGGGCCA
Source organism: Hesseltinella vesiculosa (assembly GCA_002104935.1). NCBI lineage: Eukaryota > Fungi > Mucoromycota > Mucoromycetes > Mucorales > Cunninghamellaceae > Hesseltinella > Hesseltinella vesiculosa. Next base: position 362,897 of record MCGT01000026.1, on the reverse strand, counting down.
TGAAGCGGTGGAAAAATACATCCATGTTTTTGACGATGAAATGAATAGCTTGCACGATGCGGCGTGTGGCTCTTTTGACCAAGGCTCCTATTTTGCTTTGCTAGGCGCGCACTTGGCGGGATGCAAGAATAAAACAACGACCCCGCCTTCGCCCTCACCTTTTCTTTTTTTTTTTTTCGCGTGCTCTGATTTTACGATTTACGATGCCAGTATCATCACAAGACAACAATGACCACGTCAACGTCTGCCTTCACAACAATCGTTCGACCGCTTGGAACGCCACCCTTGGCTTACTTTTTTGACATCACACCCTCACTACATCACACCCTCACTCTATCAAGACAGATCGCCAGCACCTCCCTATCTCAACCAACGATACCGCACATGGAACTGGCCAACGCCTGGGCGACGGTGGTGCCTGATGACCCTAAGTATGCATCCATAAACCCATAAAGATCCTGCAGCCAAGCTTCGTTTATTGTCTAGAGTGAGGCGGGAAATAAAACAGGTCGCTGAACGTTCAAGAGGCGAGAGGAGCGTCGGTGGTGGCGACGGTGCTTTGGTCAACGGCAGGATCTGGGCGGTCAAAGCCCAGCTGCTGTAGAAAAGCCATGAGGTCGGGGGTGTTTTGGAGGGTATCTCTTTCTTCTTCGGTCTTGGCCAAGAGGTAGCCGGCAAAGGACATGGAGTTCATCGACAGCGTCAGCTCGTTGCCTTGGGCGCTGGTAAGCACACCGGTTTCGGAGCGGCGGGGCACGAGCATCATAAAGCGATCGGTCATGATGAAGTTGTACGAGGGCTTCTTGCCTTGGAGCTGGCTGGGGTCGGCAAGGCGGATTTGATGGAACATCGAATCGAGGAGACCAAAGTACATTTGGCCAAGGTACTCTTCCACAACGCCATCATCCTTGCTCTTCAACGCGCGAGGGTCCAACATCAGCAAGACATGGACAAAGGGCAGTTCGTTCAAACTGTAAACCTCGCCTATAAGCCCAATAGAACAAAAAAAAAATAAGAAAAAGTCAGGACCTCGTTGTGGCACGCTTACCGTGTTTAGGATCATCGATTTTGTTTAGCATTTCTTGGATGGGAGGTTGGACGCCCTGATCGGACACAGGTATCAACTGCACATGTTTGTGTCGTTGGCTGAAAGAAGGAAAGAGAATGAGAGGTGTGGCGTTCTTTTTTTTTCATTACCTGGCGCCAGAATCTTCACCACAGTTATAAAAGATCACGCCAGGCTTGGCATAGGCTTCTTCCATGGTGCGCCAGGCAATCAAGAGGTCGGGAGGGAGCAGAGGTTGGGACTGCTCCTGGAATTCCTTTGTCACAATCAGTAGGTGATGGGGAATGATGCAGAACTTGTTGAGCAAGATGCGGTAGTTGTCGACTTCCTTGACGACGAGCGCTGGGTCAGGGCATAAGAACGGGTTGATGGGCTTGTCTTGATGGACGCTTCTAAGCTTGTCGGATGATTCATGAATGGTTGATGGGACGGCTTTCTTAGCCAACGATGGCACATAGTTTATCTGATACTGTGAAAAGAAAACGTGAGAGGGCATTTCGGTGCTGGCATGGTTCATGATTTACTTTGATACCATGATCCTCTTTGATGAAGATTTCGTTTTCAAAGAAATGGCAGCGCTTGTGCTGAATGGCATTGTCAAATGTGTCCTTGATATGCTGTTGAAACGAGACCATGGAGGGCAAACGGTGGAAAGAGACCTGTCGAATCTCCGCAGGCGCAGGATTTTTTTTTCCTCCTTGGCCTGGTGTTTTTGTGTTGTGTTTTTTTTTCTTTCATTTCTTATTTTTATTTTTCCTAGCTGTTTCATTAATTCATATACCACAAAACGATGACCGATCATGAGGATGCATGGGAGTCCTCCTTGCCGCCAGCGCCAGCCATGACGGCGTCAGCTGACCAAGACGATGGGGAATGGAATGCAGCCAAGGAAATCGCCTTGTTTAATGCCATCTCGACGTTTAAGCCAGTGGGTAAAGATGCCATTGAACATGGTGGAACTATGGATTAAATGATTTGTGATTGTAGGTGTACATAAGCATTTCCGGATTCTGTGTATACAGCGTCAATTCAATGAAGCATGCAACACAAACTGGAGCATCCAAGATATCTGGGACCGTCTGAATCAATATTATGCCATGAATGAGTTGGATGAATTGGTGAGTGATTTTTTTTTTTTTTGGGCGTGCAACCTGTAAAAAAAGGAGAGACCGCAGAAAAGGCATGGCAACACAAAAAAAAAAAGGGGGGGCCTTCATTTTGGGTTTGATGATTTGCAACATGGATTTTTTTTAACTTACGATTTTTATGATAGGACGCTGAAGGTCGAGAAGACGAAGAAGAGGAAGAAGACGAGGTCGATGAACAACGAGAATTCTCATTACCAGCTGACGACTACGATCAAATGATGGAAAGCCGTCAAGATACCACCCGAGAAAGTACACCGACAACTGATAAACCTACACGAGCAAGCAAACGCACCCGTGTCAAACGAGATCGAGAAGCATCACCTGCTGTGACCGAATCGTCAGTGGCGTCGACCCCCGAGCCTGAAGATGGTAAATAGAAGGGTGATTGTCAGGCGAGGTGTGAAACTCACGTTCTTTTTTTCCCTGCAGGAGTCACCACCCGACGAAAGAGTGCAAGAAAATCTGAAGCCAATACACCTGAACCAGTCTCGACAAGAAGTAACCAACGCCGTTCTAATCGAGGGAGCCACTCGACTCCTGCCAGAGGATCAAGACGACAAACGAAAAAGAAATGATCCCCCCCCCACCACTTCCTCACTTTCATGTGAAACCATCCAAACAAAGATTTCAATTACGATTCGAGCAATGTCAAGTTGGTCAACATTTGGGGCACCGCCACCCGACAAACTTTCCGTCCTGCTCTCCTGGTTCGTCCCTGTTGGTCCGCTCAACTCAAATAAAAAAAAATTTTTGTCACTTTTTTCTTTTTTTTTTTTTCTTCCTCCCCTTTTTTTTACTTGCATTTTTTTTTTTTTACACCATGGCCACCAAGCGTAACGTTGGGCTCAAGGACACCATCAGCAATATTGATGAAGCCAAAGAACGAGGCTGGGAAATCCCTGAATTCACTATCAAGGAAATCCGTGATGCTATTCCTGCCCACTGCTTCCGCCGTGATACCTTCCGTTCCTTTACCTATGTGTTCCATGACGTTGCTTTGATCTTTGCCCTTGGTTATGCTGCCACCTACATCGACCAGCTGACCAATGCCTATGCTCGGATCGCTCTGTGGCCTGTGTACTGGATCGCTCAAGGCATCGTTGGTACTGGTCTTTGGGTGATTGGTCATGAATGCGGTCATCAAGCTTTCAGTCCTTCCAAGGTAAGAAAGAGCCGGTGCTGTCATGGATCGAGGCAGTTCAAAAAATGTTGCATCAGCTGCAGGGCTTGTGTCCCCCTTTTATTCTTGTGCGTCTATTTGTGTACTAACCTTTTTTTTTTTTTCATAGGCCATCAACAACAGCGTTGGTATGGTGTTGCATACTTTCCTTCTGGTGCCCTATCATTCCTGGCGTCTGTCTCATTCTCGCCATCACAAATCCACTGGTCACATGAGCAATGATCAGGTAACCATCTTCAGAAACTCCCTTATTTGGCTAACCCGTTGTGATTAGGTGTTTGTGCCCAAGACCCGTAGCCAAGTAGGTTTGCCCTCGCGTGAAAAGGATGTGGAAGGAGATGGCCCTCATCATGGCATGGATGAAGCTCCTATCATGGTGCTGATCAACCTGTTTGTGATGTTTGTTTTTGGTTGGCCCATGTACTTGTTCTGCAACGTGTCTGGTCAAAAGTATCCTGGCTGGGCTTCCCACTTCAACCCCTACTGTACCATTTACGAAGGCAGCCAAGTAGGTGAAGTGTATCAATCGATCGCTGGTTTGTTGACCATGTTTGGTGTGTTGACTTATGCTGGCCAAGTGTTTGGTTCGTTGGCCATGATCAAGTTCTATGTGATTCCCTACTTGTTTGTCAACTTCTGGTTGGTTTTGATCACCTATCTGCAACACACCGACCCTGCCCTTCCCCATTACCGTGAAGGCGTATGGAACTTCCAACGTGGTGCTGCTTTGACCATCGACCGCTCCTACGGTGCCATCCTCAACTACTTCCATCACCACATCTCCGACACTCATGTTGCCCACCACTTCTTCTCCACCATGCCTCACTATCACGCCGAAGAAGCCACTGTCCACATCAAGAAGGCTCTTGGCAAGCACTATCAATTCGATGACACCTCTATCCCTGTTGCCTTGTTCCGTGCTGTCAAGCAATGCCGTTTTGTCGAAGACGAAGGTGATGTTGTCTTCTTCAAGAACTAGATCCCCCCCTTTTTTTTTGTACATTTTGGCCCATTCTCCCTATCCCCCCCTATTTATTTTCACGTTACTTCTCGCTAGACCTTAGTAGAGTATCACTTTTTTCTTTTCCCCTCTCCAATCGACTAGACATCGTTTAATTTATCTTTTTTGACTTCATAAAAAAATGCATATTTGATCCTCTGTCTTGACCCATCTAAAAAAAACCGAGAATGTGGCATTTCTACTTTCACATGACGATGGTTGTCGGGCCAGTGTGTGTGTCGCTATCAAAAAACGTGGAGGAGGAGAAATGAAACTCCACAATTTTTTTTTTTTCACTCCCGTTCACTCCCCCCCTTTTTTTTTTTCTCCCATCCCCAACAACTCCATCTGTTTTTCAAACTTTGATCAGCCATGATCCCTCTTGCCGTCAATACGCGTATTCAAGTAGGCGAGGATCGAGCCACAGTGCGATATGTTGGTGCCGTTGAAGGATCCACCGGCGAATGGCTCGGTGTGGAGTGGGATAATGATCTTCGTGGGAAACACAATGGCACCCACAACAACAAAAACTATTTTACTTGCAGGTATGAATAAAGGAGAACCATGATCTTTATCAAGGCGTTGCCCCTGATTGCTTTATTTTTTATTTTTTATTTTCCTTTTAGATCGCAGACATCCGGCTCATTTCTACGTTACAATGCGAAAAAGGTCTTGACCGGTCGATCATTTTTACAAGCGCTGGAAATCAAGTACCTGGAAACGGACACCCCCACCCCCACCGCCAAAGATCCTTTGTATCTAAGTGGCAACAAGAAAATCCTTGTGGAAACTGTCGGGTTTGAAAAGGTGCAAGACGTGCAAAGGTAAAATCACCTGGGCCGGCCCTGCTTGTGCTCACCCCCTTTTTTTGTACCGACCTCGCAGTAACTTGCATGGTTTGAAAGTGGTCGGATTGGCCAATATGATGGTTGACTCGATCGACGCACCCCAGGCCCTGAAGGAGGTGAACCTGCGTAAGTCCTCCTCTCCTGGCTTGTCCTTTTCTATCTCACGCCTTTATGCTCTTGCATAGAAATCGAGGATTTGGATCTGTCAAAGAACCTGATCAATGATTGGCATGCCATTGCTGATCTTGTGCAACTCTTACCAAGCCTTTGTATTCTGCGGCTCAAGTAAGTTTACCCCCCCCCCTTTTTTTTGGACGCACTGTTCTAAAAAAAACGAACCTCTTTTCTATTAACAGTGCCATTCGACTGACACCTCTGCCACCCACCCTGGCTGAGCAACACCGATCATCCTTTTGTCACTTGCAAACCTTGGTGCTGTGCGACACAGGCATTTCATGGGACCAGATTGCCGCTCTCCAACCTTTTTTGCCCCAAGTAGAAGATTTGCAATTGAGCAACAATGTCATTACTCACCTCACACCACTGACCCTGCCCAGCCTCAAAAGCCTCAATCTGGAATACAATCACTTGAACGATTGGCACCAGATCAACGCTCTGACGAGCTTAACCAGGTATGGAGCGCAACCCGAGGACCATCAAGGAAAGAGTTTTCATCCATTTTTTTTTTTATTAGCTTGGAAACACTGTTCCTGAACAACAATCAATTGACATCCGTCGACTTGATTCCCAACACGTTCCAGGCTCTCCAGTTTCTACGTCTCGACCATAACCAACTACAGCAATGGCAGTCCATCGACCAACTAGACCAATTACCCAGCCTCATCAATATGCGCTGTCAAGACAACCCCGTGGCTTCAGGTAAAAAAAAAGTCAATGGCAACGGTGTCCTTATCTTTTTTTTTTTTTTCACTTCCCGTAGACATGCCTGTGGAGGAAGCCATGGCACAGGTGATCGGCCGTGTCCATGGACTGGTGACTTTGAATGGTAACACAGTAAGTCATAACATTTGCGAAAAAGAGGGGGTGTTCGTGACATTAGATCCGTCAACGTGATGGTTGATCACCCATCTTTCTCAAGATTTCCCCAAGAGACAGGACGGATTTGGAACGTTTTTACCTGAAATTGTGTACGCGTGATGGTCAAACGCATGACCAACTCCAAGCATTGCACCCACGATATTCTGCTCTTTGCAAAGGTAAAACCATTGGTAGGCATGGCAACCAGAATAGAAATGCATGACTTTTTTTTTTTTTTTTTTTCTTATGCAAAGTGCATGGCGATCCGGTGATTCCCATGACTGGCACCAACGATAAACCCTCTGCCAAATTGAATGATCGCCTGCTGACCATCACCCTCGCCCATTTACCTTTGCCATCCGAGCAAGCCTTGCAAGAACACATAGAAAATCTACCAGTCCCTATCAAGACCCTGTCCAAACGCGTCCTGGCCACCATGACCGTCCGTAGCCTACGCAACCTGCTCCAGAAACTCTTCCAAATTCCCTCGACCCGCCTGCAAATGTTTTTGATCCAGCAAGGCATGGTCATCCCTCTTGACGACGATCTCCGTGATCTGAAATACTACGGCCTTGTCCCTGACGACACACTTTATCTTTTGGAGGTATAATTCTCCTTTTCCTCTTCACTTGGATACCCCCCCCCTTCCCCCTTTTCCTTTGATAACTAAAAAAAAAAACACAGAGACTTGGAAACGGAGGATGGTTGATGTGAGGGATTATTTATTGGTTGATTAGGGCACGCACAAAAAAAAAAAAAAAAAAAAAAAAAAAACAAACAGGGTTACCAATCCATGCTGAGATGGCGTTCTAGAGCACGCACATCGGCACTTGAAGGGTCGAGCAGGCGGCGGTGTGGATCGATCTGGATACTGTCGTCGCTGAGCATGGCTTGACGGTCGTCTTCGTCCATATCCTCCGGCTCGCCGACAAACTGGTTATCCATGATAGTGACAGGTGGGCAGAGAGAGTCCTGAAAGGCAGGGATGCCCTGACCCTGGCGCATGGCTGCAAGGGCATGCTGGTTGGCTTCAGTGGCGGTGGCGGAGCGAGGGGTCGAGATGGCACTGCCAGTGTACCGGCGTTTGGGCATCATGCAGTAGCGAGGGGTGGTCATCATAGGGCTGGTGTCGGGAGTGGTTTCGGCCACGGGATATAGGATGGAATCTTGGTAACAGGCTGGTATTGGTTCAAGGTCGTGCACGCCCGCTTCAGTGGCAGCGCCTTCTTCTGTGTCGATGGGTTGGTTGGTGGCCCGCTTGATTTCCTTGAATTCGTTGATGATGCATTGTCGCAAAATCTGTTCGTCCTGGATATACTCGAAGCTGTCAAAGTCAAAGTCTGTCTTGCAGGTGCGTTCGTCCAATGGGTCGTGCATTTCAAGCACGTAGGGATGCTGCAGGGCCTGGGCGGCCGTCAGGCGCTTGCTGGGGTCCAGCTGGAGCAGACATGTCAGCAAATCAATCCCGTCGGCGGAGCTGTTCGGGAGCAGTTCCTGGAAATCTATGCTGGTGGTGGCAGGTGGATCGCCATCGGCATTGCGCAGCTGCTTGATATAGTCCATCACGCCTTCGGTCGTGCCTTGGTCCCAAAAGGAGGTATCCTCGGGAAGTCCCAGGATGGCAATGATCCGTTTGAGTTGATCTACATAGTCACTGCCCTTGAAGAGCACTCGTTTGCCTAGTAATTCGGCCAAAATACAACCGGCAGACCAAATGTCGACTAAAAACAAAAAAAAAAAAAATGGACATTAGGCAAAAATCGCTTCCCATTGCCCCTTTATCCAAATGGTACTTGCTTGCTTTTCCATAAGATCGATTGCTAAGCATGATTTCTGGAGCTCGGTACCAGCGAGTGACCACATAGTGTGTCATGGAACCCAACCCCACGGACGCGTCTTGCACAAGACTACGGGCCATCCCAAAATCGCATATCCTAATTGAGCAATTTTCGTTGACGAGAATGTTCGAAGGTTTTAAATCTCGATGCAAAACCTAAATCGACAAAGGCGGCGTCAGTCTGGGGGATTGGCAAAAAAAAAAAAAAAAAAAAAAAAAGGAGAAATCAAGGGGGGCAGGAATAAGATCACTTACATTGGCACTATGGATATAATTCAGGGCGGAGAAGATTTGATACATGAACCAACGGTAATGCACGGGTTCCAGTGGCACATTGGCGTGGATGACATCGTGCATAGTTGTGTCGCAGCACTCTAGCACCAGATAGATTTCGTTGAATTTCGCCAAATCCACAATATCCATATCCTTCAGTCCAACAATATTTGGGTGGCCATTGAAATGCTTCAGTAGTTTGATCTCGCGCAGGCATCTCTTTGTCAATAGCTTGCGATCAAAAATACGAAAACACTTTTTGATGGCCACAACTGCAACAACAACAACAACAACAACAACAACATAAAAAAAGGGTAAAAGCTGAGTCATCTTGCCATGGACAGGTCAGTGCTCAGGCATTGGCTGCTTACATTCCGTCGTGGTCTTGTCAATGGCGCTGATCACCGTTCCATAAGAACCAGAGCCCACTTTGCGAATCACCCCATACCGCTTGTCGATATAAAAGTCTTGGTCGTTGTCCAAGGATACCTTGTAATACTTCTCTGCAGCCATCACAAGTAATTAATTAGAACAACAGAATGAGGCAGGCTGAAGCAAAAAAGTCGAATGAAAATAGGGAAGAAAATGAGGAGACAACAACTCGGTTGAAAAAGTAGAAAAGGCGAAAATGTTGAAAAAGAAAGGAGAAAAAAAAAAAAAATAAACTTTTTTATCCCAACTTTCAGTTACGCTGTTGTGTCTCCTTTTTTTTCACCTCAATGAAAAAACACGACCACGACGATTTGTTTGATCGAATACAAAAACTCGATGGTAAACCACAGCTGACAGAGTAATGCATCCAAACAGCGTCTTCTGCAGCTTATTCGCCTTTTATTTTTATCGTTGACAACAGGGACGAGTTTGCCAAGAAGTTTGACCAGGTGTTTCCCACCAAAGAAAAGCGCACGTACGAGGTGCCAGCCGAGGCCACCGATGATCTCGTAAGACGACAATGGCCAGCTCATCAAAGCTTACATGCTGTCTTGTTTTTCTAATCCAGGTGACCCAGTTGCTAGCCGAGGCTGATTTGAGCTTGTCTGATGACGACATGGGAGACTACCTTGCAGCTATCCTGGACGGCCCGGCGACGTCGCGCGCCATCGACAGGCATTCCCATTCCCAACACTTGGATGCCTTACAGTCAGCATTCCTCGGCGCAGACGATAGCCTGCCCCTGGATGAGCACAGCCACCAGCTCATCCAGCAACTTCAGGCCGAAACCGATCTCGATGCCGAGTATGAGGACTTTCAAAAAGGCCAGGCACAACGTCTGGAAGACCGCATCAACGCCCTCGACAAGAAATCCTTCCCTGTCAGACCCTCGACGGATGCACAGCCAAGTCAGCGCGGTCCGAGGGGCAGAGTGCCTGAGCCTTTGGCTATGAAAGACGTCCATGACGAGATGGACGACTGGTGCTGTGAGTGCGAGCTTGGGTGCCGATGCGAGCTGCCAGGCTCACTCTTTTTTTTTTTTTTTTTTTACCAACCCCAGGCATTTGTAATGATGATGCAGCCCTGGAATGTCTTGGCTGTGATGGTGACAAATTTTGCCACAGGTGCTTTTATGAAACACATCAAAGCGAAACAGCCGACTTTGGATTTGATCGTCACCAAAGAAAAGCTTACACTCCTGCTGCGCTCCACCAGTAGGATGCGTCGTTGGTCTCACCACAGTATCTGCCGCTCAAATGACCGCTCGGCCATTGCCTCCTTGCTGCATCTGTTTTTATTTTTTTTTAAACCTGAAGGAGAACATTTGTTTCCATGGCCAACCGTGACATCATCGTGACACTCAGTTGGGAAGGATCACCCCCTTTTTCACACGCCGACCAGCCCAGCTGGCTCTGCCGGTGACCCCTTGCTACATGGTGGCGCGCGTTTATCAAAATAAATAAAAGATAGAGTCATGAATTTATTAAAACAAAAGAAAGAGTTTGATCCGAGTCCAATTAAGAATAGAATCTACAAAAAGAAAACAGTCAGTCGCTGAGAAACGAAATAGAGCAGGTCTTACTTTTTGTTGATAAAGTAAATGAGCAGGTTGAGATTGACTTTGACGGAGCCATCTATAAAAGCAATGAGGTAGACGCCTTCAAATTGGCTCTGGAGCAAGTCTTCGTAATGCAGGTCCAGGCGAATGACGGTGGCATTTTGAAGGGTCTTGGCGACAGTGTCCATGATATGGCGTTCCTCGGGCGGCAGATGCTTCCAGCCCTGGTAGCTGGCCTCGATGGTGATGACGCCAGCCTGGGCCATGGAGAAGACCATGTCGATTTTATCGTACTTGTTGACAGTGACGCCGGCATACTGCAGGTCGACAAGAATGCCCCGGTCGCGCATCTGCTTGGCTGTGTAGCGGTAGGTGCCGAATTTTGGGACGGGCAGGCCAGCCTTGTGAATGCCGCGCAGATGGTAGTACTGGCGGGAGAACAGGGTGGCCTTGAGCTTCTTGTCACGCCAGGTCTTGTTAGCCATGGAGGCCATGCAGCCCGACAGGTAGTCTTCGTACTTGGTGGCCTGGTCCATGAGGTATTGGCCCTTTTCGCACAGATGCAACAACATGACCGTCATGCGCGTCATTTCCTTGCTTCGTTGTTTTCGTCGCGTGTGTTTGCCTGTGATATCTTGCGCGATCATGTTCATCACATCCTGATAGCCGCCGGCCTCGGTGATCACCTTGCATCGTTCCAAGTGGAGCACCAAACGACAAGTCAGTTGCTTCAACTGGGAGAGCGTCAGGCTATCGACCAATAAAAATAATTAAAAAATAAAAACAACCAGTATCAGCGACCCGCCTCTGGACTTACTCGGCCAAATCCAGTGGCTCCTCAGCTGTGCCAAGATGCAGCCAGCGCCGTTTAGAGGCCAATTCGTTGTCGGTTTTGAATTCAAACTGTTTAAAGGCTTGCCAGGCATGTTCCTCTCGTTTGACGACGGGCGAGTTGAGGATGTCGAGCAGCGTAGGGCCACACTGGTGTTTGATCACATAGACCACAAGGCGTTTGGCATCAAATAGGATCTGGCGCAGCCAGGCCGCTGCGTCCATTGGCAGCTCGTCACGGAAGCTCTGGAGACAAAGCCGCACAGTGGCTTCGCTCGAGTGCGAATGCGAGGCATCGTCGTAGCCAGAGAGACCCAGGGCTGTCATGAGATCAAACAGAGGGATCCCGCCACCTTGCTGCTGCAGTACAGTCTTGTCCACCGTGCCAGGCTCGAGTGTCTGTATATTCTGTTCCAGCACGTAATGCAGATGGAACAGCTCCTCTGGGGTCAAGTATACCACAGGTTTCTGTGTCAAGGTGCAATCCGTCCACAGATCCATACCAAAGTGTTCTTCAGGCGGAGCCACCTCGGTCACTTTTTTTTTTTTTTTCAGGGTAGGTAGTTGAGAAAAAAAAAAAAGTGAGAGGTGAGTGATGAAGCCAGTGTAAGTATTTGTTGCCGGAGACGAAGCTTACCTTCCATGAACCATTGAGAGAACACGCTGCTCGCTTCTTGCACGTAGTCTTTGAGTGGGCTTAGGAAATGATCCACGTCGTTGAAGGATTTTCCGCTGGAAATATACTGAAGCATCTTGGACACCTAGAAAGGCACAGTAACAACAGGGTCAGGGTGAAAACGCGCGAGGGGTTTCATCCTCCTTTTACCTCGGCCAAGTTCTTGCGTTGGACCGGGCTGATCACGCCTTCGATCACATCATACTGCTCTGGCGCACTGCAAAGGAAAAAAAAAAAAAAAAAAAAGTAAAAAAGGGCGGATCCTATGCGAGGTTTGGTTGGCAGTTGCTTACACAAAGGCAGGGTTGAGGTAGCGATAATAAATAAAGTGGCCGATGATGCGGAAGATGTGCTCTTGGGATTCTTCGGGGAAGGCTTCTTCAAGCTGGACGCGGAGCTCTTTGGCAATGAAGCGGATGGTATAGGGCATGTCGTCCTTGGCGGAGATGATGGAGGACAAGAAGCAGTTGGTGATGTGGCGCAGATCTCGCAGGTTGGCTATGAACTTGTCCCGCACAGCACTGTCGGCAAGAGCGCTCTGGGCCGTTACTTGATAGGGACGCTGCGTCGGCACGCCGGTCTGGAGCTCCTCGTCGCTGATCATCTTTTGGTAAATCATGATGGGGTTACTTTCCAGGTCCAAGCTTTCATCATCGATCACAAGTTTGACCAGGGGCTGGACCAGCTGCTTAAAGAACTCACGCTCCTTGATGCCCCTGACGGAAGGATCAGGCGCACAAAAGTCAGAAGATCGTTTCAGGAAACCCTGGAACATACAAAGAGAATGACTTACCGATTGGTTTGCACGATCAGCTTCATAAAGGCATAATTCCCAAGAAGGAACTCCTGGGGCACGCGTAGCATTTTCATTTCTTCTTGGATACAGTGCTGATGACGAAAAAGGAGGTTAGTGGGGGTGGGGGTCGGTTTCGATTGTAAAGGTTTACTTGGCAAAGCTTGATCAAGAGGTATTCTTCACGGGCATTGGTGGCATAGGCAAATAAGGACAGGACGGTGGATTCGATGAGGGTGAAATCTGACCAGCGGCCTAGGACTTGGTGATTGGTGAGGGCGGTCAGCAAGCGGGCAAGGTACCGGGGCTCGGTCTGGAGCAGGTACACCAATTTCTGGTACAGTTCCAGGCGTTCACGGCTTTCTTTGTTCATGCCTGCAAGAGAGTAGCGGTCCGACTTGGGAGGGCCGTCCAAGGCGCGCTGTTTGAGGGCGCGCTGCTTGCGTCTTTTGATTGCTCCGCTACGGCTCATGAGCTCTTCCATCGAAATGGCATTTTTTAGGAACAGGGCGATCTGAATGTCTACTGTGTTGATGTACTTGTCCAGCTGGTTATTTTCTTGGATGCGATTCGTGATCTTTTGGCGTAGTTCATCCAGGGCTTTTTACGAATGGTAAAAATAAAGACATCCGGTAAGCATTTCTTTCTTTCTTTTTTTTTTTTTTTTTTTTTTTTGCTTACCAATGTCATTGTCAAAGTCCAGCTCGCTGTCATCCAAGAGATGGACAAAGCTGCGCACTGTCTTTACCGAGGGATTGCGGCCGACCACTGTCAATAAAATAAAGCGTCAGCGGTGGCGCGTGGGTAAGCAGGAGACTCACCAAGGGTGTTGTACAGCTTGTTCAAATGGCGTTGTCGAATGTACCGTTGCATCATAACGATCGTTTCGTAATTCTGCAGATAGTGATTACGACGCACTTCTAGCTTCTTCTTCACTAATAGTGCTCGGCATCGTGCTTGGAGCTTTTGTTAGCGCAGGCCAAACATAAATAGAAAGGAAGAAATCAGCAGCCTTTTTTTTTTTTTTTTTTTTTTTGGGTTTTTTTACGCGGGGGACCCAGCGAACGTTGCTGATGCGGCAGCGGGCCAGGAAGCCGACACAGCGGGCTTGGAATTCGGCGATAGGGAAGGTGGTTTGCCAAAGATCCATGGTCAGCTTGTGCTGGACCCATTGACGCACATGCCGCTGACAAAGAACCAGACGTCGTTGCTGTGCAGGATCATACCAGTACTTCTCCCACTCTAAATCATCATGAACAAGAAGAGGTCAGTGAGGTTCGCCCCGTCTTTTTTTTTCATCCACTTGCTGGACTCTTCGGAATCGATGGCCTCTTCAAATTCATCCTCCGAAGGGTCATCGAAGGCTTCCTGGTAGTCGTGCTCAGTGAGCTCGGTATTTTGCATGGTGTCATATTCTGATCCTTGCTCGGCGTTGGAGTCTTCTAAAGCCTCCTCAAAATAGCTCTCGGATGTTTCCTCGGTGATGCTATCGGCGTACTGGTCAATGATTTGGTCGATGTCCAATGCTGGAGGTTCTTCGGCAGTTTCTTCATCGGGCATGAGTTCTGGCGTGATGGGCTCTTCCACCCTGCCAAGTTCACGCCGCAACGCGCCAAAGTTGGGCATGACGTTACCCGTTGCTGTCAGTGACCGCTCTGTGGCCTTCAATTCCTCATCTAAGAAAAGATCGATCAGTCTCTGATGACTGCTGTTGCAGGAAGACTTGCTTGTGAATTCTAGGTGACCAACCAAGTTCTTGATGCTGGGTGCCTGGCCATTTCTTGACAGCAAATGGCTAGTAGAAAGTAAGGGAAGCTTCATGAGGACCCTCCAAGGCTTTTTTTTTTTTTTTTTTTTTTTTTACCTGAGAGCATGGATACAGTGGATGACTTTGGGAATATTTTTCTTGTCATAAAGATCAGTGAGTTCAAACCAAAAGATGGAAGGCAGCCCAACTTTGTCCAACATGGCGAAAAAATAATTGATGTTGTCCGAGTGACGGAATTGGAGTTTGATCCCCTGAAAAAAAGAGGTGAGGATGGCCGTTCTGGTTTGACAAAGGACAGTGGCTACCTCGTAAATTCTAGGGGCTGTACCAGGGTGGATGATATTGGCAAGCTTGGCCAGGATGATCCCATTTCGCATGAACTCTTCTAATTTCGTCACAGGGGGGATTTCTTGACCAAGGCAAGCCTCGATCCAACTATAAAAAAATGAGTGAAAAGGCTACGACGTGGGCTATCTTTTTTACTCTTTGGCTTCACCAATATGGCAGAGATATTCGTAAGCTACGAGGTTGGTACGTTGTCGATCGATCCAAGTGCTTGTTGCCACCTGTTTGTTTTTTTGCAAGCGAATACGTCCTAGGAAGGCGGGCGGCTGTTAAAAAACGGCTGAAGTCAAGGTGTTCTTACCTTGCATGCCTATGAAAAAGAAAGGCAGGGGATGTGACGATCAGGAAAATGGGTATATGAACAAATCGTTGTCTTTATTTTTTATGTCTACCTGTGACGACTTGGGCTGTATGATCATTGATGGTGGGAAGGCGCAAATCGGCTATATCTTTGCCATGGGCAAAGCCTATATGTTTCAATGGCTGATACGGTGCCACCATTGCTTTATTTTTTTTTTTTTTAGTCTCTTTTCTTTTTGTGATTGTCTTGGAAAAAAAAAGAAGAGAAAAGGAGAAAAAAAAAAATAAAGGGAACGTTGGCCCTGAATGCCACCGTTTTTTTTTTTTTTTTGCTATTGCAATTATAACAAGAGAGCCTTCACAAAATGATTCTTCGCTCCGGAGATTTACTGTTCTCGGTACAGTAAACCAGGTCATCTCCACCCTCTCCGCTTGCATGAGCCTCTACTTGCTGCTGCTTTGAGCTTTTTTAAATCACCCATGCACGGACGGTTCCTTTCCATCCTCAGCCCACATGATTTTTTTTTCAGTTTATTTAAAAAGGGTAGGGGTGAATACAGGCAAGAAAAAAAAAAAAAAAGAGTGGATGTGGGTGAGAGATCACGGACGAGACAGCTCAAGACAGGGCAATGGCAAAACAAGTGGCAAACAGTTGTACCAGCGAGGTGAGAAGAAACACTAGCAAAAAAAATAATAGTGAATGAATATTCCCGAAAATGATCACGTTTTTTTTTTTTTTTTAAAAAAAAAAATACCTTGTTTGCCATGCCTCATTGATAAAAAAGAAAAAATAACAACAAAATAAAAAAAATAAAAAAAACAATCCATAGTACGAAATGCATAAAAGAGACGTCACGAGAGGAAAATGGAGAGAGTGAAAAGCCAAGGAGAGAGGGAGGAGCAAGAGAATGACAGAGGGAAAGCGGACGAACCATTATTGACTTCCGAGTTCCAGCGCGCGCAGAGCAAAGAATTTCACATCACCGTCTGTATCGTTGCTTAGGGTTTCCAGAGCAGGTTTGATGGCATCGACATAGAGATCTGCGGCAGAGGCATTGGGCTTCAACAAGGGTATCAAAGTTTCCAAAGACTTGGCCACGTTGAAGCGAATGTTTGGAATAGGGTCGTTGGACAAGCTGATGATTGTAGGTAGGACAGGGTCGCGGATGACATCCACTGGCAACGATTCCGACATGGCCTGTAAGGAAAAAAAAAGGGGGGGCGGTCAGACTCGCGGATCATTCTTTTCTCCTAGCCAAAAAAAAAAAAAAAAAAAAAAAAGATTTACAGTGAGGGCAAACAGGGTGGTCATGCGGTGCAAGTAGTTTTCATCCATGGTCATCTTGAGCACACGGGGGATGATCACAGCCTTGGCCCATTCGGGACCAAAGACTTCGGCCAGTTTCTTCAGGTTGACGGTGGCAGCTTCACGAATGGAGAAGACCAGGTCACGCAACCATGACATGCACAGATCCAACAGCTTTTCTTCAAAGAAATCGGGCCCAAACTGCTTGGCCAGCAGTGGGATGTATTCAATGATGGCCAGACGAATACGCCATTGCTTGTCTTCTGACAATTCTACAATAGCAGGTAGCAAGGCTTGCGATAGTCGCTCCACACCAATGGCTATGATTAGAAAGAGAGAAAAAATCGCCGACGTCAGTGACGGATCAGTGCAAGGGGGCAGCGACAGTACCTTTGTTGATCACGTCTAGGTTGGAAATCACGTTTAATCGCACATCAGGGAAGTCGTCGGTCAATTGCTGGAGGAAGGTTGGCAACAAAAACTCGGTGGTTCTACAAAAAAGAGATCAGTGCCTGCTTGTCTCTTGCCATAGGGACTTACGCATCTTCACCGACGATGGGCGCCAGACCACTGATGTCCTTGGCCAAAGCCGCACGGGCATATTGGTTTTCATCCATGGCCAATTCACGCACGCAGGGCAAGAGCTGTTCAAGGATGATGGCGCGGTCGACCAATTTGGCATAGCCAGGCAGTTGGCTGGCGGCGGCGGTACGCACTTCTCCTTCGATATCCTTGAGCAAGTGAATAAACGCTGCTGTAAAGTAATCTTGCACCAGCGAGTCGCCAAAGGCTTGCGAGATCTGAATGGGAAGAACGATGAGCGAGTCGGTTTTTTTTTTTTTTTTCGAAGAGCACTTACTTCGACGTAATTGGAGGCAATCATATATCTGACACGCCATGACTTGTCTTCGGCCAGGCGCTTGAAGATAGGCAGGAGCTGTTCGGTTTTTTGATCTTTGCTGAAGAAGCGGGCAAAGGGTGTGAAGTTTTCGACGGCAAGAAGTCGTACTGAGTCTTGATCGTCTTCGGACAGCGTTTGGAACATGGGCAAAACAGCCGAGAAGACGTCTTCCAAAGTGACTTGTGAAGCAAAGGTCTATGTAGAAAAAAAATGGTGGATGGGCAAGGGTGATGCTTGGTAAGAGCGATCGCTTACCCCCAGAGCCTTGGCGGCCGAGCGACGGACCATTGGGCTATCATCCTCCACCAAATTCTTAAACAAGCTGCAAAAAAGACGCGATGCAAAGTGAGTAAGACGTTGAATGCTGGCGTCCACGGCTTACGCTTGTAATTCCTTTTGTGTGCCTTGGTTGACCTTGACATAGATGGGTGCGAAGAGGCCGGTGGCGGAAGTTCTGCAGGTGAACCATTCGGCCAGAGACAGGCGTTTCAGTAAAGGAATGGCATGTTCTACGAGCTGTTGTTCCGATAAGACCTTGAAAATATCACAGATGGAGGTCACGGCCTGGCAGGGGAAGGAAAGAAGCAAGAAAAAAAAAAAAATTGAGTCAGCGTACTTTTTATCCAATTTTTTTTCCCCGCGAGACGCTTCCATACCTTTTCACGAACAGCAACATCTTCCACAGCGGCCAAGTTCTCCAGCAAAGGCAGCAAGATGTGGGCATGGTCTTGGCCACCGACAGCATCCACCATCTCTGAAAGTTGCTGGGCCAATTGTAAAAGTACTTCTTCATCGTCATCAATAAGTTCTAAAAGATTATATAAAACAAGATGAGCATTTTTTTTTATCCGTTCAGTCCCCTGTATAGATGTCGTGAAGGATGGCGAGTCGAGTAAAACAAAAAAGGATACATCTTTTTTTTTTGTCATCTCGTGCTTTTTGATGCATACGTTACCTTGCAAAAAGGGAATGAGCTCGTCTCTTGCTCGTTCAGGACCCAGAGCAGTCGTAATCACGTTAAGTTTGCTGATGGAGTTCAATCTGAACTGGATGTCTTCATGTTTCAATTCGTCAATCAACACAGCCACCGAGTATAAGTCATTATCTTCGACATTCATAGACACGGGGTCTTCATCCATGTATTCAGGAGGTGTAGTGCTATCGACTTCCATGACGCAATCGTTTGTATATGAAAAGAATAAAAAAAAAGTGCTGTAACGAGAGAAAAACCGAAAGAAAAAAAACAAAAAAACAGTGCGACTCCATTTTTCCCATGTTCCAGCTCCGATTTCAGGCTCGCTTTCATACAGTGAACGGTCCCGCTAAGAACCATCTTGAGACTGGTGCGTGTTCGCTCATGAAATGGGGGTCTATCTATTATTCATCCTCTTTCCGTTGATGTTGGCACATGCTTGATGGAAGACATAGCTGGAAGTCAGAGAAAGCAATGAGCAAGGAAACCGGCGTCTGATTGGCTGCTTGGCTCCTAGTAAAATATGTCAAAAAAGATTTTTTTTTTCTTGTTCTCTTTTCATTCTCTTTCAACACTTTTTTTATATATCAGTGGTGTATGTCATTTGTCATTATCTTGCTTCATATTGGTCTTGTTCCTCGCCGTCTGCACGCTGTCTTGAATTGAACGAATCGATCTCATTCTCCCTGTCCAATCATTAGATTTGTATTCATCCTTACTTTTTACCTTTTTTTTTTTTTTTTCTTAACCCTCTTACACCTAATCCCCTCTACTGGCATTCTTCTGTCCCCATTTTATTCTTTTATTTTACTTGCGATGACCACCGTGTTTGAATTTGACGACGATGAGCCCCTTCATGCCCTGCGCCGCCGAAGCAGTGCCAGCAGCACCGGCAGCATTGTGCGCCATTTGGTGGACGTCTCCTTGAATACCATTAGTGAAGAAGACCAGCATACCAATCGTTATCAGCTTCCGTCGTCTGTCGAAGCCCACAAGATACCAGTGGCCATGACTATTGCCCACGACGATCTCGATGCCGATCAAACGGCCCCCAGCCTTCATCCTGTCGATAAGAATCAATATGAAGTGGAGCTTGGCAGCCGGGATTTCATCTCTTCCTCGCTACGCCAATCGACCATTGTCAAACAAACACCACGCAAGGTCCACTTGGAGGATTTTGAAACCCTCAAGCTATTGGGCCGTGGAGCGTAAGTCAAGATAGGGAAAAAAAAAATAGGAGGGCTGACGTTCTCTTAGATACGGCAAAGTCATGTTGTGTCGACATGTGGCCTCACAGCAATTATATGCAATGAAGGTGTTGAAAAAGGCGTCGTTGATGGTGCATTCGAAAAATGCAGAGCATACCAAGGCTGAACGTCAGATCCTGGAAGAAATGCGTCATGCGTTTATTGTCCAGCTCATGTATGCTTTTCAAACCAATGATCGTCTCTATCTGATTCTGGAATATGCACCTGGTGGGGAATTGTTTACGCACATGGCCACAGGTAAGGGGATGCCAGGGGTTTTGATTGGAGGGGGTGGCTCACTACATTTTTTGGATTTTTTTTAGAACACATGTTCTCGGAAGATGTAGCTCGGTTTTATTTGGCAGAATTGATCTTGGCATTGGAACATATTCATTCCCTGGGCATTGTGTATCGGTAATGGAAAATCTTCGGAGAGCTCAGCAAAAAAAAGAAGGCTGACACTCCCCCCCACATACAGAGACCTGAAGCCAGAAAACTGCTTATTGGATGCCCAGGGCCATATCATGCTGACGGATTTTGGATTATCCAAGGTGTCATTGGATGGCAAAACCAACACCATGTGTGGCACTGCGGAATACATGGCACCTGAAATTATCATGGAAATGCATTATGACCGATCTGTGGATTTCTGGACGTTGGGCATCTTGATGTTTGAGATGCTGACTGGCTACGTAAGTTGCATGGACCTCTGGCCTTGATCCTCACCTTCCGATTTCAGACACCTTTCCGATCTGGCAATAAGAAGAAGACCTTGGAAGGGATCCAAAAGAAGAAAGTACAAGTGCCTTATTACATTTCGTCGGATGCCAAGGATTTGATCATTCGGGTAAGACAGACACGAGGACCAGCAGGATGCTAATCTCTTTTTTTAAGCTACTGCGCAAAAACCCCAATCAACGTCTGGGCCATGGCAAGGATGGCCTTCAACGTATCAAGACGCATGGCTTTTTCCGCAAGATCGATTGGAAAAAATTAGCCGAAAAGAAGCTGACACCTCCCATTCAGCCAGTCGTGGTAAGACAAAAAAGACGTTGCACCCGCGGAAAAAAAAACCTGGCCAGGTTGACTCACCCCCTTCCTCATAGACGGATGCTGCGTTGGCTGAGAACTTTGATGATGAATTCACGTCCG
This sequence comes from Hesseltinella vesiculosa, assembly GCA_002104935.1. NCBI lineage: Eukaryota > Fungi > Mucoromycota > Mucoromycetes > Mucorales > Cunninghamellaceae > Hesseltinella > Hesseltinella vesiculosa. Next base: position 342,225 of record MCGT01000026.1, on the reverse strand, counting down.
AAGTGATCCGCAACACACCCATTGACCACAACCTGATGGATGCCGAGATCCAGGCGTACTTTAAAAACTTCAGCTATGTGAATGCCCATTCCTTTTTGGAATGATCTGTGAATTTTTTTGCATGGAAAAGCCAAGTCCCGATTTGGGCCGAGATTAAAGCGGAGAATAGACTGCGGCTTGGCCTGCAGTCTCCCAAGCATGAAAAAAAAAAAAACGAAAGCGTTTGAACAGGCCGCTTGGGTCCGTATAAAGTTTAGGCAAACGGAGAGAAAAACAAGAGAAAGGGTGGGGCTTGTCGTCATCAGTCATACGCACTTTTTTTTGTATTCATGCATGAAAAATCAAGGTTTTTTTTTTTTTTTTCTTGCTCACTGTGACGGGTCAATGCATTGTGCCTGACACTGGGAAAAAGAGAGGATGATCGCCTTGCAAAGAAAGAGAGGCATTTCATTTGGTGATGATGTCAACAGGAGTGAGTATAAAAAAAGTGTAAATCGTGGATGATCATTCATCGAGTCATTGCCTTTTTTTAACAAGGTCACCACCCCTTGTCTGTCTACGTTTGAGCTTCTTGTTCGTCATCCTATGAAGAGCTTGGAGGAACGGTTTAGAGTTCATTGGGGAGCTGTAAAAAGGTGTCAATCCTAATTCGGCAAGGCGTACAAAATGTGAAGCTGCTTTTTTTAAAGGAAACCAAAACGGTTGGCTGAAATAGGAAACACGCAACACGTAAGAGGAAGGTGAAAAGAATGGCTACGCCATTCTGTTTATCCATTAGCAAGATGCATTCGTACAGACACACGCATGGGATGAAGACAGTGATGTCAAATTCATTAAAAATCCAATGTATTACGCTTGTCCCATGGTTTTTGAACTTTATCATTTTTTATTACCGGGAGGCACTGTGCTCGATAGCTGATTCCTTGATCCCTTTTCATGGGATGGCATCATCTGACAATGTTGGAGAAATCATTGAACACTCTTTTAATCAGCCGGCCCTCGAAAAAAAAAATGTGGGGGGGAAAACAAAAAGCACAGACCAGCTCAACTCCGCCACCATTGCATGAAGCATAAAATAAAGAAAGGTGCAAAAAGGAACTCAGTTGATGTATCATGCGTTCATCTCTTGTTTGCCAATTATGGTTTGGTACCTACTAATAATACAAAACGCTTCGACTTTCTCCCCCCTGTTTTTTTCCCCTGTGTAATCTTCTTCCTTGTATGCCATGCGACCCCAACATCCATTTTGGAATTTGCATTTTACCCACTCTCCTGTAACCAATCATGTTTCTGCTCGTTGACCTCCTCCGCCCCACCTTAAAACCTGCGCATCCTCGTTTTTTGATTTTCTTTGCCTTTCTTTTTCTTTTTTTTTTCTATACTCAACTCAAGCTCTGACCGAAACCTAGTGCTTTTTTTTTTCCTTTCCTCATGTCCCACCCTTCACCTTTGTTCAAAAGTCCTCAGGAAGACAGTATGGATTATGACAACTTCCCCTTTATGTCGCCCATGTCCAGCATTCAGGACATGGATGAATTGGAATACACAAAGAAAACCTTCACCCAGTCTCTCCATGCTTTTGACTCGACCAACAGCAACAGCCCTGACCTGGCCATGCACCTCTATGAAGATTTTGCTGCCGCGCCTCATCTCGCTTCCGCATCTGCTGCTGCCACCGCCGCCGCCGTTGCCGCAGCCCAGGGTTATGTCGGCCCCATGGATATCCATTCACCTCCCCAACGTCATTCCATGTATGTCGGCTCCAATCAATATAGGATGTTTGATAAGCAAGCCGTGCCTTTTATGACCCCGCCCAGCAGCTCATCACTGCCTATGTCTGCTCCTGCCAACATGGGCTTCCATCCCCGAGCCATCAACATGGTCATGGGCTCTCCACACTCGCAGCATGCCATCGACATGCCGCCTACGACGGAAGATGATTATACACGACAGCTCCAGTAAGTTCAGCTGAGATAAAGACCAACGTCCAAACGGATTGATTTTTTTTTTTTTAGCTTGCAGAATATTATGGATAAAAAACGACGACGACGAGAATCACACAATGCCGGTAAGTCACACAAAATAAAGCGATAGAAACTTTGGGTGTGACCTTGAAGTCACGCAACTCACGCCTCTCTTTTCTTCATCTTTCCTAGTGGAAAGACGACGACGAGAAAACATCAATGACCGGATCCAAGAGCTTGGCAGCCTGCTACCCGAAGACATGATGGACGAAATCACCACGGCTAGCAATGGCCATTCGCCTACATCACCCACCACTCCCCTGAAACCCAACAAAGGCGCCATCCTGCGCAAATCCGTCGACCACATCCGCTTGTTGCAGCAAGAAGTAGCCTCTCAGAAACAACGCGTCCGAGATCTTGAAGCTTTGCTCACCCGCTACCGTATCCCCTTCAACACCGACTGATCTCCTCTTTTTCTAAAGGACCCCCACCCCCCTTCTTCCACTTTCTATTTATCATTCTCCTCCACTCTATTTCTTGTACACACTTTTTTTTTATTACATTTTTCGCCTCAGCGTCTCCCCTCCTCCCTCCATCCTCTGTATCTAGGCCCCTTCTCCTCTATGTTCGTCTTACACACACACACACACACACTACACCTTTAATTTATTTTGTATGTAATAAAAATCCCCTCTCTTTACTCATTTCACACGCCAGGGATCATCGAACTCGGGTGCCGTCCATTGGGATGAGACGGCCGCGTCGGAGCTGGGCGGAGGACTGGAAGGCTGCCAAGACTCGGTGGCCGATCTATCGTTGTCGTTGTAAAACAAAGACGCAATGTGGTTGGTGGGCAAAGGCAACGACGGAGCATCCGGACGATGCGTTTGCCAGTGTGGGTTGAGGTCTTCTTGGTAGGCAACAGCGCTGGCAGCTGCTTGGAGTCGCAGGCTGGTATGACGCTGGACGGAAGGAACGGTGGTTGGGGAGCGAGGAGGTGGCTGCGCAGACACTGGACGTCTATGCTGACGATGGTCCGTCTCCAGGGTCGTTTTAAGTAACCAACGATGCGTAGGCACAGGAGGTGTTGGCACAGGAGGTGGCTTGATAGAGATGGCGGGTGAAGCGGTGTGAGCCGGCATAGGCGCGGGGGTGGCCCGGTTGGTTTTCGAAGGGTCTTTGTTGTCTATCGATCGGCCAGTTGATCCAAAGAGGGAATGGCGAGCTGCTTTTTCGCTGAGAGTCTGCTTCCATTTGCTTCGTCGAGAGCTGGTGGTCAAATCGGGCTGTGTCGCCGAAGAATCTACATTTTCAAAAAAAAAAAAATAATAAGCAACCATTCCCGACGCTCTCCTACGCTTGCTTACCTGATTCAAGTGAGGACGCCATATCACACAGAGAGAAGACAAGTCGGGAAAGGGAAAAAGAACGGTAGAGAAAAAAAAAAAGAAAAGAGAAGCAGAAAAAAGGGAAAGAGTGCCAAGGCGGGTCCTAAAGAAAAAAAAAAGGGGGAGGGTCACCGGATCCAAACAACCGGTAGTTTCAGTCCCGACCTTGGTCTGTGTAGACAGCCTTGACAATGGGGAAGCGTAGAGATACATTGCCATGGTCTCCCATAGATTCAGAAAAGTATTTTACAGTGATTGTCTTGCCCAGAATCAAGGAAGGATCCTTGGCATAGTCCAGCCGTTGGCCAAGACCAAAGCCAGAACCAACACTGACCGGGTGGCCTTTATGATGGATCAATACACTTGTCAGCACCTTTTCCTCTACGCCTGTATTTGGCAAACGCATCCATCCAGTCTCGATGCCCATCACCTCATACTCGGCATCTTCCCATTCCTTGATCTTGACCATATTGCGACTAAAAAAAAAAAAATAGCCCATCAGCTTTCAACAAACCACCTTTTTTTCCTACCTACCTGCGTTTCCCTTCGTACGGCACATTTTTGCGCACAATCAGGCCTTCCCACCCATAATCCAGCACTTTTTCTTTCAAAGAGGTGAGTTGGTTTTTGGTGGTGATGCGGTATTGATCAAGGATGTGGAGGTGATCGTCCGGGGACAGGAGAGCTTGGAGGGCTAGAGATCGGTCGTGAAAGGCTGGGCCGCCCAGGCCTTGCTGGAAAATGCGTAGGTCCACCAGGTCAAACAGCTCGAACATGGGATGTGGCATGCTTCCGCCTTTGGATCGGATCTGGCGCAGCGTAGCCAAGAAATCTTCTTTGCAGGATGGATGGTGGCTGCTGAGAGGCGTTTGGCTGAGGCTGTTGCTAGCAAAGACGCAGATCTCGCCGTCCAGAACAAAGCCGTCCGGGAACTGACGATGCCAGGTGTGGTTGGACTGGAGCTGTTGCCGCAGGCTGTGCTCGACTTTTCCCAGGGAATCGAATAAACGGCCAGTACGAGAAGAAAACTGGATCGTCAGGGCAGGCAGCCACTGGACAAAGGCCAAGCACCGCACGCCGTCGAGTTTGCGGGAGGCATACCATTGGCCGACCTGATCTTCCTTGCACACCAGGTCTTCAAAGTTGGCCGGGGTCTTGCTGGCCAGAGCCACATGCATAAATCGACGGTCGAAGGAGAACGAGGATGGCTGGACGGCCGTGGTTTGGACGACCGTCGTGGCGTGGAGCAAGTCGGCGGGGCGGGGCGAAGGAGGAGGAGGAGCCAGCAACAGACGGATGGATTTAATGGAGAGGCCCATTTTCAAGTTACGGTCGAGGACTCTCCAGAAGACTTGCTGCTGCTGGGGTGCAACGCAATAACGGGAGTAAAAGCAAGCGATGGTTTCCAGAGCCGCATGGCCGGTGATGGTGCGTGACGACAGCTGATCCAGCAGTTGTTCAAGGGACAGAGGCAAGGCGGATGGGCTGAGGGTGGATGGCCGCTGGGATTGCATAAAGGAGAGGACATGCTTGGATGAGGCATGGTGTCGCAAGTGTGGGTCGTAGATGCGCTGCAGAATCGAGTGGCACTGTGGATACTCCTGCACAATCCGACGTTTTTCGAGCAGGCTTGGCGTCTGATTCACCCTGCTTGCCAGCGTGTACAGTTGATCCAATTGCTTGCTAGGATCCAGAGACGGACATGTGCTGAACCAAAGTCGCCTGAGCATCAATCAAGACGAAAATAAAAAACGGACGGGAAAAAAAAGAAAAAAAAAAAAAAGGAGTTTGGAGGCTCATGTTGACAAGGGAATAAAAAGAAACCCCCAGCAAGGGATGGATGCCGTTTTCTATTAATCATACACAGGGTTCGTCTTGATTGGTTGGACAAGACAGTGATGACTGGCATCTTAGGCTGCCCACGCATGTTGGTTGCATGTCAACACCCAACTCAAGCTGCCGGGGAATTCTCGATTTTTCGATGGACATCCAGGTGTTTTTGAAGGAGATGCGGGGTTTATTCATGATCGCAGAGGAGCAGCCTGCGGTCTACAAAGGGAGAGAGATCCTTGCTTTGGCCATGCTCGTACGAGCTCGGCAGGGCCTGCTGGTGGATGCTAGAGGAAGCGCGCGACAGAGTGACCCTAAAAGGCAAGGCGCTATTTCTTTTTGGACTTCTGCTTTTTGGATTTGGCAAGGGTGGCGGATTCCATGGCACAGCGAAGGCAGGTACAGGCAAAGTAGTAATCTTGGGCAAGGAGCTGGCGGCGGGTGGCGACTGGCAGCTGGGTATCAATGTAACTGATCGTCAAGGGCTCGTTTGCTTGGACGTCACGGGTCGTCTTGATGAACATTTGTCGGTTTTTGCCGCGAGGCTGGGTAAACACAGATGGGTACATGGTCGCCATGGGTTGCGGTGGGTCGGTGGGATGGCCTAGGTCATGGGATGGTATGGACACTTGCTCGTCTTCCAGGTCCTCTTCTGTCCATTGCTCCACCTCACAATTATTGTCACAATCATGGTTGAACATCGATGCCGGAAGATACAGTGCTAGGGAACAATCCGTCATCAGCCGCCTCGTCACGCTTCTCCTCTTTTCTTTTACCTCGGCCAGCAACCACATCAGCCCGGCGTTCGAGGTAGAGACCAAAGCTGTTGGATTCAATTTTGGAAGCAAGATGCATGATGTCGGTGTCGGTTTCGTCGGGACGGAGCCAGTCGGCGGCACGGAACTGTTGCCAAAGAAACTGACGTACGCGGTGCCAGTCGAGCTTGACGTCGGCCGGCCAGTGGTCGTAGTGGGATTCCAAAGCATCGACGAGCGGGTCTGGACGGGTGCGCCGTTGCCAATAGATCATGACCACCAGTTTCGCTACGCTCTTGCAATGGCGATCGACTTTTTTCAAGGAGGCAAGTTTACGCAGGATGTCACAGCAGCCGCTGTCTCGGTGGTCTTGGGTATATGCGTCCCTACATGCGGCACTGCAAAAGTACACTTGGTCGCAGCTGGCGCAGTGTAATGAGAAGCACTTTGTCGGGTGCGTGCATACACACACAGCACACAGCCGTTTTTTGTTGTTGTCAAATATGCCTGTGACATAAGGAAGGACCTTGCGTAAAAAAAAAAAATAAGAGGGTGATCAAGAAGGCAAGAATGAACTTGCTGTCAGCAATGTGGTGTTGGCAGGAATGGTTTGGGTGGCAATACATTCACGTCCTTTTCCTGGAGTAGACTGAATGCGGATAGTGTCAGGTAGATTGAACTGGTGCCATTTATTTGACATGAGAGAAAAGGGGGGGGGGAATGGAGACTGGACAAAAAAAAAAAAAAAAACAAAAAAAAAAAAAAAAACGCCACTGACGGAGATTCAATGATTGACCCAAAAATGGGGATTTTGGCTTTTGATCAGTGTGGAACGACGAAAAAAAAAAAATCATGCATCATGCATTCGCGGAAGTGTGTCATGAAAGGCCATGACGAAGAATTACGTAGGACAAATAAATGTTTGGACCTTGTGTTCTGACAAAAAAAAAATGGGCGTCGATGCGAAAAAAAAAAAAAAAAAAAAACCACTCGATCCTCCGCTTTTTTTTATGTCCCTCATGACCGGATGGATGGTATGAAAAGCAGTATGACTAGGGTAAAGTTTTAATTGATTTTCGATGGTTCATAATGAGGATAGCATACACAATGGTTTGAAAGTCAAAAAGCATGTCTCCAAGACAGCAAAAAAAAAAAAAAAAATGAAGGGGAAAGGGTCAAGGGGGGGACAGAAACGAAAGCAGCAGGGATTTTTTTTTTTTGTTTTGACAAAAGGACTGAGCATAAACAGAAACGAACAGTACCCATCAGAGGTCTTCATACACTAAGCAACAAAAATAGAAATCAGAAAAGGAGAGCGGTCAAGCCATTTTCCTCATATCATCACGACTCCTCTTACAGGCGTAGGCTGGTCGGAATGGAGCCAATGGCATTTTTGGCATGGTGGACATACTCAAAGGCATCCTACCAAGTAGAAAGGGTGAGCGACGACAGCCTTATCCTCGGTGGTGTACCTTGGGTGTGTGCTAATGGGAGTGTCATTGCTAAATTTTGGAATGCTGCTAATGGTAGATTCGTTGAACGGTGGCATGGTGCTGATAGCGGGGTTGGCGTCCGGTAGAGTGCTGAAGGAGGATTCTTTGAACTTTGTGATGGGGGATGGATGGTGTTTCGGAATGGTGGTGATGGCAGGTTCATTGTAGATGGGAAAGGTGCTCCTATTGGACTCGGCGTACCTGACTTCTGGACTGGTGATGGGTATGTCGGGATGGGTGGATCGTTGATGTCGAAGGACGGTTGTTTTTCTTGTGAACAGCTTTTGACAATGTTCACACTGATAAGGTCGTTTGCCGGTATGGGTGCGTCGATGTCGCGCAAGGGAGGATGACTAGTTAAAAGAAAGAAAAAAGCGCCGAGGCTTGGTTAAAAACCATGGAGGCTCGATTGACAGAAGCACTTGCATCACTGAAAGATTTTTGGCAAGAAGGGAACTCGCATACATGAGGCCGTTCACCCGTATGAGTGCGTCGATGAACAGTCAGACCAGACCGTTGGGTGAATTCTCGACTGCATCCTGGCCAATCGCATGGGTAAGGTCGTTCGCCAGTGTGGATGCGATAATGACGAATGAGGTCCGATTTCCGGGTGAAGGTTTTAAGGCAAGCTGGCCATTCGCATCCGTAAGATCGCATAGGTGTGGTATCGTTATTTAAAAGAGAGGGTATGTTCATGTTTGCTTGTGAAAAGACTATACGATGGAAAGAATTGGGAAATGAAGAAAATATGGAAGAAAGAAAAAAAAAAATCTTTTTGCTGTGTGGCAAATTCGATCACTCTTTGGGGGTTGCTGCGAGGTTCCATTTTCCCATGACGCTGCCTAACCTGGCGACGCAAAAACAAAAGTAACACAAAACCCATGGTATCGACTCTTTTTGATAAAAAAACATTAAGGAGGACAAAAGGGGCCACTGTAAAAACATGTTAAAAAAAAAGTGCTTTGATCCTGTCATGTGAAACGTGGCGAGCAAAAAAAAAACTCCATTCAAAGCTCATTATTTACTTGAAACAAACCCATCCGCTGTTTTTTTTTACGCTGGTAACCTGTCTGTTGGTCACACAAGGCTCAAGTCAATGCACTGTTGGATGCATGTTCCCAAGAGATTTGCAAACCCCATCCCGTTTGTCTAAACCGTCATCAACCTTATCCAAGTGCATCAGCACACAGGGTGAGCTTTTATTTTTTGAACCCCAAGCCTTCGGTGCAAAAGCATCAGATAAAGGAAGACTCATCTCATCAGCGCATCAACAGCAAAATGGCGCTGACGTTCTTCATGTGCATGATCAACTAGATGGTGCATTTTCTTGTGATCTGGAGTAACCATGACGGTCCGAAAAAAAGGGGGGAGTGTGTCAAGACAGCAACAACTGCACAAGCCTAACCTGTTTTTTTTTTTTTTGTTTCAATGCGACAAGCTTAACCCATTTTGTGCATGCACATTGATCTTTCTCCCGTTTAGAATTCAAGATGGCTTTAGCTCTCGCGCGCTTGAGTGTTCTCCTTTGGGCTCATTCATCTGCCGCAGAGCCGCCCATCCCAGGTATGACAGAACATGGCATACACATAAAAAAAACCTTGTTTTATTCTTTTTTACCAAGCTTTTCGTTTTTACACAAATAAATTTTGCGTTCATGGCGCAAAAAAAAAAAAAAAAAAAAAGATCATCATGAAAAGAAACTAGGGAAGGATATGGTGACATGAAAAAATAGTGGGAAGATGGGAAAGGGAGGACAGTCTATTTTTGTAATTCTTGAATGGAGAACAAACGAGCAAGACTGGGACCGGCATATTGGTTGAGTTGCTTGGTGAAGTTGTGCATTTGAGCACTCAGGATCATCGAGTCCAGGCGGCTGGGTTCAGTAGGCAACTTGAACAACGTATGGACTTCATCTTCAGGCAAAGGAGCTTGACCATGAGCAATGCGTTGCGCATTTTCTTGTTTCTATCCAAAAAAAAAAAAAGGAGGGTCAGGTCATTGTGTCACGAAAAAGGAGCCCTTACTCTTTTGGACAGCCATGCTTGCATCTTGGCCTGTTCCCGGGCAACACTTCGCTGCCAGTATTGATAGTTGTTTTGTTCTTGTTGTTGGGCGTCGGAGCATTCGAGGAGGTATTGTAAGTTCTTTTGCATAAAGGGGTCCAATTCCAAATCCAAAACATCAAAGTTGGGAGCCAGAGGTCGTGAGGCGTCAATGTCGGCTTGGGTGGAAGGCTGCAAGTTGAAGGTCGATAAGGATTCCAAACGGTTGACATCCAAATTGGGCATTTCAATATTGTGCAGCATCATCGTCACCAAATGCGAGTTATGGATCTGCACAGGCAATTCTTCAAAGATATTGGAGAACGACAGCTTGGCTTCGGCAAGGCTAAGGCGAAACGGTCAGCCCATCCCGATGGTTTTTTTTTTTTTTTCATCGCTTACCTGGCCGTGGTGAATTTCTTGGCTTCAAAGGCAGCCATAAAGTTGTCTTGCAGGCGGAAGGCACGCAGGCTGAGGTTGCTCTGGGCAGTGCTCTTGGACACATCGTGGATCAAGACAACCGAGTTGGCCAGCGATTTTTGGTAGCCGTATTGCGTTTCGATCAACGTCAAGTCGACAAAGTTACCCAAATGGGCCGAGCGGTACCAACCCACAGTGTTGTTGTCCACATTGACGGCACGAAGACAACGCATCATGTCCAATTGGTATTGGGCTAACCAGACACAGAAAAAAGAAAAGATCACATAATCAGTGAGCCATTGGCTTTTTTCATTCGCTCGAGTCGCTTCATCGCTTTACCACTAGCTTCTTCATCGTCATCGGCGGTAAAAGGGAAGCAGTTGGTGACTTCCAAAGTACCCTTTTGATCCAAACCCAAAAGCTGACCGGTGACATCGCTGGGATAAGATTCGCGGCAGTGTTTGATGATCTTCAAGACAACCTAAATTCAAGGAACAGCGTCGATGAGTGGCATGATGCAGGCACCAGCGTCAGTAGATCATCAACATTACCAAGCCTTCTAATTGAACCACATTCAATGGCTTAGTGTTGGGAATAGTGACAGCCATTACTGAAGGATGAGATGATTGGAGAGGAAAAATGGAAAAAATATCTGGAGGCGCAAGTTTTTTTTTTTTTTTTTTTTTGGTTTGTGACCTCTTTTTCCCTTGGGGCTCCGCCATTTGCTAAGAAAAGGGGGGTCTGCGCCAATGTGAGACAGGTTTGCATGATTTTTTTTATGAGTGGTCTTTCGTTGCGTCGTTGCGTCTACACCATTCGGCTAATAACTCATCTTCCCATTCTTCAATAGGTACCACTTTCCCTAGGTATGTATCTATGCGTAGTCGATCGGGAACAAGGCCCGCCTCCGTCCCCCAGTCTTGCTGCCAGGTATTCAATGTGGACCTAGAAGAAAAAACACGTCGATCCCAAGGGCCGCGAATCCTTTTCTCGGTCATCCTTACTCGTCATGTAGCCAAATCCCACTTTGCTTTTGCACTTGCAAGGCCGGGTACTCGGCCTCAAGCCTGACGGCACGTTGGATCACCGCCTCGATGTCGGTATCTTGTGGAATGTGGGTGATCAATGAGTGCAGGTATTCTGGATTGGCGTGCAAAAGCTCTTCTCTACGGAGCAAGGTGATCTGGAATCATATTTATAAAAGGGGAAAATGAGCCATGTCCAGAGGACAGAAGAAGCAAGGCTTACGGCGCTGGCCACATAGAGAGGCATCATGGACGAGCTGGACACAAACAGGTCAAACAGACGGGTGATCTTTGAAAAATCAGTCATGTCGTGACTAAACCAGGTCAGAAGCCAACTTAATGCATAGTACGGCATGATCCCGTGGCTACGTTTGAAAAAAAAAAACCCCCCCCGGGAGGTCAGGCTGATGGATCAACAAGCTCGTATGCTTACGTTTCTAAATAATGCATCAATGAGGGATCTTCATATTCTACAATGGAAACCATCAATCGAAGTTGCTTGGATACAGGTTCAAAAGAATCCAACATCGCATCTGTAATAACATCATAAAAAAGCCAAGTCAAGGCGTAATAGTGGCAAAAATAGACATCAAGGCGTCATCTTTAAAAAGGATATCTGACAAAGAAAAGTGCCACATTTTCTGCAGCTGGGATGGCCGCTTTTTTCCCAAGAACGAGCAAGAACACTGTGCAGATGTCATGGAAGCCCTATCAAAAAAAAGAGGGTGTCAAGCTCTTTCTTTCTCTTCTCTCTTTTCCCTCCTACTTGGTAATAACGTAAGCGAGGATTACGCCATAAAATCTCGATGATCATGCTCTGTAATTCTTGCTGCTTAAAGGCCTTGTAAGTAGGGGTGATGTCTAAAAGGAGAACAAACGGTTAGGCGCCCCCTCCTCCCCACCCCCCTTTTTTTTTCTTTACCTTGGGGATAGTAGTACAATGATCGCTCCACATCTTTCGATATTTGAATAGGATCAGCGATGCCGTTGGCTACAGAGAACAAAAGGATCAGCCACACAGGACGGAGCCTCGGTCTGTATCTACAACTTACGGCTGCCTTTTTCGTCAACATACGCTCCATGGTGCGTTCGTAACAGGACTGGCCTACAAAGATAGAAGCATCGTACAGTGAGCTGGACGATTCTCTTTCGAGGGCCTTACCAGATCATGCGACGGTAGGCATCTTCAACGAAACCTTCTGGTTCTCGGGCCATGTGACGAAGTAGGGTAAAGTCTTCATCTTGAGCAGCTTTGCGTAGTTTACTGATTCGCTGGGCTCGGGCTAGCCTACTGGCTGCCATGGAAGTTATCAATGAGTGGGCTGGAACGTTGCTGATGAGAGAGAACATGCTTTTTTGTGCAATTTACCTAGCGAGGTTTTTACGCCCAAAGGAATATGGGTCAAGTCATGCATATGATAAACAAACACAATGGTAAAGGCATAAAGATGTCTTGAATGAGAGGGCAGAAACTGGAGCGAAGGAGTATGTAAAAAATAAAACGAAAAATAACAGGCGGCCGGCCAAATTTTCGCTCCAATCAACGTTGTTTGCTTTCAAACGAAGAAGCCGGGTATTTTTTGTCTTTCTTCTTCAAAAGGACAACAAAAAGGAGGGTCGATAAAAATGAGTGAGAAAAAAAAGAAAAAGAAATGAATTGCTTTTTTTGGCGGGCCAGCTCTCATGTTTTCTGGAGGTTGTGCGACCTGCAAGTCGATCGAGGCGGGGTTTGTCTCCTTTGCTATGGGTTGTCTGCTGAAAAAAAACTGCGCCAGCAACGAATAGAAAAAAAAAAAGCGCTTGAATGCACCCACCATCCAGCTTTCTGGCTACGATGACGCCACGAAGTAAAAAAAAAAAATACGTCACACTGATTCGGTGTTCACTGGGTTGAGGTATGATCCATTCTCAAATCTGAGCAGCCATTCACCAAAGGCCAATCGCCGTTGCTACTGGGTTGGCATGTCCTTTCTGGTTTTTCTTCTCTTCCTTCGCTCATGCTGAGGAGTCAACGCGACTCTCCTCAAATCGTCAGGGAGCCTCGACCGTTGCACCATTTTACTTTTTTTTCTTGACCCCCTCCCCCGAGGACCAACAAGCAGTCGCTTGACGATGCAACCAATGACTTCTACATGGTCGTCGTGGGTGGTTGCTAGCAACATTGTTTTATACAGTCGTTCGCTTTGCTGCTTTATTCTTCTTTATTTTCTTCGTAGTGTATAGGGATGAGCGGATGGGGGTATGTTCTATGGAAGTATACGGTCACAAAAAGGAAAGATAATAAATCGACGGGTATCACCCTTGAGTAGCATAGGATCTCGTGGAAGGCTCACCGGGATACAGCACATCAAGCAGGTTCAAATTGTCCGAAAGCTCGCAGATGTTGTGTAGGCAGCGCATCGGGTATAGCACGTCGACAAAAAGGCACACATTGGCGAGAATCACCTCGTCCACAGAACTGTTGCCCATGATATAATACAGGTCCAATAATACATACGTACACACAACGCCCGCAATACTCAAAGGAATCAGGATTTCCAAAGGGTCTTGCTCAAATAACATGCGCAGCCAGAGCGATGTCAGGCAAATCAACGCCATGCCTAAAAACCTATGCAAAATGAAAGAGTCAGTCCTTCCCCTTTATTTTCGTGGCAGGCCATCTTACCAGGGTCCAGGCCCGGAGAAGGAGTGCTTCACTTGCAACGTGTATAAATAGTAACCCATGAAGCCTGAGCCTACCATGGCCATGACCATGATCCCATCTTCATAGCAAAACGTCACCACTATAAGAAAAAGAGGAGCTCTGCTTAGCCAACGAGCTAGGAGCGGCGGTGGTTTTACCTGTTTCGCCCACGACAAAAGCGCACAAGATGGAAAAGACCGTCAGGAGGATGATGCGGGCAAGTTGCACCAATTGGAAATAAAAAGCCCATAATTGCCATAGAATTAACACACAGGCAATCACACACGGAATCAAGGGGATCCACCATGTGAGAACGCTGCGAGACAAAAGGGTCAGAGCTGAAACAAAAGAGGACCTCCAACTTCTTACCTATTTTGCAACCAGTGCCAAGTCAGTTGGATTTGTTCAAGTCCACATGTTAAAACCAATGTGCCCAGCAATTGCCCAAGAACAATCAGCATAGACTTTCGCACAAATTCTATAAAAATCGTCGTCAGTGGGCCCTGGTCTCTTTATCATTTTCCAAACACATTTACCCATTTGCAAAGGGATCGCACACCGGCACACAGACAGACCAAATAAATCGATATCGGGTTGGCTGGATTGACATCTTACCAAATGGGGATCACCTGGATAAGGGTTATGGATGGGTAAAGTATACTCGTTCATCGAACAAGGCCCATGTAAAATGCACGGAAGAACAATGAAGGAAACGAGGGAAAAAAAAAAAAAAAAAAGGCACAGGGATTTTGTGACACAAAAATGTTTTGACTTCATTGTTCAGGTGCCAAAAAAGGCAGCCTTTTCTAGACGCCCTCCTTTTTTTTTCTTGTCGCCTTTTCCCGGTTCCCTTCACTCTTTTGAGTTTTACCCCTAAAAACATATGAATGCTGCGAACAACAGAAAGGGGCTTGTATTAGGGAGGGGGAAAGGTTATTAGGATTAAACACAATGTCTTTTCCTTTCCTTTTTGCTAATCTCAATTATTATTTTTTTATCATTAGCTTAAATCATGGAAAAAATTCACCACTACCACGGCGATGAAGCCCCACCGTTCCATTGGACAACGCCATCAAGAGAATTTATGACTCATGTCCTAGAGCAATTGCCAACGTTGGATGATGTTCTTCAGCGACAAAGCCGGCCACCGGTGTGCTTGTACAATTACTACATTGTGCTTCGCGATCGGTTGCATATGGAGACCCTGTTGGATTTTTGGCTGGATGTCCAGCAGGCCGAAGTTCTTCACCGCCGATACATGAGGCAGCAACAGAGAAAAAAGAGCCAGGCCGACAAGAAGCTTCGTCAAATGTCGCCCGTCTCGCCCATCTCGCCTTACAACTCTGCCCACAGCGCTTCTAGCCTTTCCATCCCTTCTCCTCGCCCAACCTCCCCCCATCCCTCATCCCTGGCCAGCGAACCCGAAATCCTAACCCACATGCTTCTGATGCATGCTCATCGGCCACCTCCCCACCAACCACCCACCACCTATCCTACTAAGCGCTCTACCACCACCACAATGGGCTCCCAAAGCTCTGCCACCACCTCCACCTCTGCCTTGCCACATCTGCTGCACCAGCCCACCCAGATGGACATGATCGACGCTGTCGAGCGCATCTATCTGCGCTACATCGTTCCTCATGCTGAAAAGGAACTCCATGCATTACCCTTGGCCCTGCGTGACCAAATCACCCGCACCTTTGCCGACAAATCCCAGACACTCGAAGACCCCAAAGTGTTCGCGCCCGCCAAACGCTATGTGCACATCGTCCTTGAGTCCTCCTTCAGCCTCTTTCTCCGCTACAAAGTCTTCATGAACCTCACTCTACCCCAGCAGCTCGCTCGCCTCGTCATTGGCCTCATCGCCCTCCTCCTTGGCCTTACGCTTGAATTCTCCCTCATCTTCCTCGACATCATGCCGTGGTCAAAACGTCTTTGGGTAAGACTGAAGAAAAATCATCCTGTATCGCTCTACCCTGCTTACCTCTACCTTGCCCTACGTGGTTTTTTTTTTTTTATCTAGGGCATTATACCATTGACCATTGCCATTTACTGCCTATGCTCTAGCATCACTGGACTGGATCCAATGTGGGTATTGGTGTTTAATGTGAGGTAAGCTCTCTCCTGTTGGCCGCCTCATTGATACTCACCTGGCCTTTTTTTTTTCTATCTGGGGAAATGAGTGAGACCACCACCCTCAAATTCAATGCCATCAAGCAAGTCAAGGTCCGCCAGATCCTACGGAAACGATCGCTGTTTTTGTCGCTTGTCATGCTCTCTTTAATCCTACTTCTTCTAGTCATCTTCTGTTCGGTGCCTGGCCACCGCCTATAATATTAGTATTCAATAAATGGTGTCAGCCGCTTAGTCTATCATTTCCCACATGCACACGTCTTGGCGCGTGTGGTCATTGCATGAAACCTTTTCTTTATCAAACTTGATCAAGCACAGGGGAAATTCAGCTCAAAACTCGTGGTTGATCCATTTATTGGCTGTGAGAGATCTACACCAACACTGTGTTGGCTGGGCAGCCATGGCCAATGGGTTTTTTAGCATCCTTGCCTGCCTTTCATGAAGAGCTTGCACCCATGCCAGGCCCCACATTATTCTTCTAGCTAAAAATAGGATGTGGTTTGTCGAGAGAAATTTCTGCACTGATTTTTGATCTGATCGACGGGGGTCTCCTGAGGCATCAGAACGAAACAGACTGAATCACAAGTTGGCTGAGCAGCCTTCACTGATTGACCTTCTTTTTTTCTGCACCATCATCATTCTTGCTTTTGCTTACCTTTATAAAATGCCACACCGATCGAATCACTCAGGGAGTCAGGCAAGCGCATGGGCTTTTTTTCTCGAGCCATTAAATTGATGAGGGCTTTTTCTTGCCGCATCTCTAACTCTCCACCCTGTCATCCAACTAGACTTTGGCTGAGGCATGTGTTTAGGCAATGATGTCTCACAGGAAGGACCAGTAGAGATCTAGGACCTTAACCATGAACGGTATATACATATAATATTCAAAAGCCATGAAGATTTTAGTGAGGATTGGTAGAGAGTCTTTCATTGGCTCACCGTTGGCTTCCCATGTTTTCGATCAAAAATCGCCAGGGTATCCTCAGGGATTTTGAAAACCCGAAAAAGCGCTGTAGGTCACTTTTGAGCCGGTGGATCCTATTCATATTTTGTGTGGATACAGATACGGACAAAGGCTAAGGATGGTGAAAAGATCATGTCAATTGAACAAGGCTGCCCAGCCAAAGTTTGAAGAATCATGATTTACAATCTCCGATCCCCCATCCAAATCAACGTCAAAAAAAACAAAACCTTAGAAAAAAAAGGCACTTTCAGCCCAAATGCCACCGTCGGCTATTTTTTTTTTTTTTCGCGTGGAAGGCGTCGTTTGAGGCTTTATGGGGCGAATTCATAGCTACAGTAATACCACTAGCTCTACCCAGGAAGCGTGCATTTGTTCTCAAGGAAAGCACACCAGCATTTTTTGCTGCGTACTACCATAGAATGACTAGAGCGCCAGGTTCCTGATAACACGCTTTGTTGGGGTGGGTGTACTTGCCGCCTGCCCTGGCTGCTAATGCGTTCTATTTTTATTGATTATTGTTTTTTTATGCCAGAGAATGGCTAAGCCGTTCCCCACCGATATTGCGTTAGGGAGGTATGTGGTATTGATGTTTGCCTCTCATCCTCTGCAAGGTTTATCAAATTTGGAGTGCTCTGGCAGATATCAGATGTGAAAAAATCTCAGCCTAACGATCGCATTGGAGGTGAAAAAGTTAGGTGAAGAAAGTGACTAACCATGGAAGGTATACAGTGTGGGTATCGACGGCTGTTCTTATTGACTTGTTGCGTATCACTTTTTTTAGAACGCTCAGTACTTTCTGCACCTGCCCTGCAAATAATTTTGGTTAGGAAACGATGACATGGCACAGCAGCACAACATGGATACAAATTAATAGAAAGCCCGCAGAATGCGTGGCCGCTTCTCTTTTCCTTTCGTCACTTTTTTTTTTTTATTTGGCTTTTTCATCTTTTTTTATTACTACCATGGCCGATCACGATGACTTGATCAATCAATTTACTGGCATGACTGGGACATCCCCTGACCGTGCCCAGTTCTTTTTGGAAATGGCGAACTGGGATCTGGAGGTAAGATGGTCGTATTTCAAGGCGCAAACTCTCACCACGCAACACGTATGTTGTTTTTACGACAGATGGCCTTGACACAATATTATGATTCTGGTGAAGAATCCAATGCTTCTTCTACGCCCGTTTCTGAACCATTCCAACCAGGAGCACCCGAGTCTTTCCGTCCTGTCGCACCTACGCCTCAGCAACCGATCTCCTCGCCTTCCTCGAGCCAAAAACGCAAACCCGCTTCGTAAGTCCATAGCAAGCCCATGGAACTTGCGAGATCTAGATGATTAGCTCACCCTTGCACCACTTTCACTTGTAGTCGATTCCGTACGCTCAACGATCTGAAAAACGACTCGGATGACGAAGGACGTCAAAACTATTTTGCTGGAGGTGAAAAATCGTAAGTAATGAGCAGGCACCTTGGTCTTCCGCGTGAAACTCATCTTCTCACCTTCCTGCTCTTTTTTTTTTTTTTTTCTCATCGCTCTCCCTTGGAAACAGTGGTATGGTGGTGCAAGATCCTTCCAAGCGAGACCCTGGTGCCAATGTCATCGATGAAATCCTCAAAAAGGCCGCCGCGTAATTGATTGATTATTAGCCAAAAAAAAAAAAAAAAAAACTAATTTTTATTTTCTGATGAATTAGGGGTGGACCATCCAACGAAGTGGAGGAACCAAAGAAAAAGAAGCCAGTGTACAGGGGAACAGGTTACACCTTGGGGAGCGACGAAGTGCCTTCGATGGAGGTGCCAGGCGAGGACGCCCACCAAGAAGAGGACCTGAACACTCCCGTAAGATGACGCTTGAGAGTCTAGCTAGCATGGCTAACATGCATTATTTTATGAATGTAGGTGAGCCGACAATTGACTTTTTGGAGAAATGGCTTCAGCGTGGAAGATGGCCCCTTGTTGCGCTATGACGATCCTGCCAATGCCTCGATGTTGAGCGAAATCAACCAAGGGTACAGTGAGAATCTCTGAGCTCTCGGTGGCATCATACTCACATCTGGTTTTTATCCTTCCTTGTTGCTTATAGGCGGGCTCCTTTGTCTTTGTTAAATGTGCGCCATGGTCAGCCTGTGGATGTCAAGGTGGCTCGACGACAAGACGAAGATTATATCCCTCCCAAGCCCGCCAAAGGCAAACGCACGGATTTATTTGCTTTGACGAGCGGCGCACGTCTCGGCTCTGGCTCACCAAGTTCCTCGACCACCCCCTCACAAGCATCCTCGACACCAAGCCAACAGTCCAGCACCCAAACACTCGAAATTGATGCCTCTCTACCCACGACCCAATTGCAAATTCGATTGGCTGATGGCTCAAAGTAAGCTTCGTCCCAAAAAAAAAAAATCATGCCGAAACCCTGTGTCACCCAAGGAGTTTAGCTTACTCATCAGGGTTCATGTATTTTAGATTGGTTGCCAAGTTCAACCAAACTCACACGATTGGTGATGTCCGTGCATATATCAACAGGTAATGGAGGACGGGGGTGATCCATGGATCAGAGTTGTCTCATTCTTTTTATTATTGTTATTATTTTTATTGTTTTCTTTCATAGCCAGCGTCCAGGGCAAGCAAACTACACTCTACAAACATCGTTCCCTGTCAAGCCGCTTGAAGACAATAGTCAATCGTTGAAGGAGGCTGGCTTATTAAACAGTGTGGTGATCCAGCGCCTAGGATAGCTTTCCATTTGCATTTGGTCTCATTTTTTATAAAAAAAAAAAAATGGTGTGACCACTCAAGATGACAAAGTCTCCGTCATTTTTGGGATTATTCATCGCACAGCCACGTGTGTGACGGTGATCCTCTGTTATTACCTTTTTCAAGACATCATGATCGTTAAGATACTGAGAAATGCATTGTTTATGTTTCAATAGATTCATATCGAGTGGGGTAGATTAAAAAAAAAAAAAAGGAACAGTCGATGCAGCATAGAAAGGGAACCCAATAAAAAAAAGCAGAGGGGAGGGGGAAAGCACAAGAGCTATGTATATATTTTTTTTGTTGTTTCTTTGTTTCAAATGAGAGGCATAAGGCAGATAGATAATCAAACATTGTACAGAGGGGAAAAAAAGAAAGGGGAATCATGGGGATATGAGTGGGTGATGAGAGGGAAATGACAAGTTACGAGCGGTGGGCTTTAAGGACATGCCGGGCAAGCGCATCTCGTCGACAAAATGCACTCTCACACATGTCGCAAGTGAAAGAGCGGGTTCCATAGTGTACAGACGACAAGTGGCGATCACGGTCGTGCTTACGGTCAAAGGCAGACGAGCAAATGTGACAACGGAAGCTCTTGATGCGATTGGCGTTGTGGGTGCGGATGTGGGTGTTGAGGTTGTATCGTCGAGAGAACAGGCGCTTGCAGATGGGACAGGAGAAGCGTTTTTCTTCAACGTCCTTCTTGCCAGAGGTGGGTTGCTTGGGCCGGCGGCTGGACTGGCTGTCCTGGCTATCGGTGCTGCTTACGCGGCGTCGTTTGGTCACACCACGAGCGGAGGAGGAGGAGGAGGTCGAGTTGGTGGCGGCCAAAGCCGTGGAGGAGGAGACGGTGGTATCAGTAGGGTTGCCATGGGCCTGGTCATGGCTATGGTATTGCTGCTCATCCATGGGCTGGTCGTCCAAAGCGTCAAAGAGGGAGTCACTGTGCAGCAAGAGAGCATCCAAAGGCGAAGCCTTTTCGCGGCTGTGCCAGCTTTCTTGTGAAGTCAAGGGCATGAACAGGTTGTCCATGTGGGGTGTGGAGGTGGTTGCAGGCGAAGGTTTGTGTGTGTCGATAGGCTTGTGAATTAAGAGATCCATAGGGTCAGTGGCAAACAGTTTGGCAGGAGCTTGGCGGGGAGTGGGCATGCCCAAGTCGACAACACTTTGTTCTTGCTTAATGTAAGGTGCCACAGGGACATCGTTGTTGGCGACATGGAATGGCATCATGGGCGATGATTGGAAGGGAGAGAAGCAGTTGGGGGAGAGAGTTTCATCCGAATCCAAAAAAGGGGTGTTTAATATAGGACTCATAGTTGCCGCGGTTGGCGCAGGAGAATGGAAATGTACTGCCGCAGTCATGGAGGTGGTTCCCGTGAACGGCAAAGACGCAAAGACTGGGCTTGGTTGTTCTAAAGAAGAAAAAAAAAGTGAGTGAAAATGACTCTTCAAGGTTTTTTTGTCGTGCTGCGGTTCCCGCTTGGCGTCTTGGTTTTGTGTCTTGGCTTTTTTACCTTCCGACTTGTCATAAAAGGGCCATGCGGCATATTGTTGAGCAAAAGGGGTGTTCATTGTGATTTATAAATTGGCTTGGCACAGGTGGGAAAAAATAGTTCAAATGATCAAGAGGGCAAAGTAAAGAAAATAAAGCGTGTGGAGTAAGAAAGAAAAAGACAACAGATCAGAAAAGAAAGAAGAAAAAAAAGGAGAAAGGGCTTCTTTTTATAGCCGACAACGGATGGGAAGATTTAGTGCAACTTATTTTTTTTAGTCCAATCAAAACCCGACATTCATTTGTCACACAAACTTAACGCCGGTTGCCATGGCAACCAAAAAAAATGCACCCTGGCCCCTCTTTTTTTTTCAACTCCCTTTTTTGAAGCTTGACCATGCTTTTGGGGAATTTCATTTTTTTTAAAACACGAAACCAAAACAATTTACAACAAGGATATTTATTTTTCCTTTCTCCATCCTGGTCATTCTACCTGGATCAGGGGGGAAAGAAAATGTCAGATGACATGAAAAAGGGCCTAAAGGAGAAAATTCTGCTGACGTGGTAAGTTGACTTTTTGACACTCTGCGTTGCTGCCATGGAAAAAGAGTCTGATGAGTCATCAATGAAAGACGGAGGAGAAATGGCAGCCCGCCCCGGCCGATCTCTTCCCTGTCCCAAATTCTGTTCCCTGGATCCCTCTCATGAAATTGTGAATCAACAATGCGCACTGTGTTCATTTTGCTAGATCCTTCGACACTTTCTATTTCGATCTCCATCCCTATGTTTCTTTTTTTCTGCCAATGAACGACCTGCTTTTTTTTGTTTTTTTTTTTTTGTTTTTATTTTTTTTGCGAGTCTTTCATGATGACCAACTTCAAGCTTGCATTGTTCTCATTTCTGGCCAACTTGTGCCAATGGTCAACCACCACGAATTGCCGTATTTGGACTCCCCGTGTCTGAGCCACCTTCCGTCAAGTATTGTAGAGTGACACGAGCCAAAAAAAAAAAAAAATTGAAGGACAGAGATCATGCATTTCGGTGGCACCTTTTTTTGACTTGCATTTTTTTGATCACAAGGCCCAAGGAATGATTCGTGTTTTTCCCTTGTTCTCCCACATCACGCCGTTATCCGGCCGAGCTTGTGTGTGACATGAGCTTTCTCTTTCTTTCCCTGGGATTCCACGTCCACCATGCTGACCAGGCATTCCCATGCCCCCCTTTTTTTTATGTAATATTATATTCGAGATCAGACACGACAACGCCAAGAAAAATGCGTAGCCATCACAGTCAGAATTCTTGCAATGGGGATATCAGGATCAATTCAGCTCGAGAAATTGGATCCGGCGATCGACGTTACACGTATCAGATGAGGAACGCCAGAAATGATGCACCCCATGGACGGGATTTCCTGGAGTCAAGAGCGTTTTATTTCCATGAGGCAGATGGTGCGAAGTTGGTGATGGTTTCGTCCAGTTGATGAGCCATGAGGCATAGACCAACTACAGTAAAAAGAAAATCGATCGGCCACTGACAACCAAAGCCCAGCCCATGGGATGTTGTCCCATCATCCACTACATGTGTAACCGCTGGGTAAATTGTACAGTTGCCTTGGCAACCGCAACTTTATTTCTCTCCCCCTTTACTAACTTGGCAGGAACCAGGAGGTTGGCACAGTTGCTGAATAAGGCTTGGCGTACACACATATAGAGAGATGGTCACCTGTAACCACAACCGAGAAAACATTTCATTTAAGAAGCTCGCCCTTGGCATTCGGCGCGGCACACCGACAATCCTGCAAGGAAAAGAAAAAAAAATCCGTGGTGAAGGTCAGGCGCGTCCTGCTTCTTCCTTTTATTGATAGACTCTCTTGAGGACTGGCTTATTGTGGACAGATCATACAGTACGTTGATTGATTTCTCTGTTCTGTATCTGGCAGTGACCATTAACATAGAGGACAGAGCTGCCCGAGCTGGATCTATTTCAATAGAATACCAAGGCAGAAAGTTTTTTTTTTTTTAAAAAAATGACTAGCAGGAATCAGTATGCAAATGACTTTTTTTTATTAATCGGGTTGGTATGATGTGCAAAATAAAAAAAACTGAATTTATGAAGAGATGCGAATGAAGTGGATTGGAGGGGCGTGACATTAATTATGGAAACCTAACAAGAAAAAAAAAAAGGTAAGTGTCTTTTGTCGACAGATCAAACAAGGCGAGCTTACGAAGATAAAAGTTGACTGGTGGAAGAAAAAGTAAAAAGGTTAGCAGGGTTAGACCAATACGTTTCTTCTTACCGATGAGCGCAGCCACCAAGAGAGCACAAAGCACAACAGGACCCCACAAGTCGTCGTAACGTCCAGCAATGCGGCGGTTGATCATATACGCACGTTTTTCAAAGCGATACAGAGAATAGATAGCAACCACAGCTACACGAAAAAAAAATTGAGCCTACGCTCTTTTCTTTTATATTCCCTCGGATGCTTACCTGCAATACCCATAAATACACCACCTAGAAAAAGATAGAAACGGTCAGCACCGACGCAAAGATTCTCTCTTGGCAAACTTACCGGCAATACGAGTCATGTAGTCACCAAAGTTGAGCAGATTGAGGGCAACGTTGAGAAGAAGGGCACAGAATTGCAGCCAAGAAATAAAAGTACGTTCATTGGCAAAAAAGACCTTGGGCTCGACACGGACTTTGGTGACACCAAACTTGTTCTTCTTTTCTGGCTCCTCTGCATCGACAGGCTCGCCAGGTATGGCCACAAGCACATCATGATCGCTCGAAGGATTCACTCGCACATTACCGCTTTCGTCGTAGAGCGAGGACCGGAAGTTCTTCTCTGAGATATAAGGAGGCGAGATGACCGAGCTGCGGGCAGGCGTGGCAGCAAGTTGTCGTGGCACGAGTTGCGGCTGGACTTGAGAGGCTGCTGGGGCTACAACAGGCTCGGCTGGGGCAGTGTCTTGGAAGACGTCGTCGGCACTCACATTCTCGCTTGGGTCTGTCAGCAGGTAGCCATTGGCACTTTTCTTCGAGGCAACGCTGTTGGCACGGGCAACGAGATCCATACGGCGGTTTTCTTGTTCCATAGCACGGCTGTAGCGGCCATCGATCAGGGGCTTGAACGACTTGGACCGGGTCAGACCAAAGCTGGTGGCACGGGGCTTGCGGATGTCATGTTCCAATTCAGAGAGCCACCAAGGCAGCAGAGGCATCCGATCGCGGTAAAAGTAGCAAGCACCGTGCAAGTACTTTGAGAAGCGAGGCACTTCGTGGACCAGGTGGGAGTTGATGAGGTTGGTGAGCCAGGATGGAGGTTCTTGCCCAAGATGGGTCTGGAGCTTGGTTTCCAGCACCGCATAAGGAAAGCGGAGAATTTCGTGCTCGTCCAAGGCTGCAAACGGATAATCGATGCCGACATCCGGGCGGCGCCATTGGTCGTCGTTACGGCGCTCCTTGTCAAAGTTGTCTTCACGGATAAAGGAGAGGTCAGTGTCGAGCGAAACGCGTACACGTTGGTCGCCGGGCAACTGGAAGGCTGTTCGGTGGTAGAACGCACGTAGCACAGGGTTGAGCTGCTTTTCTTCGAGCGAGGTTTGGATGCCCGAAGCAATGAAGTGGCTGTCGTTGACGATCTGTTCATCCGTGCCCTTGTCGCGCATTCGCTGGGCAATGGTGTCGGCTGTGAGGTCCCCCTTGACATACTTGATCACGTCCGGCTCGTCCAGGCGGAATCGATCCTTGACAGAGGCACCGTCCAACCACGCAGCATGATGGGTCTTGCGTTCGATAAAAATGCTCTTGGACGACATAGGGCCATACCAGCGGAATCGGATGGCTTCAGCACCTTCATCACGTTGCAGGCGGCCAGTGTACAGGTCAAAGTCTTCATTGTCAAAGTACACCGAGGAGATGGCAGCATCATCAGGTTCGAATTCCTTGCTTTCGTTGAAGATCAGTACGGGCAAGTGCAGCATGATGATGGACTTGACTTCTGTCACGTTGTCAGGATGGATCCAGTACTTCATGGTGGCTCGTTCAAAAGCGTTTTGGTCACCACCAGCGGCGGAATTGCCAGTGCGAGGCTTGCCCTTGAGTCGGCACAGATCGTGAAGGGAGGAGATGTAGACAATGGCTACTTCAAACCGCTGCTTATCCAAAGGTCGAGCACGCAACTGGGGCACAAAGTCACGCTGCAAGTCGAGGTGAGTCCACTTGTCATGTTTCTTGATGATCTTTTGGAAGCCAATGTAATTGAGACGAGTGAATTTGGCAAGATCATTGACATCAAACAGCACTTCAGTCAAGGCTTCGTCCATCACCGTCCAGTTGTGGTCTGAAGTGTAACTAGAGTTGTTCATAAACGTGCGGATCGATCGTTCGCAGTAGCTGATGCGAGCTTCGACTTCGGTGAGTTTGGCATTGACAAAATCGTACACCTTTTCCAGTTCATTCTCCAGCAGCAGCACAAAGTCTTTTTCGTCTTGCTCATTCCAAGCGTGATCCATTTGTCGACTCTTCAGCTCATTCTTCAGAACGTCATAGCTGATATAGGACAGACGCCATGGCACAAAGATCTCGTTTTTCAGCTGATCACCAAACTTCATGATACGAATGCGAATAAATAAAAAGTCAAAGATCTACGCGGTAATAATGTAATTATAAGATACAAAGGAAACAAGAAAATAAAAACGAACGTAAATGTAATACAGTAGGCAAAGAGGGAAAGTGAAAGGAAAGGCAGAAAAAAAAAATGACTAAAAAAGGGGTGTTCACCATTTTTTTTTTTTGCAGGGTTTCAATTTGAAGGTCAGCAGCATCGGACAATGTAAAAAAAAGCAGGACTTTGGAAGCGTTGTCATTGTTCATGCGCCAGGTCACACGAGCTCTACTTTTTAATACAACTTTGAACAAGCTTATGATGCAATGAATCAACCCAATGGACATATCTATAAAGGTCAGGTAAGCATTCGATGAGAAGAAGGTAAGTCTACAGGGACCATTTACCCCGGTCCGTTTCCATCCATTGCCTGCTTTTTTTAGCTGAGCGGTTTCGCTTCGGGACCAAACTCATCCAATCCCTACAACTGGTACCATGCTTTCTTTGATTTATCCATTTAATCCACGTGGTTGACTTTCTTCTCTTCAACTTTAGGATAAATTTATTCACTGCCAATACAGCACTGTGAAAAAAAAAACAATTGGGAGGTGGCAACGGCAAAAAAAAAAAAAAAAACGAAGCTCAATGGGATCGCGACGGCTGCTCAGCAATTTTGGGGCTCAACATTTTTTCCATGGTTGTTGATACCCCGAGGTGACAAAGTCACTCCCAGTTCTTGCCGTCCACCGGTTCAATTGTGAAAGATTCAATCGTATCACTGTCGATGCATCGGAAATTGACCGACATTTGGTTTTCAGGGTCACATCGAGGTCGATGATAGGGCGAGATGCCACATGTCTGGCAGAAGTAGTAAACGGCAGTTTTTGTATGGAAACGATACTCCGATATACTCATGGCTGACTCAGGTGCAACTCGAAGATCCGCCGTCTTGACCAGATAGTTCCGGGCGCCCTGTTTGAAACAAATCGAGCAGTCGCATTCGTATAAAGTTAAGACATTGGGTGCTTCGACTGAAAATCGGATTTTGCCACAATGGCAGCTGCCATGATGCACCACCATGTTTTTTTCCCTCATTTTCTGTAACATTTTCGAACCCTTTTATAATCGTTTCGGCTGTCGATCACCTGACGTTCGCATATGTGTGTAACCTCGCACAGCAATGAGATCACCAAATGGCAAATGGCAATAGCAAGCAAAAAGTAAGAGGCTGGTGTTTTGAGCCCCGCTTGTAATTTCCTAAAATTTCGCACCGGTTCAAATCAGCCAAAAGCACTGAGCAATGTCTCTTTTTTCAAATTGACGAAAAATACTGTAGTGGGTTGCCAAATTCAGCCCCCACATGCTCTCAATCCCGGCTAGAGCAAGCAATCCAAGGTCCAAGGTCCAATTTTCTACAAAACATCCAAAAATCCAATGCCATAGTATAATGGAGAAGCGTCAACGTCAAAGGCAATCCGACTTAAGCTGGGGCATCCTGCAGAGTGTTCCTAGCATGAGAAAACAAAAAGATGAGTGTATTTTTGATGCCAGATCTTGTTAAGCTAGACGAAAAAAAAAAAAAAAAAAAAAAGAGCCCACCGCTCTTATCTTTTCGGGATACTTACCAGCAGCACCAATAAATACACCACCTGAGTATGATAAAAAAGATTGGCCTCGACGCAAAATACCTCTCTTGCCATACTTTCCGCAATACGTCATTAGCCACCAAAGTTGAGCTGGTTGAGGGCAGCATTGAGAAGAAAAGCACGGAATTGCAGCCAAGGGACATAAGTACGTTCACTGGCAAAAGAGACCCTGGGTATGACGGCCTTTGGTGATACCAAGCTTGTTTTTCTTTTCTGGCTCACCTGCCTCGACAGGCTCACCAGATATGGCCACAAGCACATCATGGTCGCTCGAGGGGTTCGCTCGTACATTGCTGTTTTCGTCGTAAAGCAAAGATCAGGAGTTCTTCTTAGATACGACGTGGCGAGCTGACTGAGTAGCAGGCAGGGGTGGCGGCAAGTTCCCGTGGCGCATGATGAGGCTAGACTTGAGCGGCAGTTGGGACCACAACAGGCTCGGCTAGGGAAGTGGCGTGGAAGTCGTCATCGGCACCAACATTCTCTCTGGAGTCGGTCAGCAAGTAGCCATTGGCACTTTTATTCAAGGAAACGCTGTTGGCGCGGGCAACGAGATCCTAACGGCGGTTACTTGTTCCATAGCACGGCTGTGGCGGCATTCCAAACGAACAGGTCATTGAACGAATGAGGCGAAGCACGATCAAAAACAAACCACGTGGTGGAAAAAGTAATAATAATGTTGGTGGATGGGCTGGGTGTAAGGGCAGGAGGGGCTCGGTGTGTGTGTGTAGGAGGAGATTAGGCTTATATAGCCAGCAGAGGAGGGGGTTGTGGGCCAGTTGGTGGGGGGAAGGATGTGAGACCAAGTCACATGCTAGCAATGACACATTTGTGTTTCGTAGGTGGACGAAGAGGAAGGTTGTTGAGGAAGAAGGCGACAGGGCTGGTGATTTATGTGGAAAGCATCAGGAGGCCGTGGGCTTGAAAACATCGGGCGGCCTGAGCTTGTGTAAGACTGGGGTGGCCACAGTTGGGACAGGGGCGACGTTGGTAGGCGGGCGGAAGGTATCCAGTGCGCCATCGAATAAGCTGGCTAAGATGGGTGGTGGACATGGTGAGGGCAATGCTTACATCTCTTTCTAAAAATAACAAAGGAATCCTTGGAATTTCATTGGTCCGCTAGGTCAAAGACAAAATACACGGTCATTTTTTATTTTGTTTTGTTCTTTTTCATGTCCTAGACATACTTGCGCATTGTGACGTTTGTCTTTCACAATCGAAAGCAAACGGATCATCCAAGATCCTGTTCTCGTCTGATAGTCCTTGAACTTGAAGCAGAACACGGGCTTTGTCTTCACTTGGAATGCTTGCTGCCTAGTAGGCTCTTTGCTCTTTGGCAAGCTGACCGGCACAAGACACCCCGTATTGGTCCGAGGAATATGAATCCAAAGCGTCTACGGGGGTTTCCAGAATGACTTGGTGGGGCCATGATGGTGTGGCTTCAAGCTGGTTAGCGTAAGGGATGTGACAAACTGATGCAAAAGTGACTCTTCCTCACTGTTTTTTTGTTTTTATTTTTTTTTTTTACCCCCAAGTCTCAGTGAAGACATACTTGCGCATTGCGACGTTTGTCTTTCACAATCGAAAGCAAACGGACCATCCAAGATCCTGTTCTCGTCTGATAGTCCTTGAACTTGAAGCAGAACACGGGCTTTATCTTCACTTGGAATGCTTGCTGCCTAGTAGGTTCTTTGCTCTTTGGCAAGCTGACCGGCACAAGACACCCCGTATTGGTCCGAGGAATATGAATCCAAAGCGTCTACGGGGGTTTCCAGAATGACTTGGTGGGGCCATGATGGTGTGGCTTCAAGCTGGTTAGCGTAAGGGATGTGACAAACTGATGCAAAAGTGGCTCTTCCTCACTGTTTTTTTGTTTTTATTTTTTTTTTTTACCCCCAAGTCTCAGTGAAGACATACTTGCGCATTGCGACGTTTGTCTTTCACAATCGAAAGCAAACGGACCATCCAAGATCCTGTTCTCGTCTGATAGTCCTTGAACTTGAAGCAGAACACGGGCTTTATCTTCACTTGGAATGCTTGCTGCCTAGTAGGTTCTTTGCTCTTTGGCAAGCTGACCGGCACAAGACACCCCGTATTGGTCCGAGGAATATGAATCCAAAGCGTCTACGGGGGTTTCCAGAATGACTTGGTGGGGCCATGATGGTGTGGCTTCAAGCTGGTTAGCGTAAGGGATGTGACAAACTGATGCAAAAGTGGCTCTTCCTCACTGTTTTTTTGTTTTTATTTTTTTTTTTTTACCCCCAAGTCTCAGTGAAGACATACTTGCGCATTGCGACGTTTGTCTTTCACAATCGAAAGCAAACGGATCATCCAAGATCCTGTTCTCGTCTGATAGTCCTTGAACTTGAAGCAGAACACGGGCTTTGTCTTCACTTGGAATGCTTGCTGCCTAGTAGGTTCTTTGCTCTTAAGCTGACCGGCACAAGACACCCCGTATTGGTCCGAGGAATATGAATCCAAAGCGTCTACGGGGGTTTCCAGAATGACTTGGTGGGGCCATGATGGTGTGGCTTCAAGCTGGTTAGCGTAAGGGATGTGACAAACTGATGCAAAAGTGGCTCTTCCTCACTGTTTTTTTGTTTTTATTTTTTTTTTTACCCCCAAGTCTCAGTGAAGACATACTTGCGCATTGCGACGTTTGTCTTTCACAATCGAAAGCAAACGGTTCATCCAAGATCCTGTTCTCGCCTGATAGTCCTTGAACTTGAAGCAGAACATGGGCTTTGTCTTCACTTGGAATGCTTGCTGCCTAGTAGGTTCTTTGCTCTTTGGCAAGCTGACCGGCACAAGACACCCCGTATTGGTCCGAGGAATATGAATCCAAAGCGTCTACGGGGGTTTCCAGAATGACTTGGTGGGGCCATGATGGTGTGGCTTCAAGCTGGTTAGCGTAAGGGATGTGACAAACTGATACAAAAACGGCTCCTCGCTATTTTTTTTTAGCCACCAAGTCTTGGTGAAGGCACGCTTGCACATTGTGGGGTTTGGCATTTGCAACCGAAAGTAATCAGTTCAACTAGAACCCACTGTCATCCGATAATATTTTGAACTTGAAGCAAAACACAGCCTACGGTATCTCTTCGCTTGGAATATTTTTTATGTTTGGCCTATACACACGTGATGCAGCAAGACATTCTAAGAGCAATGCACTTGAAGCTCTGATGTGGCTCTTACCACTCTAGTGCAATTCCTTATTCTTGGCCATCCAAAGTGATGGATTACCACTTCGGAGCCGAAGACGGAGGACCTATCTGGCGGTGACTCAGATGCTTCGCTAGTCACCTAAAAAATACCATTTCCCCAGGGGACTCCCAGGCGAACTGACCAAAAACCACAGTGCAAGCTGCCCTAAATAAATTCACATCCGTACAGAACGATGATAAATGAGCTTGATTGAAATTACATATCTCTCAGGCAGAAGAAGAAGAGTTTGAAGGGTGACAAACGCGCATTAGCATGCTGAGATTGCTGGGAGGGAAATTGACGTGGTTGCGGCGCAGCCTGTCTCATTGAAGGAATCCCTCCTCGGTGAGCTTTCTAAAACCATATTGCCCTAGTTTACAGCATGTGAGTGGCTTCTTGGGTTAATCCGTTTGCGTTCCATTGCCAAAACTAAACGTCACAATTCGCAAACATGTCGCCACTGAGACTTGGGGAGGGGGGGGGGGCAAAATAGATAAAGAAATTCTTGGAATTCATTGGTCAGCCAAGCTCATGACCAAAAAAAAAAAAAAAGAAGAGCTGTTTGCCTAGCGTTGTTTTTCTTTTTCCTTGTTTTTTTTTTACCCTGTCATCCAATGTCTGATTCTCAACAAAGCATAAGCCTGTCTGAAATACCCCGCAAAAGACGTAGACGATCCTTCCCTTCTGATGCACAGTGGTGCGTGGACAATAAGGACCGCCTCACATGCAAGCGTTTTGTTGAGCATCATGGTATTCTTGTAAAAACGAAAGCACTCCAACGTTACCATAACATTATCAAGAGGTACCTACCTGACATGTCTGGCCAACTCAAAAGTGAACTGAAATCCTGGAAGCAAACTGCTGATTGGTCTGAATTTTGGATGAAAAAGCAAATCCAACTTGCTCGGCTTGAAACTCGCCAAAGTTGTCTAAACTTCAGCCAGACTGTGCTTCGCGTTGAAACGTCAGCACTAACAGGGGAAGATGAAGTCGCAAGTAACAATGAACAATCAGACGGAAGCGGCACCAGCTCACCAACCACACCACCCAATGCCTCACCTATTGTTTCAACCTGCTCGCCTTGGATTGTATCTGGAATGGACGTGGCCAAGCTATTTGCTAAGTACAAGGGTCAATCCATTGAACATGGTGACAGTACCCCTCTCGATATTGGCTGCTCATTGCATGACATCCTCTCTGTCACTGGGATCCTGCTTCTCAGTCGAAATCAACACGGAAAACGGCTCTCTTCTGTGTTTGGCAATGACAACCTTGATAAACTTACGGACACCCTATTGTCCAGCACCCTCGACACCGCTCTTGACTGGCAAGATTGTGAGTTTCTCAAGCTGGCCAGAATAGTAAACACCTTGAGCAAAGACGTAAAAAACTTGGACTGTGTAAAGCGGGATACAGCAATGGACACTGCTGAGCTGCAACTGCACCAATTATCAAGCGAGCTCCCCTTGCTCAAAAAGGCTATTGTGAAAGGGATCATCAGCATGTAATGAGAAGAAGAAGTAAAAGTTGTTTCGCTTGCTAAAGCTATTTATTTCATAACGACTAGGATTGCCAAGCTGCCAATGGACGACCTCAAAGACGAGAACACACTTGGGGAAAATGAACTGACTGGAACATTTTTTGATCCGATCTTTTCACGTATCATTGCAAATCCCCTGAACAAAGTCCATTTGCGGTGGTCGGATACAATGGCACCGGAAACACCAAAGCGTCGTCCCGATGCGATAATCAGCCAAATCAATCAGCTTGCGTATGGATCATCCTTGGGCTTTGGGGAGGCAAAGATTCAGAATGCTTCCAAGTACGATCTCTGCCACGACCTTCTTCGACTAGCCCTGTTTTCGAAGGAATGTATCGACATGAACTCTCTTGATGGGTGTTTTTTATTCCAAATTCATGGTAAGCTTTCTGGAGAGATGAGACCAGGACAACTCGCTGACAAGATTTATTTTAGGATTCGGGGTTACATTCTACATTACACAGCTTCTTCACCAGCAAATCTACACAATGGTAGAAATTGGACACCTGGTCTTCCCAAGATCCATCAATGAACTGCCAACATTCGTCAATCTGTCGACACTCAACACCCTTCTCCACGTCAGTGATGCTTTTTGGCGCCTTTGTCGGCCTGCCCGTGACCCCTCCACCATCTCCTCGCGCATGATCCCCACCCACCCAACCCTGTATGAACTAATCTCAAGCTCAAAATGCTCCTCCGCTGATTGCACCATCCGCTTTGAAAAATAAAAAAATAAAAAAACTTGTCCCAGCTTTGTTCTGTTTGTAACCTCTTTTTGATCAGTTGAGTTTACCAACAACTTCCTAGAGCTACATTTTTATCTTACATTCGCCATTTTCATGGTCGCTCGGCTGTGCAAGTTTTACCTGCGTGCAAAATAAAAATAAAAAAAGAAAGGCTGCGGAAAAAGAGGAAGGCATCCTGCACTTGGCTAAAGACCAGAAGACTACTCTCTCTCAGCTGGCTGCTGCATAGCAATGCAAGATGAAGATGGGGTTGATACAAGAAGGTTAAAAGAAAATGCAAACAAACACCACATACATTTTTTATTGGAATACAGAGGAGAATCCTCGTTTACAACCGTTGGAAGATAAGGTAGATCGCATGCACGATGGGCAGATGGTCATGCAGCTGCTTGGCGTTGACAGCGTTGGCATCATCGTCAACAAGGACTGGCATGTTTTCAAAGTCATTTTGCTGGTGATATAAGGTAGTGGCGTCCGCAATGGTTAGCTTGCGATCGCGAGAATATCCGTCAGGCACAGCCACCACCAGTTCTTTCAGCTTCATCACCGAGCGGTCTACAGCACGTTCAATATCCTCGAGTACCAGCATTGTCAGTGGCCACAGTTTGCCGGTATCGGGGTCCCGGATGTCTTGCGCGCCCACCACAAACAAGCCTTTGGGGGACAGTCGCTGACAAGCTTCCTTGGCCATGCTCACAACGGATTCACGGTAGACTTTGATCTGGCTGATTTTTAACGTTTGGTGCGGGCAGACCATCATCCACAACGGCGCATCTGCAATCACAGGCTTGCTCATCATCGTGTCGTAATGGATCACATCGTCAGATTCCTCGCTGAGCTCGGAGATCAGGCCCTTGAATACAAGCAGCAAAGTAGATGTCAGAAAAAAAAATTAGGGGAACGGGCGCATTTTACCAATTGGAGCAGTGTGCGGTTGTTTTCTTCGATGCGTTTTAGGCGATCCATTTCATAGTTTGAAATGGTTGGTTCTAACAAAGGAGCAGAGCCGTCAGCTTCTCTTTGATCGTAACACCTGACGCTTACGTTCATCATTTTCGTCATCCATTGCAGTCACTTCGGTTAGGGTATGGCTTGGTTGAGGTGGTTCCGCCTTGAAAAAGAGAAAGTTTGCGTTGGATGTGTTCATGAAAAAAAATCCATGGATTTACCTCGTCAGCGGATAGGAAGTCCATGTCCAAGTGCAGCCAGTTGCTGTCATCCCTTCCAAAGCGCTCAACCATGCGAGAGATGCAGAGCTTCGAGAAGGAATACTTGTCGTTTGGTTTGAAGATCCACACTGTGCCCATGACAACGCTCTTGCGAGAAATGGCTGAAGGAGGGATCCCATGCATCGTTTGCTTGATCATTACTTTTTCGGCAACTTTTTCTTCTGTGGTGGCTAGACAGAAGGACGAAAAAAGTTAGCGGGGTTCACAGTTTTGACATGAGGAGCTTACGCGTTATATCCACCATACGGTCGACGTTTTCCTTTGGGATCTTGCGGAATGTTGCAATGAATTCATGTGTGAACACGAGGAAATCAAACTGCACACAAAGGTAGGTTCCCAGTCCAAATGCAGAACAGTAGCGCTGTCTTTTGACGATCTAATTTGAGAAGAAATAAGATGGCCTGACGGTGAGACAGCCGCATACGACCTACCAATTCTTCCAATTCAAAGCCTTCATCAATGTATTGACGCATCAGGCTGAAGGACACCGGTATATAATAGCAATGCTCTCGGTTATCACCAATGCCCAAGGTCACACGACGCCCCATTTTCAGAAGCCTTTGCACAAAAAAAAGGGGGGGTAAGCCGTGCTTTGGTAAGGTGTGTCGTCTGATTACCTCCAGCTTTCTTTGACTACATTTTCGTATTCTTCTTTAAAATCATCAATGTTGGTAAATCTGAATCAAATAAATGTAAAGAGGAAAGAGAATCGAGTGTCAGCGAGAAAAATTGGTCACCAACTTTTTTTTTTCCACTGCCGGAAACTCACCGGGACAAATCACCTTCCAGATGAGAAGAGTAGGCGACACAATCCTTGTAGGGAGGATGTGATAGAATGTGATGGAAGGATTCGTCGGCGAAGAGAGAGCCGGACAGGCGTCTTGCATCTGCCTGGGCAACAATCGGTCTATACTTAGCCTCAGATATCCCCACTGGCAGTTCAAAGCAGCAATTTCTTTGCGAGAGCGCCACAGCCGCCTGAAATAATCATGTTGAGCACCTTGTTTTCTGATGGCTCTCTGATACTGATGATGAATGTCTTACCGGATTGATATCAATACCGCAACAGCTGCAAAAAAAAAAAAAAAAAAAAAAAAAAAAAAACGTGAGTAGGTGCTCGCTAGCCTGTAGGTCGGGTGCACTCTGGATCTTGGACGTCGTACCGTCTTTTCAGCAGGAAGCATTCAATGGCATCGGTACCTATGCAAGATGAATAAATACATCAATTCATAGCTCTACACATCGAATAAGCGCTGGTACCCCGGCCAAGGAAATTAGATAAGACTCGTTCATTTTCACGAGTGTATAGCAAAAGTGCCCTAAAAAAATATCGTGAGGCGGTGACCCACAGCCCTAACAATGGCATACACCACATCCTTTCAGCCTTACCTCCTAACTGTTTGAGGTAGCCACGTTCCATGGTAGTCCGTTCCGGAATGAGACGCCCATCGAGGAGCTCGACCTGGGATGTCGTAGTAAGTGGAATCAAAGAGTAACGAAAAGTATTGGCTTGGCTGAGGCTCGTAAGTGGCTAGTCGAGGACCGGTCATGGAATCACTGAACTTGGTGGCAGACAAGGCGTCTCGTGTTAAATAAGGTTTGTGAGTGTAGTCATCGATCGAGGACACATACTGGTCTTGGAGGTCCATTCCGTAGACATCCTTGGAAGGTGGTGGGTAAATAAAATAGTTGCTGCTGTCGCCAGGCTGGTCTTCCTCGTCATCATCAACCGCATCATGATTCTTTTTGCCATCATTGTCCACTAGCAGGGCAAGGTCGTAGCAAGGTGCACACATCAGAACGCCGCCGTCGTAGCCTTTGCGCCATTCGTCAGCCGTTTGCGTCCCACAATAGCAGCAGCTGACAGGTAGTGTTCCATCAGCACGGCGACGACGACGCTTGAGGAATTTCGGTCGAATGCGGGCTTTGGCATCTGAACGGGAAAACAGGAAAGAAAAATTGGAGGCTCGGCACAACCTAGCGTCTTTTTCAGATCCACTTACTGTTTTCGCGGATTTCTTCCTTGGCACGCGCCGCTTCAGTGGCTTTTTGGGCTTCCATTTCCTTGATGATTTCAAGAGCTAGGAGAAGATGGAAAGTAAGGTCATTTGCTAGAAGGTTGGATGTCGTTGGCACTTGCAAGTCTCTTCAAAATGGTCCTTGTCGTGCGCATGGTGTTCAGGAAAGTTATCAAAGCACTAGCAAATAAGAAAAAGTGAGCCCAGAATTGCCTGCTCGTTCTTTCTGACGCTTACCTCGGCACACAAGTCAAAGGATGAAAAGTAGCTGGTTGCACAAGGAACACAGGAGTACCACGATTCATTTTCCATGTTCTTGTTACAGCCATCACAGTGGAAGACATTGACATACGTGTCTATCGAAAAAAAAAATAGTTCGATATGAGATCATTTTGTCGACGGTTGGAACACTACCGATCTTGTTGTAATAGGCTTCATGGGTAGGGCACCAAAAGATCACACCGTTCTTAAAATAGTTGACGGGTTTCTGGGCGCAGGGGAGATGGAAACTTTTGTGGCATTTTGATTCAAAGCATCCAATCGTGGCACCCTTTTCCTTGCAACCAGTGCATCTCTACCGAAGGGCGGTAAAGTTGAGTTGGCATGTAGGATTTTTTCCTTGGTCACTGCAGGCAGTTGGTTCACTTACGACTTTGCGGCCACGGCGTAATGCCAATGTGACATTGTACCATTTGCCGTCAGGGGTGCAAAAGACTTCAGGTGAATACCGTGCACAAGCATCGTGAGTCCAAAAAGTACGTTTGATCATAACACCATTCTTGTTGACCACCGTAATGACAAACGGGCCAATGAATTTGCCCAGATCTTCGGAGGTGTCGTCGTCGTCGTTGCAAAAGGCACACACTTTTCGTCGATGCCATTGCTTGAGGAAGCGGTAGCCTTGGCCACGGTCGACAGCATCACCACCTGTGAATATTTGACTAGCCTCGAGCTGGTTCTTGCTGGATTTACGATCCTCATCCTCAACAGGCTCGGAATCTGAAGCTGCAGGCACCGATTCCGATGGGTTTTGGGTCTGCAGGCTGTCTTGCTCGACCACGTCTTCTTCCCACACTGTCACAAGTTCGCCTTTGATCGGTCGTGGACCAATATCGGTATTGATCACTGGCTGCACGGCAAAACTTGAACGAGGATGTTCATGCCAGAATGGGAAGTTTTGATCAAAGCACCTAAACCCCAGGGAAAAAAAAAAAGAAAAAAAAAGTCAGTCAGCGTTTTGGAGGGCTGGAATTTACGCCTTACTGAAGGCACAAGTCAAAGCTCTTTTTGCAGTCCTGGTTATGGACATCGTCTTCGTCAGCTTCAGATGTTGCTTCGCAGTACGTGCAGTAATATCGGAACTGCTTGATTGTCACATGGCATTCTTGACATACCACTGGGAAATTGAAAAAAAAAAACGTCATCCTTCCGTGGCTGACTCTTACTCAGTCTCTGCTGTACCTTTTGTGATTTCTTCTTCTTCATCAGAATCGCCTTCATTCACATCGTTGAGGGTCCAGCGGCGAAGTTTGAATGGCCTTGGGGTCCTGGCTGGCTTCTTGGCAATCTTGGTTGGGTCATTGTGCTTCTTGTTGCGCACCAAATCCTCGTAACGTTGCTGGAAATGAGACTCGGCACACTCTACTTCGTGGTCGTTTTCGATGACTTGCAGGCGCCGGCTGCCAATGGCTACATATTCGTCAAAGAGATCAGGCCAGCCACAGTAATGGATCTTGACACGGTTACGATCCAGCAGCAGAAGGCGAGCTTCGTACCATTTCTTGTCAAGATGGAGGACCTGCACATGCTGCATGTAGTCATAGCCATATACATTGGCAACAAATCCATGCTTGATCTCAGCATCTTGGTCTTCGTCACAACCTTGGTCTTCATCCTCCAGCTCTTCTTCAGACGACGGGTCGGTGGTAGACGCGTTGTCGGAGTCATGCTGCTCCCAAGGTGCTCGAGGTTGCCTTTTTCGCTTGATGTTTTTTCGGGCTTCGTCTGACGGATTGGCGCGGCTCCTTTTTTTCGTGAGGGCCATTTGGGTCGGGTCGGCGGCGGCCAGGTTGGGACTGCTGGGTTGGTCGGGCAAGTGTTTACGTTTGCGACGCAGGCGAGCTTCTTCTTTGGCTTGTAGCTCTTCCACAGACACGACCATGCCCAGGCGGTGGTAATCTTCGGGACCAAGGATCCTACGTTTGCGCTGGTGTCGGATTTCGTCCTTGACCTCGGCGTTGAGCTCCGTCAGCAAAAAGAGCTCTTGGCTGGCCTCGGCCGATGCACTGGCGTTCTCAGGCGCAGGTGCGGTTGACAAAGACTGAGATAGAAGCGGTGGGTCAGGGTCAGGGTTGGGTGTGTTGGTGTCCAAGACTTCGCCGGCTGGCTGGTGACTGGCAAGACGGATCCGGCGACTGCCGACCATGAACCATTCGTCGTACTCGACAGCCCAGCCATCGTAGCGCACGCAGACCTTGCCGGGCTTCATGGCCACCAAGTGACCGCGTTCCCAAAAGTACTCGTGCTTGGATGAGCGAGTATTGAGGATTTCAACTGGATGGTTGTATTCGTAGCCATAGGGGTTGGGAACAAAACCATGCTCGTCCTGTAATTGGCGCATTGCACGACGAGTGGCAAAGGCGCCAGTGGTTGTGTAGGCAGGTATAGGGGCGGGCTCGGAAACAGGCTTGGCCCTGGCGGGTTTGATTGAAGGGGCATTCTGTGTGCTTGGCGCAGGCGAGACAGAGGAGTCTGTCTTCTTTTTGGGCGCTCGCTTCTTCTTGTCGGGGCGCTTTTTCAACGTCGGTGCAGGCGGGGCTGTTTGGTAGGCTGAGTCGTCGGGTGCTGCTGCAGCTGATGTAGCTGTTGGTGCAGGAGAGGATTGCTGAGGTTGCCCATCGGCTGCGTGCAGGTGACCATCAGCGTCGATCGCAGAGGAGGCTGGCGCCTGACTTTCCTTTTCTTCGGAGTTTGCCGGCTGCTTCGACTTGGGCTTTTTGGGCACAGAGGCTTGCTTTGTTGGTCTTGGCTTTTTTTTAGAAGCTCGCTTCAGGTCAACGTCGCCGTGGATATCATAGCCGAGAGCACAATAGTCGGTGTGCTCCTTGTCTGTCAGGACACGAATACGACGACTGCCACACCGGACCCAATCCGTTTGCTTCGAGTCGGGGAACCACACACGGACCTGATCTTGCTTCATTTCTCGTAGGTAGCCGATCCATTCCATCTGCTGCCGTTTCTTTGCTCCTCCTTGTACATCCTGGCCAATGGTATCATAGGTTACAGCCACGCCACGGCCATAATGATAACCAAACGAGTTGGGTCGGAAACCATGCTCATCGACCATCTGCTTGACCATGCGGCGAGTCATCAGCACATCGGTAGCATTGAGGATTTGAGTGGGATCGGTGTCGAGTGTCGAGCTAACATAATCCGACTTTCTTGCCTCGGGAATCAATGGAGTTGGGTTGCCTGCTACAAAGGAGTCTACAAAAGAGGAAAGGTAAAAAAAAAAAATAAAAAAAAGTCAGCGTCGGTGTACAAACGTCATCACACAGACAAAAAAAAAAAAAAAAAAATAGCAAACCTTGTTCGTCCAAAAAGTCCGAGAGGCCATCGTCGTCGTCGGAAAGATCAGGCGCTTGTACAGCACGAGAAGGCGATTCCAGGTCGTTGGGTTTGGCTGGGGTATCGGTGACAGGGGCGGGCCGAAGACGTTGGCTCCCGATGATGATCCATTCATCCTGATCGTCCCAGTCTTGGTAATGGACCTTGACCTTGTGGCCATCGATATTCACAAGCGAGGCTGGATACCAGTGACCATTGATGTTTAAAACTTGGACAGCTTGGCCAAAGGTGTAGCTGTGATCAGAGGCAGGCGGCTGGTGTGTTTTGGATGGCGTTTGGTCTTTGGCAATGGCGATTGCTTGACGGGATTGCGTGGGTGGCACAACCTTTTCCTTGCGGGTGGAGGTGGGGGTGGTGGCAGGGGCTGGCTGGACAACAGGTGAAATGGGACTGCCATGCTCTTGAAGGCTGGAGAAAAAAATCCTGGGCCACACTTGCCAAGGTGTTTGGCAAGCCAAGCACAAATCAACCGGGTCCAAGGGCGAGCGATCCAGAGAAGCGTGGTAGCAAGATAGGCAAATGTCGTCAGAATATACAAAGCGAGGGATGGACGTGTTGCGGGTTGAGGCGGTATCAATAGGCGACTTGTCCTGTTCGTCATGGACATCCCAGCGGGTACGTGTTCCGTTTTGTAGCTTGCGGTATTTGAGAGGAGCAGCATCCAGATGGGAAGGGGCTTTAGTAAGCCAGGGTGGTGGCTGACGGGAGAGGATTTGTGTTTCAGAAGTTTTGCGCCTAGATTGGAAAAGGTTGGCTAGGTCGGTGGCAGGCTTTGTGATTCGTTTCAGCAGCAAGCCACCATTGAAGGAGCCAAACTTCTTGGACGCGTCGCAGCGAGTGTCCCTGATGACTGGAGGTGGATCTATCGAGTCGGGTGGCATACAATATAAAAATAGACTGTTCGATAGATACAATAATAATAATAATAAAAAAGTGCAGGGGACGAGGGCAGTGGAAGGAAAGAGAAAAAAAGGGAAACAACAACATCAACGACACTTTTGTCAACGGGGTTCGCCATGCTTGTTTACATCTTGTGACACAGAAGCTGGCCCTTGGGCAACTTTAAAAAAAAAAGAGGATGGAATAAGAACGTTGACGGTGAGCTAATTTTCGAATCTTGACTTGCGTATTATTACCTTTTGCAACATAGCTACGGTGATGGAGGTCAGAGCAGTAGGCAAAACCATTGAGCGTAGCGATTATCGGCATAAAAGAGTCTATTTCAGAGCGTGAATGCACTGCCTAGCGATCATTAAATAAATACCATAGCTACGGAAGGAAACGCATTCTATAAAATAACATTATGAACCTGCAATAGCAAGCAATGTCGTAAATGTTGCAAGAACCAAGAAACATTCAAGAACAAAAAAAAAAGTGGAAAAAGAGAGGGCGAAAAAAAAAGGGTCTTTTTTTTTGGGCGCCTCAATTTTTTTCATTGTCACCCCTCTGTCGCTCCTTTATTCATCTACTTTTCCCGCCTATTCAAAGTTACCATAGCCTATGCATATATCAAGTGACTACATATTGTGTTTATAGAGGATCGCTTAGCAGGCTTGCCACGTCCACTTTGTGCAAAATGACATGAAGAAAAAAAACGGATTTGGCCAGTCGATCAATGTGTTGTGATTGGCACGGAGATGCAAATCCTTGTGACTTCAAGCGACGCCTCCAACAATTTTTTTTTCTTGTCACTTTTTCTTTACTACCTTAGTTTTTGAACAAGCCATCATGAGTACCTGGCAGCCTTCGGAGCAAGGATTATCCGACCTTTTGCAACTTTTGCGTGAAGCTGTTAATCCCACCAACAATTCCAATGTACAAGAGGTAACGTCTGCGTTAAGAAAGAGATAGAAAATGAGAAATAAAGGCTTGGCCAGAGGAGATGAAGGGGGGTTTTTTTTTTTTTTGGTTTGATTTTGGCTTCATAACTTTACATGACTGACATGATTATTTTTGGATGGTGAGTAGCGACTAGAATATTTTAACAAGATCCCTGATTACAACTCATATCTTGTGTATATTCTGACCCAAATGCCGAACGAAGAACCTTATATTCGGTCGGTGGCTGGCTTGACATTGAAAAACAACATTCGATCCTACTATCCCGAAATCCCTCCTCAAATCATGGATCATATCAAGGAATGCTGCTTGCAGCACATTGGCGATGAAACCATTGGTCGCGCTGTCAGCTTGGTCATCACTGCTATCATGGCTCGTGGTCAAGTTCACAACTGGCCCCAAGGCCTTCAAGTGTTGTTAGAAAAATTGGACGATCCTTCGCCCTCTGTCGTCACTGTAAGACCCACGCTTGCTTTGTCAATCAGTGTGAATACCCACCCACTTTTTTTTTAAAAAAAAAATAACAATGTGTAGCAAGCTCTCGGTACGCTGAAACGAATTTGTGAAGACTGTAGCCATGAATTGGATAGCACCATCAATGGCGTTCAACCCTTGGAATTCATGATCCCCAAATTCCTCGTCTTCTTCGAACATCCCAACCCTCACTTGCGCCTGGATGCCATCAACGCTGTACAACAATTCATCACTCTGCGCTCAGAACCTTTGATGCGACGAATCAACGACTTTTTGAGCGGTGTGTTCAACCGCGCAACGGACGACAATGTGGAGGTGCGCAAGGCTGTGTGCCAGGCCCTTGTCAGCATCTTGGAAACTTGCCCTGAACACATCCTGCCTCACATGAACAATCTCGCTGAATACATGCTCTTCTCCACCCAATCCGACGACGAAGACCTTGCACTGGAAGCTTGTGAATTCTGGCTGGTGTTTGCCGAACAAGATGCTCTGCGTCCTCAGCTGTCGCCTTATCTGTCCAAGGTGATCCCTGTCTTGCTCAAGTGCATGGTGTACTCCGAAACCGACCCCTTGTTAATCAGCGCCATGGATGACGATGCGCACGTGGCCGACAGCGAACAAGATATCAAGCCTCGCTTCCACAAGGCCGCTGTGGTCGAAGTGGAACGTGCGGACAAGAACGACTTGGATGAAAACACCAAGAAGGCAGGCGGTGACTATGACTATGAGGACGACGAAGACGAAGACGACGATGACTTTGGCCTGGATGACGACGACTTTTACGGCGACTGGAACTTGCGCAAGTGCAGTGCTGCCGCTTTGGACGTCATGTGCACTGCCTTTGAAGGAGAAGCCATCAATGTGTTGATGCCCATGCTCAAAGTTGAATTAGAAAGCCAAGACTGGATGCATCAAGAATGTGGCATCTTGGCCCTTGGTGCTGCTGCTGAAGGTGGCTCGGCTCACATTGCTCCTCACCTTCCTGAATTGATCCCTTATCTCTTCAGCAAACTGAGCCACAACAAGGTAGGTGACATTGGAAAAAGATGGAGATGAGGATGGAGGGGCTCACACGGATTTTGTTTAGCCTTTGGTGCGCTCGATCACTTGTTGGACCCTGGGCCGCTATGCCGAATTCATTGTCAAGGCCAGCCGCCAAAGTCCAGAAGCTCGCAAAGCCTTTTTAGAACCATTGGTGCAATTGATGTTGCAACGCATTCTGGACAACAACAAACGTGTGCAAGAAGCCGCCTGCTCCTCGTTCTCTTTGCTCGAAGAAGAAGCCGACAAAGACTTGGTGCCTTACTTGCAACCCATCCTGGTCACCCTGTCGACTGCTTTTGAAAAGTATCAGCACCGCAACTTGCTTTTGCTCTACGACACCTTGGGTACGTTGGCTGATGTTGTTGGCGAAGCCTTGAACACGCCCGAATACATCCAACTTGTCATCACCCCATTAATTGCTAAATGGCAATCTACTCCTGACGATGATCCCGATATTTTCCCATTGTTGGAGGTAAGTTTATTCGTGGCCATAGCAAAAAAAAAAAACATACCTGACCCCCTCCTCGGTATTATCTTTTTGTAGTGCCTGTCATCCGTCACTTCTGCCCTCGGCAAGGCTTTCAAGCCATTTGCTGAGCCTGTGTACAACCGATGTGTCTCCTTGGTGTGCAAGACTCTGGAAGAAGCTCATCAACCTGGCGCTGAGGAACCCGACAAGGATTACATGGTCGTCGCCTTGGATTTGTTGTCTGGCATTGTACAAGCCCTCAACACCGATGCTGAACCATTAGTGGCCAACACCAACCCTCCTGTTGTCCAATTCCTGCCCATGTGTATCAATGTAAGTGACCGGAGACACGAGGGTGACGGGAAGGCTTTTTTTATTTATTTATTTATTCTGTGGTTAGGATGAC
Source organism: Hesseltinella vesiculosa (assembly GCA_002104935.1). Lineage (NCBI taxonomy): Eukaryota > Fungi > Mucoromycota > Mucoromycetes > Mucorales > Cunninghamellaceae > Hesseltinella > Hesseltinella vesiculosa. The sequence goes on along the minus strand of MCGT01000026.1, from coordinate 298,437 downwards.
GTGCCTGAAGTACGTCAGTCTGCCTATGCTTTGTTGGGTGATCTTGCCATCTCCTGCTTCGAACACATCCGTGCCGTCCTTCCCAACTTCATGCCTCACCTTATTCAACAAATCGACCCCAGTGCCACATTTGTGTCTGTCTGCAACAACGCCACTTGGGCTGCGGGTGAAATCACCCTCAAGCTCGGGTCGGAAATCCAGCCCTATGTTGAACACATGTTACAACGATTATTCCCATTGATGGTCACCCCTCAACTCCAACGCACCTTGGGCGAAAACGTGGCCATCACCATCGGTCGCATCGGCTTGGTGTGCCCTGGCATGGTTGCCCCTCACTTGGAAAATTTTGTCCATCCTTGGTTGGAACACATGTCTCCTGTCCGTGATAATGAAGAAAAGGCCTCGGCTTTCAGTGGGTTGTGTGAAATGATCAAGGCCAACCCTGAAGGGGCTGTCAAGGTAAGATCATAAAAAAAAAAAAAGGGAGGAAAGTGACTGGTGCTGGGTTTGCTGACGCCCTCTTCCTTTTCCACAGGCATTCCCACATTTGTGTGTGGCCATCGCAGACTATCACTTGGTACCTCCTGCTTTGAACGAATCCTTTGGCAACGTAAGTGACGACTTTTTGGAGGGGCCCAGTCATCTGACCCTTTTTGCCTCTTTAGATTCTCATGGGCTATAAAAACATGTTTGGCGAGCAGCAATGGCAGCAAGGCCTTGCCTCTCTCCAACCACCTGTCCGTGCTGCCCTTCAAGAACGATATCACATCTGATTTCATAAAAACATACTTTCCTTCCCTCTTCCCCACTGCCAATCATTGATCACTTTATATTTTCCACTCTAACTTCATGGCATACACTCCCCCCCATTACTCCAGCTTCCTCTCTTTTCCCCTTTTCTTCTGATGACCACGGATATTTTAAGATAATACAAAACGATAAAAAATTGAAAACAAACCCACGCTGGGCATTTTTATTAAGAGGATGGGGAGAGCGAAAAAAAAAAGGGGATTGCAGAAAAAGAGGGGGGAAAGCGTGAGGCTTGACTTCATCGGAGACTAGTGGTTCGCCGCAAAAGTGCGGTTTGGTCAGTGCGCTGACGAGGTAATAAGAGTTCTTTGGAGCCGTCATGTTCAAAGATGCGCCAGAATTTGAGATTTTCGTCGGCTGCGGCGGTGGCCACCACTTGGCCGTCGGGGCTCAGGGCAGAATGGAGAATGCGGGAATCATGGCCAGGGATATCGGCGAGCTTGTTCAATTGAGGATACGACCATACTGACAGCTGATTCTTGGGGTAACCATGGGTCGAAACAATTTCCTTGTAATGCTTGGACCAGTGCAGGGAGGTGACTTGGGCACCGGTGAAGATGCTGTTGACACGGCCGGTGGTGGTGGTGTTCCAAAAGTGAATGTGCTTGTCTTCGCGCCCGCCACCGGTGGCCAGGAGGTTCAGGTTCCAGGGGCACCATGCCAATGCCTTGATAGCGCCGACATGGTTGCGTTTGCTGAACTTTGGCTTGCTGGAGCGAATGTCCCAGATGTTGACGGTGTTGTCGTTGCCACCACTGGCTAGGAGTTGGCCATCGGAACGCCAGCGCATGCCACAAACGCGGTCTTCGTGGCCGAGAAGCTCGGCTGTCTTGTGCTTGGCAATGCGCACATCGTGATGCCAGATCGAACCGTCCTTGGCGCCAGAAGACACCAAAAACTTGTTCCACGACATCGCACCAACAAGAGACGACCGGCCCTTCATGGTACGCAGCTTGCTGTTCTGCTTGACGTCCCAGATCTGCACATTCCCGGTTTCAACCCCAAGGGCCAAGTACGCGCCGTCCGCCGACCAAGACAGCGAGGTGACCAGGTCTTGATCTTGGTAGTTCAAAGATTGGATTTCGCCATTGTCTGCATTCCACAGGTACACGACGCGGTCGAGAGCCACGGCCACAACATTCTGGCACGACCAATCCAGCAAGTTGAGATAATAATCGTCGGTCATGTAGGGGGCATCCAAGATTTTTTCTGGTGTGCTGACAATATGGCGACGAGGCGTGTCATCCTCGACATTGCTGCGTTGACGGACAAGGCGGGTGGTATCTTGACTCTTGCGGGTCACGGCATCGGTCTTGTTTCCGTCCTGGGGCGGTCGAGGTTGGAAAGCTAGGATACGGGCGTCGGTAGCCAGGCCACAGGCTTTGGCCACCTGCTCGTTGTAATCTTTTGAGTCTTGGCCGAGGTGCACGGTTTCTTTTTTGTTGGCGAGATTGAATTGGCTGGAGGCAAGATTCATGCTTTGGCGATGAGGAATGAAGCGATCATACTGGAAAGAGGGAAAGGGAGAGGAGGGGGAAAAAATAATAATAGGTCAGCTGGTGCTCAGGGAAAAAAGTGGTCCAAGCAAAGACTTACGCTTTCTTTTCGTTTGAGGGTTTTGGTAGGACGAGGAGAGTTGAGCCAGTCTTTACCAATGATATCAAGGGTGGAATGAGCCGAGTGAGAACGTTTGAGCATGGTCTGGACAAACAGGGATGATGGGCGATTGGTGTTGTTCGATGACGAGGCGACCTTCACAGGCTTGGGTTTGGTGATTTTTTGGGCGGCATGGGAGCTGGATGGGGTCGATGGGCCTTTCAAAAGGTAGCTAAGCATGCTTTGCTGCTGCCGACCATCTTTCTTCGAGACGGATGGCTTTGGTGAGGCTGTTCTGTTCAAAATATCCGACAAGGCTCTCTCTTTGGTTGAGCTGCCTGAAGCATCTGTCGATGATCCAGCAGGGACTTTGGACACGGTCTCCATAAGCCACTCACACAGCACACAAAATATAAGAGAAGAGGTAAAGAGGGAGTTGCAAAAAACGTTTACGAAGAAGCAAGGATAGTAAAAAGAGTATCGTTAGGAAAAAACAAAAAGCAAGGAGGAAGACACAGTGACAAAAAAAAAAACATGGCACAAAAAAATTTATTTCTGACTCGTGACCACGCTGCTTCCTTTGAAAATGAAAGTAGCTGAGCCAATGAGAGCGTAAAACTATGCAACTTTGATAAACATACGAATGAAGCGAGAGTAGAACAGACACAGCTGTTTTATATAGATCAACCATCGCACCATGGGAGGGGCCGTCGAAGTGTTTCAAAAAGACGGGAAGGGCATGACAACGAAGCTGCAGCGCATATTGTTGTTTTGGTCGGCAAGAAGGGTTGGCTGATGGTTATATTTCAGGGCGATGGCAAGCGGTCAAGGATACTTTATTTGGATAGTAGTGTATCGTACCGTACAGTCAGAAAGTACTTGATGATTTGCAATGTGTAAAACTTTTGAAAGTTTTCGAAGGCATGAAATAAAATAGGCTCTTTGAAGAAAAAGAGTATCTTTGGCACTTTATTTAACCGGCAGCTGCATGTCAAGACATATACATGGCGCGATCTGACCGACTTCATCCCTTACAGTAAAGTAAGTAGAGTGAAAAGTGTTGGCACGCATCATTCAAAGGTCCTTGGATGTTGCAAGGTGCAGTGCGAGACGCAAGACGGTGTTCCATTTTCTCCTTCCGTTTTTGGAAAGGAGATGGAAGAAAGGCTCTCCCATGAAAATCACGCCTCATTAGATGATTCACCATTGGCCGTATTTGCTTTATACAAGCTATGGTTGCTTTAATAGGTTGACTGACTAGCGCACTGTCAAGGACTTTTTGATAGAGGCAACCTAGTTCTGGAAAATGAAAAACATACGGTAGCCTGGTATGAACTGACAAAGGGAAGAAGGTCTGCAAGGCTTTTTTTATTTGCGGGTGCTTTTTACCGCACAAGAGAACCCTGGAGTTGAGTTGTCACCTACCGCGCAGGTCTCAATTCTCTTTGATAAACAAAGCCACACGTGTTTTGACACAGCGTAAAGGAAAGGCGGAAGGGCCTGAGCTGAGGACAGGTGGCGAGGATCACAAGGCAAGAAAAAAGAAATTTAATTCAAAGGAGAACATAAAAATAGCAAATAGCATAGACATTATATACATTTGGTGAGCCACAATAAAAAGGGCAGGCAAAAAAAAGGGGGGGGGTAAAAAGGAGATCTAGAGCTTGGCTTCAGCAGCGGTTTCGGTTTCCAAAAGGTCACGGAGATCGTTGGCAGCATCTTCCAAGGCTTGCTTGAATTGGTGGACACCGTTAGGGAAAGACTTTCCTTCGACGACGAGGTCCTTAAGGGCAGCAATGTTGAATTGAAGGGCATCCTTCTTGATCATGTAGGCACAGCCGAAACCGTCGGCGGCAACAGGGCCCCAGCCGTAACCGTCAAAGTTTTCCGAAGACAGCTGGGAGGAACTGATGAACCAGTGGGAGGAGTAGCTGTAGGCAGGGTCTTTGAAGAAGGCACTTTCTTCACCAGGTTGCAGGCAGTTCTTGAGACCGAACAAGTGGCGGTCGACACCATGGCCCTTGACACAGTCGGACATGTAGGCGCCTTGGGCCTTGAGGGCGGTGCGGAAAGCAGCGATCTTGGCTTCGTTGCCGAGAGCAGGGTTTTCCATGGCTTTGACAAAGGCAACGGATTCTTCGGTGACCGAGCGGGCGGTTTCGGTGCGGCCACGTTGGTACTTGCGGGTTTGGGCCGATTCGTAGGTGGGGCGGCTGGCACCAAACATCTTGTAGTAGGCGAGCTGGATGACCATTTGGGTGTAGCCGTCGGGAGAGGCCTTGAATTTCTTGATCAAGCCCTTGCCGTAGCCTTGGAAGGCCAGGACGGTCATGTCGTTCTTGTTGATCAAGGCATCAAAGTTGGTTTCGGCCGATTGGATGGCTTGGTGGACAGCGTCGTTGAGGGCGAACTTGAGCTCGGTGGGGGCAGGCAGTTCGTGACGGATTTGTTCGGCGCCGTGGTTGATGGTTTCGTTGCGCAAGCCTTCGCAGACATATTCGTTCAAGCGGCAGGTGGCTGTGCCGTCCATGCAGGAGTGTTCACCCAAGAAACCGGCCTTGCCGTTTTCAAAGACCAAGAATTGCAAGGGCTTGTCGAAGAAGCGGTTGCGGCCATCGCCGTGCCAGCATTGGCGAACGGCTTCGTCCCGGAAGCCTGGGCCTTGGTCGTCCAGGCACACAACAAAGTCAGAGGTTTCGATTTTGTTCAACAAGTCTTTGTTGTTGGGGTTGGCAGCCAATAGCAAGTCACGAGCCTAAAAAAAAAAGGGAGATGGGTGAGATGGAGGGTTGAAGATTGGTCACCAATATGGGGAAAGGCAGAGATCACAGGAACGTTTAGGGAACCAAAAAAGGTATCCCCCCAGCTCCACGTTTTTGTGCTGACAAAAAGTTTTCTTCCTGTCCTCTCTGGTGCAACCCCAAATTTGTAAACTTACTTCCGTCCATGCGTCTCGATTCTCCGCGGTCAGAGCACCAATGGCAGGACCCTTTTGGTCGCCGGCTTGAGCAATCACTCGTTCGAATTGCTGTTGCAGTTCGTTGGTGGAGAGCTGTTGGCCGTTGTGGTAGGTTTCGATCACATAGAACTTGTTCTTGCGCACGGCAATGACGTGGTTGTGCTTGGTGGGATCAAAGATGGCTTCATAGTCGGAAGGCTTCTTGGGAATACGGCAGTTGTTGAACATGTATTTGTAAGAGTCCATGCACATAGGTTCGCCCTTTGCCGATTCGGGTTCGAGCGTTTGGCTAAGGACAGAACACTAGATGAGTCCCACCTTCCTCTGCGACTTGGCTCCACATCTGTGTTTTTTTTTTCCTAGGATTACCTGACAACCTGTTGCTTGAATTCCAATGCAGCAGTGGTGATAGCAGCAGCACGTTGGGCAGGCAACTTGCGAAGCTTGTCGTTCTTGTAATAGAAAAAGTAACTGACATAGACAGGGGTGGGGTCACGGTATCCCATGTAGGCTTGGTCCAACCACCAGTCCTCCAACCAGTTGACGACAGAAGGGTCGTTGGCGCGGGCCAGCAGGCGCTCTTGCAACTTGCCGCCAATACCTGATTCGAATTCCTTGGTCCATTGCTCGGTTTGCTTATAATCCTCATCGTTCAGGAGGGGGCGAACGGATTTCAGGTATTTTTGCATGGTAGCTTGAAGCGCAGGCACAGGTAACTTGGGCATGCTGTTTTGGAAGCGCAACATGGGGCCGACGTTGGCATCGGTCTTGGTCTGAGCTGCTGTGGCCATGCGTCTTGGAGGCATGTTGCTAATGGACTATCATCATAAAGGAGGTAAGCCTGCAGTGAAACGCCAAGTTTTTGGTCATGTTTCAACCACTTACACGAGACAACAGGCCCGAGGTTCTAGGGGTGAGAGGCATCATAGCCTTACGGTTCAGCAAGCGGAAAGCCATTGCAGTAGAAGAAGAGAATGGATATGATTATAAAAAAAAAAAGAAAAAAAAATAGAAAGAGCAAAAAAGGGGGAGAGCAGTTTTTAACCAAAAAAAAAAAAATGACGGGCGGAAAATGAAATCGGAGGAGTGACCAGTCATGGCGTCGGGAAGACTGAATAAAAAAAGAGGGTGGCCAATTGTCAAGCCATTGTCCTGTCCAAAACAAGAAAAAACCTTAAATTTTCGAGGCAGCATGGAACGTCTTAAACATTTCTTCATTTTGGAATTTATAAGTCTTTTTTATTTTATGCGTCTAAAACAATCAGGGATCGAGAAAAAGGGAAAAAAAGTCATGGTCATGTGTTACAAAAAAAAAACAAAAAAACAAAACGTATAATACAAACAAGAATAAATAAACTTAGAAGAGCATGTTCATGGCCTTCAAAGAATATTCCACGCCGACAAAGGTAGCAGCATTGGCGGGGAAAGCACGCAGAATGGCAGGGCCAAGACCCTTGAACAGAGCCTTTGTACCGTCAGCGCGCACAGTCTTTTGCAGACAGTCCAACATGCCACTGTAAGTACCAGCAGGGGCAGATTGAAGGCGGGACTTGATGACATCAGGGGGGATGGCAATGGACCACATAGCCACACCAGCCATGCCACCGGCAAACATAACCGAGCCGAGGCTTAAATCGTTAGGCTTGGCACCTTCAGGCGTCAGGCCCTTTTTGATCAATTCGTAGGCCACAAAGTAGGCAGCCGAACCGGGCGAGTCACGCAACAGAGTAGCGCCGGTGCCTCTGAAGATCGAGGCCATACCACCTTCCTTGTACAAGTGCTTCAGCACCTCGCCAGGTCCTTTGAATTTGTCGCCTTGTGTTTGCAGAACCACCTTGACACGTTCCGAGGGGCCCATCAGCAACGTGGTGGGCACAGCCGAGAAAGCACCGGCAAAGGTCACTTCGCCCAACGACAAGGGGCGTTCGGTCTTGTCGGATCGCATGGCCAAAGCCATCTTCTTGCCAAGATCATAGGACTATCCAAGAAAGAGAAATCAGTTTTCTGCGCGTTCCAATGACCAAACTGTACTTACGAAGAAACTGACGGCAAAGATGGGAGTGATACTGGCCAAAGGAGCAGACATACCACGGTACAGACCAGTGACACCATCCTTTTTGATAATCTGCTTGAAGCAGTCCAAGGTGCCGCTGTAGACACCTTCGGTGGTTTGCATGCGCACCTTGACGAGATCAAAAGGTTGACTACAAAAAGATCGTTAAGACTTTCATCCTTCCGAACCATCTTTTGTCCAATGTCAAAAGGACTTACCCGACCAGGACGGCGGCCATGCCACCGAAACCACCAGACAAGAACGACTTTGCAGACTGAGCAGCAGAGGCTGCCTTCTTTTCGACATTGGGAACAGCGGGAGCTTCTTTCAATTCAGCAGACATTGTAATAGGCGTAAAATGGAGTAAAATGGAGAGAAAGAAAGCAAAAAAAAAAAAAAAAAAAAGAAAGTTTAAGTCTTTTTTTGGTGCTGTACCTTTTCCCCCTCACGATGATCGAATGGCGTGCATTCGGGGTTTATAATCAACAATATCTCTCAAGCGGTCAATTTTTGCAGGGTTTCATTGCACGTGATGATCCAATCCTCTCCCAGATGAAAAGGTGGAAGAAGAGCGAGCCTCTTTGACGTTGCGTCACTAGAGAGCAAAGTGTTCCTGTTGCCAAAATTGTGTCAGACCAGAAACTCAAAAACACCGGTCAAGCTTTTCCCCCCTTTTTTCCTTTTTTTTTTTTTTTTTTTTTTTTTTCAATTTTTTTCTTCTTTCCATCAAGCAGCATCTTTTTACTTCAACATGACGAGTATTCTTTCTGACCGCCAAAAGGAAGAACTGTAAGTGGCAAGATAAATCTATGGAAAAAGAATCAGAGAAAACAGGTCATGGGAACGTCATCAGACATCCAACGAGATGATATTAAAAAAACACGGTTGACATTCTTTTCCTACAGCCACAAAGCCATTTTGGACTATTTGAATGCCAGTGGGTTCAATGAATCATATGCCATCCTCAAAAACGAAACCCAAATTGATGATTTTGTTCCGGATCCCAAGCAAAAATATGCTGGACTGCTGGAGAAGAAGTGGACGTCCGTCATTCGCTTGCAGAAAAAGGTATATTCTTCCCGGCACACCCGCCGCTAGTGGGTCTGACCCATCTCTTCTTGTGTGGGGGAAGCGTAGATTATCGAATTGGAGACAAAAACCGCACAAATGCAAGAAGAACTCAATAATGCACCCATGCGAAGACAAACCAGCTCGGTGGATTGGCTGCCTCGAGCCCCTGAACAGCACAACCTGACCGGCCATCGCAATCCTATCTCCAGTGTGGCATTTCATCCTGTCTACCAACTCCTTGCCTCGGCCTCCGAAGACACCACTGTGAAGATTTGGGATTACGAGTCTGGTGACTTTGAATGCACCTTGAAAGGCCATACCAAGGCTGTGCAAGATATCGCTTTTGATGCCAAGGGCCAGTACCTCGGTAAGATAACGCCTTTTTTTCATTTTTTTTTTCTAGAAAAGAGGAAGAGGGAAGGTGACTGATTTTTATATATTTATCTATTTTCAGTTTCATGCTCGGCCGATCTATCCATCAAAGTATGGGATGTCAACAACGATTACAAGTGCATCAAAACCTTGTTTGGACATGATCATAGCGTTTCATCCGTACGCTTCTTACCTTCAGGGGACAAAATTGTATCAGCATCTCGTGACAAAACAATCAAGGTGTGGGACGTTGCATCTGGCTATTGTGAAAAAACCTTGGTCGGCCATACTGAATGGGTGCGGTCCGTTGAAACAAGTGAAGACGGCAGATGGCTTGTCACCGCCTCAAACGATCAGGTACGGTGCCACAATCAAAAAAAAAAAATCGCTGACCCCGCTCCTCTTATTTTGCAGACCGCTCGGCTCTGGGACATGCAAACTGGTGAAACCAAGATGGATTTCCGTGGTCATGAACACGTTATTGAATGGGCCATTTTCGCTCCTATCAAGGCATATCCTTTTATTCAGGAGCTTGTCGGTTTAGAGGTATTTTTTTTTTGTCACTGCAAACATGGCCGCTCACTCTTTTTTTTTTTTTTTTTTTTTTGCGTCTCCGTCTCTTCAGAACAAGGCAAAGGATCAAGGTGTACCTGGTCAGTATGTTATCACAGGCTCTCGCGATAAAACCATCAAGTTATGGGACGCTGGCAGCGGCCAATTACTGCATACCTTTGTGGGCCATGACAACTGGGTGCGTGGCTTGGTTGTCCATCCCAGCGGCAAGTACTTGTTGAGTGCCTCCGACGACAAATCAGTCAAGATGTGGGACCTGAAAACTGGCCGATGCACAAAAACTTTAGAAGCCCACTCTCACTTTGTTACATGCATTAGGTAAACATCATCACACACACAAAACATGTGGCTTATACTTCTCTTTCCCTAGCTACTGCCTCACATCTCCTGTGGTTGCAACCGGCAGCGTCGACCAAACCGTCAAAGTGTGGCAATGCCGATAAGACCTCGGTGTCCCTCGTCACTCCCCGGCTTTTTTTTTCTTCTTCTTGTATCCTTTTACTCTTTGTATTCTTCCCCACATATAGTCTTCACTTTTTTTTTTCTCTTGATTGGAAATGATTCCCCCTCCCCTTCCCCCTTTGTGTCCCTGGAGTAGATATCTTTTTTTTTTTTTTTTTTCGTATTTAATCCGACCACCCCCTGGACGTCTGTCATACCGCCTTGGTTCTTCCCCCTCTTTAGATCGGCCAGCGTTTGCACTCGTCTCTTTCTACCTCTTCTTTTTCTTTACCTTCTCCCACAATCATATATCCTCTCTCTCTTTTTCTTATACATATTCTTTGCCCGGGACCGTGTATTTTTCGTTAGAACTGCCGGCTCTCTCTTTCTCCCCTGTGTCTATTTTCTTTCCCACTCTCTTTCCCCTCTCACTAAAGAGACATGGATGCCAATTTGGTACGATATAAAATAAAGTCCTTCTTCAAAATTAAAATGCCTCAAAGTTAATGGACCCAGCCTTGTTCATGACCATCTTCTTGTTGCGGTTCTAAAAATCCACGAAATTGCCATGCCCTGAGCTGTCGTGCCGTGGTCCACCTTAGTCCATATCCTTGTGCTTCTCGGACCTCATAAACCATCTGGTCATGCTACACATCCAAATAAATGGTGAGGGCGTTCGCCGAGAGTAGGAAGCCAATGAAAGAAACTTACCGGAAGCGAGTGCAAATTGATCCAAACGGCTCGAGACATGATTTTGAATAAGATGTCGATAGCATGCTTGTTTTTGGCAGGCTCGGCTATGCAAGTGACATTGAAAAGGAGATGAGGACTTTCCTTGGCGCAGCTGCCCCTTCTTTGCAAAGACTTACTTCCGCTGAACGAGCCCCAAAATCCTACTTGACGGTCGCGATGCCAATGCTTGCTCAGGGCCTTTGCGCCAACCGTCAGGACATGCGCACTGGTAGGTTTGGCCAGTTTTTGTGGGGATGTGCCTGTCTTGACTTTTTGGTGAATTCTGGCAAACGAGGCTAAGCATTCCTCCAAGCTGGGAGGGCATACCACTGTTTGGCTGCCCACCGTCGTTCTCATTAAAAGCCAGATTCGCCATTCATGCGGTGCCATATCCTAGGAATAAGAGGACCCGTTTGTAAAAGAGTCACCATGACGGTATGCCTTACTTCAAATAAAAGCTTTTCCAGGAGCGTCAAATCTTGCTCTTCGACGCACCTCATCAGCCTGTCCTGCAGAGCCAAAAGCCTAAGCGCGCCTCGTAGCCAACAGCAAGAAAATGAGAGTCTCAACCCTGCGAACATGTATTTTCCATTCCAATGACTTACCTTGGTCTGTTGATCGACGTCAGAAGGTGCAGAGGGTCGTTGAGCAATGGACTGGGTAAACGCCCGCCATCTTGCCAGCAAGAAGAAAGTGTCGCAGCAACGGCCAGGTAGAATGGGCGCTGCACTGCACCCATGGACAGTCGACCATGGGCTTCCATGTGCTCCTCACATTGCAATTGGACTGATGCCAAGCATGTACCATCCACAATAATGTTGTCTTGCTGGAGAAGAGAAGAAAAAAAAATGAAGCTTGGTTGCCCCTGAAGTCTTAGTTTGAGATGGTTACCAGTGGCTCGTCCTTGTCCTTCAGCAGTGTTTGGATAAGTTCATGAGTATCAGGATCTTGGTCGAGATGCTTTAAAAGTACTGCATGCATCCACTCTTGCAAATCCATTACACCATCGAAACACCAATCGGGGTAAAAAAAAAAAAAAAGATGAAACTGGCCATTTTTGCCAGGGGAACCCAAGGCAGCTGAGCTTCGGGTGGCGAAAAAATCCAAAAAAGGCTGGCCCGAATCTGCCCTGTTCTGAGCCATTCCTTTTTTCTTCTTTATGGGGTTCCTGACGCTTAGGATTGATGAACGTAAGTGGCACCTCGTTTCTATACTGGGCTACCATTGCTAGCCATAACCTAGCCTTCTCGCTTGACTAGAAACGGCACGGCATTTTGAAAGATCTTGGCAAAACCCATTTCTCCCCGCCTAACCGCCTGCCTACTGCAGCCACGCATCTGGATTAAAATAGGGGCCTGGCCCTTTTGAAAAATAAATATAAAAAGGAAAATGCTATAGCCTAGGCTTTATTCACGGCGATGGCAAAAAAGGTATCATACACGGTTTTCATGAGCGACCGGTGGGTGGGATCTGTGGCCGAGGGAGCAGCATCCCCGCTGAGTTCCCAAAACATGCAGCCAGCCAGGCCCTGGTTAAGAGCGTACAGGGCTTTCTGTTGAATCACCTGGGGGTTGTCGTAGGACACAAACTCGCGAGACGCAGGGTCGTACGACCAGGAGGCACCCATCTGGCGGTCGTAATGTTCCGTAGCGGAAGGGCGAGGCAGGGTGCGGACGTCGTAGGTGGCATCCCCTTCAAACTCAGATTGCAGACCGTTGGTGTTGGTGAAGGCACGGCCATAGGCCGGCAGGCCGAGGACTAACTTATTGCGAGGCACAAATCCAGCATAGTATTGTACAGCGTCATTGATGTGAGGGTACAGTGGAGCTTGGTGACCAGCCACAGGTTCCCAAGGGCCGGAGAAGTCATAGGCCATCAAGTAGAACAGATCGACATACTGGTTCATGCCCGCCAGATCCAAGTGACCATAGCCATCTGGCCCGCAGCTAACGGCTACGCTCAGAATGGCATTGTCGCCCAGGTGTGTACGCACTTCCTTAAGTAAGTCCACCATATGACTGCCCTGGTCGTCGTTTGTCGGAAATTCCCAGTCCACATCTGTGCATCAACGTTGGTCATGGCAGTGTCCATCCAGTTTTTTTTTTTTTTTTTTTTTTTTTTTTCAGTGCTTACCAAGGCCGTCTAAACCATACTGATGGATCAGGTCTTGAGCTGTAGAAGCAAACCTTGAACGTTTTTCATGATCAGAAGCCATCGCTGAGAAGTTGGCACCGGAGCCCCATCCGCCGACAGACAAGCTCACTTTGAGGCCCGGGTGCTGCTCTTTCAGTCGAGCGAATTGGCCCAGATTGCCGTGGACACCTAGAATGCAAGAGAAGAGAACAGGGAGGTTAGGGTTCTTGGTACGTAGGCACTACAGTAAGGATGATTACCGTTGCCAAGAGGGATGTCCTTGTCAGCCCAGGGGTCCTAGAGAGAATGGGGGTAAGCGAAGCCAGCAAGGTCGTTGTGGATGGGATTACACTTAGAAGAACAGAGCCATCGGCATCGAGTTTTGCAAAAGCGTACAGGATGTGTGACAACATCTCGGCCGGGACATCAATGACATTGTAGCCACGGTCATAGATTCCCCAATTAATAAAATAACCAGCCAGGACATGTTGTTGTCGAGGACGGGCAGGCTTGAGTGGGGCAGCCCAAGGAGTGTCATCACGGTAAGCATATAAATAAAGTAGGCCAATGATCAGAGGAGCCAGTAGCAGTGACAGAAGCGTTTTCAATGGTGGCATTCTTTAAAAAATGGAACAAGAGCGACAGAAAAAAAAAAAAAATAGAAGAAAAAGACCACCATTGACTAGCTTCCTCCAAGGCGTTTTTGACCAACCCTCTTACACTCTGGATTCGTTACAGCTACAGTAGCCATCCGCCTCTCTTCATGGCTTACGTCTCATTTGTACCCGGGGAGATGCAAAAATGAGCAGGTGGGCATTGGCTCTGTTGAATGGCCGTGGTCAACCAAAAACACACAAAAAAATAAATGATTTTATCTGGTGGGAGAGTTGGCGATGGGGTAATGAGAAAAAAAAAGGATCTATTGGGAGACTTCTTCGGGTTCCTTGTCGTAGGCAGCCAATTGTTGGGCAAGGTCAGCGTCGACTTCAGGGACGGCAGGAGCGGCAGGGAGCTTCAAATCCTTGACTTGGGATTCATCGACCTTGGTCTGCAAGAAGTGAAGCATGAGTGTGAGTTGGCCATGCTTCTGTTGGTGCACTTACGGCAGTGGGCTTGTAACCCTTCAATTCCTTGAGGTACAATTCTTGAACAACATCTAAATTCGCCCCAAGAAACAAAATGAGAGGTCAGCGTGGTGTTGATCGTACATATGCAATGGCGAGAGCTGTATTTCATGTATTTTCACTCGATGTCGATAAAGCTTATTACCCTTTTGTTGAACAGAGGCAACAGAGAAGCTGCGAACGGCCATGGAGCGAGCCTAAAAAAACCACCATCAATCAAAAAAAAAAAAAGAAAAGTGAGTCTTTGCACTGTTAACTGACATGTCCAAGTCATGGACGAGTTACTAGTGTATTAACACACTACGGTAGGAGAACGTTACCTTGATGGCAGTAGAACGAGTAGCGATACGAGCAAGCATGGTTGTATGAATGAAGAGAGGAAAGAAAAAAAAAAAAAGAAAAAAAAACAAGGCTTATTTTTGTTTTGGGTGAAAATCCAAAATCAGCGGGGGTGACTTCCTTCTTGCCCGGTGCTGGACCGCACTTTTTTTGCTCCATGTGAGATCCCGTTTGGACGCATTTTTTTACAACCTGGTTTTTTGTATGAATGATTATTCTCTGACTTTATTTAAGTGCAAGAACAAAAAAAAAGGGGGGATGAGGAATACACAACATGGGAAAAGTATCATGGATCAAAGGAGAAAGGGAGAGGCGGGAAGAAAAGGAGTTTAAGCCTTGACAGCATACTTGCGTTGAGGGAAGGCTTGTTCCTTCTTGTGTTGCTTCAAGGTCTTCAAGCTACGTTCGAAGGGAGTCAAGGCACGACGCATGGCACGGGTCTTCTTGACACGGAGATCCAAGGGAGTGTACTTCTTCTTTTGGTAGAAGAGACGCAATTGTTCACGTTGGGTTTGGTTGATGACGGTCAAGATACGGGCAATGTTGCGGCGGGCAACACCACTATTGAAATAAAAAAAAAAAGGTGAGTGTCGATCTCGTGATAAGAATGGTGAAGCGTACATTTCTTGGAGCTTGGCGGAAGAGGCACCGGCAACCTTTTGGACACGGAGAGAGGCCAATTCTTGCTTGGCTTCATCAAGAGCCTTGACGAGTTCAGCCTTGTTCTTGTTGCGAAGTTCAGAAGCCTTGATAGGTGCCTACAAAATAAGTCAATCGTGAATGGGTCGTCTTCGTAAAAGCATCGATGGATGCTGTCGTTGGATGGATGTGTTGGATGGATGCATTACCATTTCAATTAAGTTGGTAAGAGGAAGAAGAGAAAAAAATAAAAAAGTGGCAGGCGAAAAAAAAAAAAAAACCGGCAGTGGCGGCGATTCAAACCGAGGCTTGATGCCATTTTTGCCCTGCTTTTTTTTTATGGCTGAAACGACTCTTCGTAAATCAACGAAGCACTTCTAGGCATGGAAGCTAATAATCCTAATAAGCAAGGCTGAGATAATTGTCTGAAAGATGTCGAATGAGAGACAGGGCCAAAGTGATCAAAGATGAAGTGCAAGGTGTGATGCTGCGGGAAAGAGAGTGAGTGGTTGGTGAGAACCTGTCATGGACTTACCTGTAGACAGAGTTGATTGGCAATGCAAGATGCTTCATAGAGGAAACTGACCGTATCGACTTGCAGTGCTGACCAAGCTGCATCCAAACACAAAGCCTCTAGCCGGCGGAACCCATACGTATGGGCCATGACCAAGAGGGAAGCAAGGGTGTGGACAGGCAAGGCAGGCAGGGTATCATGGTATAAGAAGAAAACGATGGCATCAATGCTGGCAAGGGAGTAAGGCAAGACCAGGGTGTTCTGCTGAAGAGACGGCAGGCATAGCGGCCAGCGGGTTTCCAGAAGCCAGAGCGGCACCTGGGCGACCCGGTCCTGAGGTTCCTCGGTGGTGGAGAGGAGGCTGATGAGGCTGTTGACGGATGGCGGCTGGCTGACAGACGAGGACAGATCGTGCGAGAGGGTGGAAGGAGGCTGGTAGATGATACCGTATTCATAAAGGTCCAGCGGAAGCACCTGTGCATAATACTGGTCGGCATGTTCTTCGTCGTCATCGGGGGTGCCGAATAAATAGACCCGGCGGTCGTTTTCTTGCATGGCAATGCCGTGCCAAGTACACCCAGGATGGCTTGGGTCGTCCGCACCATCACCATGAGGCTGGCGGCCACCGGCAAGGATGTTGAGAGCATGGCACTTCCACTGCATGCGGTTGAGATCCAAGGTCCAGATGCCGCTTGCTTCGTTATCTGTCATGGAAGGTGTTGCCAGGACCACCAGCCGATGGTCGCACACTTGCACATACCGCTGGGCATGTAAAGGAGGTGACACGTCGGACTGGAGGATCAGGTGGGTGGTAGCGCCGGTGTTGAGGTCTAGGTAGGACAGCTGGTTGGACCGCGTGAGGTCTTCGTGCATGCCGCCGAATAAAAACAGGCGTTGGTCGTGCACCGCTAAGGTGTGCTGTGAGCGTGCCACAAAATCGATGGGATCCATCCAGGTCCAGGAGGCCAAGTCCAGGATGTGCAGCGCATCTGACAGCTGACCGCCGGCAGTCAACCCGCCTGAGATGTACAGGTACTTGTCGTGGATGGTGGCGGCATGGCGACAGCGGCCTTGGGGAATGGCGCCGCATGGCGTTGGATGTTCCCATGTCATGGTGGTCAGGTCAAGCAGCGCAACATTGTTGTAGTACACGCCATCCTCTTCCGAGCTGCCTCCAAAGATCACTAGCTTGTTTTCTTGTGGCCAGTACGAGGTGGAATGGTCGTTGCGCTTATCAGGCGGCCGGCCTTTGAGATACACGACTCGTTTCCATTCATAGTCGGTCAGCGACAATTGATGTAATGAATGGTATAGTTCGTCTGTGAATTGATCAAACCCAGCAAACGTGTAAATCACATTATCAATGACAGTCAGGGTAGCTCCCACCAGTGCCCCCAGCGCTTCGCCCGACGTAGGCTGAAGGCA
Source organism: Hesseltinella vesiculosa (assembly GCA_002104935.1). NCBI lineage: Eukaryota > Fungi > Mucoromycota > Mucoromycetes > Mucorales > Cunninghamellaceae > Hesseltinella > Hesseltinella vesiculosa. Next base: position 281,656 of record MCGT01000026.1, on the reverse strand, counting down.
GGGCTGATACAAGCATGGCTTTGTGCCATGCACTAAGTTTTTTCTCCCGCTATTGGTGTCTAATGAATGGCCAGCATCAGGAGGCGTATTTGTTGGAGGAGGTGTTCCAAGAGGTGATTGATGCATCAAACAATGGCAAAAAAAAGGCGCGAATAAAAGAAAATCAAAAAAAAGAGAGCTGTTTTTCGGAACAAAGGGAGTCGGACCCGCCTAGTGTTTTTTTTTTTTTTTTCCTTCCTTGGGCGGCGCTGTGTATTTTTTTTTTTTTCTTTTTCTTCCTTCTCTTTTTTTCCATCAATTTATCCCAATGGTAACTTTTGCATCCATCCATCCAACCGCTCCATCTAACCCATCCATCGTATCATCTGATTAGGCCAAACGTACAAAGAAGGTCGGTATCACCGGTAAATACGGTACCCGTTATGGTGCTTCTCTTCGTAAGCAAGTGAAGAAGATGGAAATCACTCAACACTCCAAGTACACCTGTACCTTCTGTGGCAAGGTAAATCCCAGTCAATACCATCTTTCACCTAATCGCGAAACTGATCAACCGTTTATTAGGACGCCGTCAAGCGTACCGCCGTTGGTATCTGGAAGTGCAAGGGCTGCTCCAAGGTCTTGGCCGGTGGTGCTTACACCGTCTCGTAAGTCCACTTTTTTTTTTTTTTTTTTTTTCTAGAAACACACTCACTCTAATATTTCTTATAGTACTACTGCTGCTGCCACCGTCCGATCCACCGTCCGTCGTCTCCGTGAATTGGCTGAAATCTAGATGGATTTGACCATAATAAATAACCCAATCTCTTCTTGGATTTTTCCCTATAAAATTTAATGACTGGAAAGGAAAGAGGGAATCTATCTTTATGCGGTAGGGTTTGCGCGAGGCTAGTTCTTTTTCATAGCCGCCAACACCTCCGAAACCGGCTTGTCTTCTTGCACGTTCTTGTAGATGTTGCCTACCATCCGCAGGGCTTCGGCTCGTTTGTATCGAATCTTGCTGGGCACCGCCTAGGAAAAAAAAAAAAAAAATGAATGTCCGTTTTGTCTTCCTGCATCTGACCTTGTCTTCCAGCACAGCATCACACACTTGGCGCAGAGTTGCTTCAATCTCAAATTTGGACGTTTGCCACAGAGCCTTGTAAGCTTTTGTGCTGACTTCCTCTTCCAGTTTCATCTTGCCAGCATCATCCAGCCCAGCTTCCTCCGCGCGCGCCATCATTTCCGCTGCTTGTTGGATCTCCATGGCTGATTTCAACGTGGTCCACAGCTCCTTGACAATGTGCTTCTTTTGCTTGAAGCCCAAGAAAATGCTAGGCAGCTCGCCACCCTTGAGGCCCAAGTAGTGCTTTGCTTTGCTGCTGTACACATAACCAATGGTGTGCAGCAGCTCCAGTCCATAGCTCTCGGACTTGAGCTTTTCGGCCTCCACCATGATCTGTTCCTGGAAGGTACTGGTGGCAGCTTCATCGCCCGTCCCGCTTGTGTACACCGTCAGCTTGTGCACCAAGATATCCGCCAGCTTCTTGACTCGTTCCTGTTGCGCAAGCTTCATCTTTTCCATCTGTTCCTTGCTCAGCTGCTTCTTGCCTTCCTCCGTCGCTTCCGCCGTAGATTCCTCCATGCTTTCTGAAAACAGATCTCCCATCGCAAGGTCGCCAATCAAACCTTCAAAATAGATCTATCAATGCCCTGGGCTACTTTTTTCCCGCTCCTTTACCTACTTCGAAAAGCATCCCCGCCAAAGGTCTCTTGGAACATTTGCTTAGGATCAATGTTGGCAGGTGCCAAGTCCTTGTCCTTGCCATATTTGTTGTAATGAGCGCGCAACTGCGGATCCGACAGCACTTGGTAGGCTTCAGCTATTTCTTTGAACTATAAATAACCAACAGTGAGTCAAGTGACAACTTGGAAGACCTTGTACCTTTTCCTCAGCTTCCGGCGAAGGATTCTTGTCAGGATGGTATTTCTACAAACGATCAAAACGAACATCTCGGGTCAATAACTCACTTATTCGTCAGCGATGATACAGCAGGAACCCCTGCTGATACATTACAATAGCAAGCTTTCTAATCAATGAAAGAATAGTCAGTAAAGGCGCCCAGGGCAAGCATTGTCCACATAGTCTATTTACCTGTAGGCTTTTTTCAATTCATTCTCTTCAGCTGCTACATCCACACCTAGCCATTCATAGTAGGCCGTGTCTGCTGGTTTTTCATCAGTGCCAAGTGGGGGCATGGTTCAGTGAATGGAAATAAAAGATTTTGTCGAGAAAGAAAGCGAAAACCTTGTTGACCCCGCTCCACCTTTTTCTATTTTTAACAGGCAGGCACAAAACAATAGCAAGCCTGGCTGGCGGCGTCGCCCTGGCATGCTTCTTTTTTACAACAGCGATGTAGGATCTTTAGCCTGCATCTCACTGTATTCTATTCGCACGCGGTTTGAGGTGAGCTGGCGTTTTGGCCAGGCCGGGGACTGTTGAAAAAAAAGGCTGCTCTGTAGCACCATGGAACGAATAGACAAGCATGGGTGCAGTGACTTGTGAAACATGAGGAGGGTGCAAAGATCTCTCTGGCGAAAGTCACCCAGCCAGCCTTTTCATCCTCCTCCCATCTCTCAGCCCAAAATTGGAGCAGGTCTTTTGCCCGATCGGCGCCAAGTATGGCAAGTGAGATTGGAAATTAGCAATGGACGGCGGTTCTCGCCAGGATCAAACGAGATGCCACTGTTTCTGACGCGAAGATATGAAAGCAGCTCCAATCATGCGTGACGTGGTCAACATGCATGTCTGTTGAATCTTTCAGATCGCTATCGGATCTCCACCCTTCATTTGGCGCAAACCAGGGTTTATTCTAGCCGTGAATGATTTTATTAGCAGGCAAACCAATCGGACGTGCAGCTAAATTATTTTCTAGTGCGCTCAAAAGTAAGCCCAAGTGCACGCGAAACCACGTCTCGTTCACGCAAGTCAAAAGAAAAAAAAAAAAAAAGAGGCGGCAGTTTTTCAAATGACCAACCTCTTGAGCTGCTCTTGTTAAGCCAAACTGATGCGTGCATCATTGAAGCCAGGATTCGATACCAACAGGCATCTAAGGAAGAGATGATAGACCGCTGATGCCAAATTCGCAGTGTACACAGGCGTGGTATCGATGGTGCGGAGACTGAATGAAGCCAAACCATTTTTCCCCCAAAATGGATAAAATAACCAGGCGCTGCACAGCACTTTTGAGAGATTGGATTGATGTGAAATTTTGTAAGGGTATGCACATACTTGAATGATGACGGTTCTGAAAAAACCAGGTCGATTGGTGAAGGTTGCCCAGCCAACGTTTCTGCCACTCTGGTTTTGACATCTCCGATTCCCAGCTAAAAAAAATGAAAAATCGGCCATTTTCCACAGGGAATCCCCAGGCAACCTAATAATACAGTATCACAAAGTTCATTCCGCCTTAGAAACAGTGTCCATGTCACATGCAACCCAAGCGTCGAAAGTCCAAGGCTTCAACCTGATTTATGTAATGAAACGCCACTCATTTCACACGACATAAGGCTTTATTCGCCACCCTGAACGCTTCTTTGATCTGCATCTGAATAAAGAGGTGATCATTACTGCGGGTGATGGGAGGGGAACATGATTTCTTTTTCTTTTTTTTTGTTTTGTCAAGATTGGTTTTACTTTGACTGTATACCACGGTCATTAAAACATGTTCTCGCACCTGATTTACTATGACTCTCCCACACACTTGATATTAATTTCGCGCGCACTCGAAAATAATTTGTCAGTTCGTCCGAGTTGTTTGCCTGCTAATTTTTTTTCACGGCTTCAACAAAAATTTGGCTCGCGCCAAAGGAAGCTGGTACAGTAAAAATCATGTGCCTTTTTATTTCCATTTTTAGAAACCCAGGAAGATGGGTCATGCAAATTTTGTGGCGGGAAGAAAAAAATGACGGGAATGAAAAAAAAATTTTTTTTCTTCCCCACCTTTTTTTTTTCTTGTTTGCTTGGAAGCCCATTGAACATTCCTCATGGAAACTAGCAAAACGACGCCGACATCGACATTGGCTGCTGAAGATGCATCGGCCTCTACCAAACGAGAATTCACAGCTTACGAACCAGTACCCGAGCCAGCACTGTGGCGTGTTGTTGCTGGCCAGGTCACCACCAAGGAAGGCTGGTTTGGCACCATGGACTGGGCTGGTCTCTGTCTCCCAAGTATCTTTATCAAGGACAAATCAAAAAAAGACGCTCCATTCTGGGGCCTGAATAGCCGTTTGCCCTTGACTCTGGCCATTGTCCTTGGTTTCCAGCACAGGTACACCACACTCATGAAAGATTTAGTATCTCTGACTCTTATTTTTTCTCCAGCTTGGCCATGGTATACCCCCTCGCTCTCTCTTTTGATCCCAGGGACACCAACCTTTATTTTTTTTTTTTTAACAGATCAGCGGTATCGTCTCGCCTATTTTGCTGATGTCAGGTACCGGATCCGGCTCGTTGAACCTGGAGGCTGACGACAAACAGTACTTGCTTTCGGCCGCTTTGATCACATCTGCCATCATGTCCGCCATCCAAATCACTCGCTTCAGACTGTTCAGGTCTCGGTATTACCTGGGCACCGGCTTGCTTAGTGTGATCGGGCCCAACTTTGCCTCGATTGCCGCCACCCAAGCTGTGATCTCCAACATGTACAACACTGGCTACTGCCCTACCGAAATGCTTCCTGACGGCTCTGTCAACTATTTGCCCTGTCGCCAGGCCTGGGGCGCCATCCTTGGCACCTCGATGGTGTGCAGTCTATTTGAAATTGGGATTTCCTTTTTGCCTCCCAAGACCATCCGGCGCCTGTTCCCTCCTATCGTGTCGGGTACCACCATTCTGCTCATTGGCTGCTCAGTCATCAGCACAGCTCTTCAAGACTGGGCTGGTGGCGCCGGTCCTTGCAGTGCCCGCCCTGCTTCCGGCTTTTTCAGCAAATGTCCCAACATCGACGCTCCTCACGCTCTGCCTTGGGGAAGCCCCGAATACCTTGGTCTGGTAAGACTCTGCCGACGTTTTTTTTTTTTTTTTTTTGGCTCACTTTCCACTTTTTTTTTTTTTTTTTTTTGCGCAGGGTCTTTCGGTGTTTGCCACCATCATTCTCATTGAATTCTTTGGCTCGGCCTTTATGAAAAACTGCCAGGTAAACATCCACTGGCCCGCACCACAGACAACGGACCCTGACTTCTCCCTATATAGATCGTCATTGGTTTGATTGTAGGCACGATCATTGCTGCTGCTACCGGCTATGTTGACTCAAGCTCCATTACTATGGCACCTCCAATCACGTTTGTTTGGGTGAAAACCTTCCCCATCTCTGTCTATGGTCCATCCATCATCCCCTTCTTAATTGTGTACTTGGACAATCTCCTGGAAAGCATTGGTAAACGCTACACGTTTTTGATCATTTTTTAGCATGCTCACCCTCCAACTTTATAGGTGACATCACGGCCACTTGCGATGTATCGGGGGTTGAAGTGGAAGGGCCGGCTTTTGAAGGCCGCCTGCAAGGTGGTTTGCTGGCCGACGGCTTCTGCTCCCTGCTTGCTGCCTGTATGACCATTACGCCTCAAGTGTGTTTTGCTCAAAACAACACCATCATTGCTGCCTCTAGGTAAAGAGAAAAAAAGAGCCATCAAGGTTACAAGAACCAGGCGGTGCTGAATGGCTTTTTTCCCCTTTGCTCTTACCTAGATGTGCTAACCGAGTGGCTGGCTATTTCTGCTGCCTGTTTGTGTTGCTCTACGGTATTTTTGGCAAAGTGTCTGCCGTGTTCTTGACCATCCCTGCCTCGGTGTTGGGTGGCATGAATGCCTTTTTGTTTGCTTCCGTCACTGTGTCAGGTATCCGCATCCTGGCCTACTTGAAATGGACACGCCGCGATCGCTTCATCGTTTCATGCTCCTTGGCTCTGGGCTTGGGTGTGCTATTGACGCCTCGTAAGAAAACAGAAGAGTCGGGTGTCCTTGCTGACCTTTCTCTCTTTGTACAGGCTGGTTCAACTATGTGCTGACCTACTCGGGCACGAACGGAGCGTGGGCTGGCTTCCTGAGTGCCATCAAGACGCTGGTCAGCACCTGCTACTGCATTGGCTCGATCATGGCCATCTTTCTGAATTTGGTGGTGCCTCAAGAATGGGGCACCACCAGCTTGGCCGAAGAAGAACAGGAAATCCGTGACGAACTGGATCGTGTTCGGAATGGCTTTGTCAAGAGCGATATGGACAATGACCACTCCATCTCCGAAACCCTGCCTTCTAGCATCCCTCCTTCGCCCACCCGCCCTTAAAAAACCAGAAACAAACAATCTCTACCCATAGATACTCTTTTTTTTTATGAAACATTTTTTTTTTCATTCGCATTTCATCCTACGCTAAATAAAAAAAAAGCGGCATAATTCATCGCCTAGCGGAAATACCGGTGTAACGTCCGCTGTTTCGATTTCAATCAAATCAAGACATCCACAAAGGCAAGTAAAAGGGCAACCACTTGTTCCAAGGGGTGGTACCTGCATTCTTGCGTTGGCGTAAAATCATGGAGACACAAGAGCGGAAACGGACCCGTTTTTTTTAGTGCCATCGACGCTTCGAAGGAGTGTGAAAAATTAAAAAAACTAAAAAAAATAAAAATACCTTCCTCTTTCTGCTTCGAGTTGTCGTCTTGCATTGCAAACATTGACACTTTGCTATCTTTATTTTAATGCATGTTTGAATGGGACAAAGGAAACATAATCATCCAACCACATCTGATGACGAAGATAGCGATGAATCGACAAACTCCATTTCTGATAGCGCTTCATCATCCAACCCCACTCCTTCGCCATTATCAACATCTGCATCTACCTCACCGACACAAAGTCCATTGCACTCCAGCCGAAGAACCACATCGTCTCTAAGAAGTCCCCCTCCCGCACCCCATCAGCAGCGCTTCAGACCTGTCAAGTAAGTGGGACATTCTCAACATCCCGCATGTAAACCGCAACCACTGACATGTCTTGTTCTTTTTTCTACTTGATAGTATACCTGCGTCCTAGTAAGTTTCCCCACTGATAAGAGGGACCAAATCCACAGCCTTGGCAGTCAGCTCAGAACCTTTTTATTTTCTATTTCATCACCTTCAGCAAACCTAGATCGTTTGAGCAGGTAAAAGACGGTGACCAGGGTCTCACTCAGCCCAAAGGTTTTAGAAGACTGAAATCCCTGGTTTGACCACTCCTTTTTTTTTTTTTTTTTTTTAGCGCTTGAAAGACAGAGGGGAACGCTCCCATTCAAGTGAAGCCTCAGCAGATTCCTTACCAGCTTCTCCCAGCTTCAACCCACAAACGGCCTACAATCCACCATCATCGGATCATTTCCAAGAGCAGTTGCAGCAACTTCTCCAGAGAGAGGTGCCTCCTTTGCATTTGTTCTGGGACGACCAAGACCAAACCTCGCCTTGCCACTCTCCCACGCCGACATCTGAAAAATCCATCTCATCACCACTCCCTTCCCCTGTCGCCTCATCACCCGAATCCTCCCCATGCGACTACCACATCACCGACAAAGGTAAAACACAAAGGCGTCTACCAGCCTGGCCGCAAATGTCCTGACAGCTTTTTCATAGAGTCCATCAAAGAAAGCTCACACCCTTCTACACCGAGTCGGAATGTCACACCATTATCGCCAAGGCATAGTGATGATGACTGGGGCTCTTCCTGGCAACAACGATTACGACCCAGGAAACAGCAAGATCGAGCATCCAGTCTTACAAAACACGATGACCCAACCTCAAAACCTCTGCCTCGGCGCAAGAAACGATCCAAATCTTCCCGCCGTCGTCCTTGATTCCCTTTCTTATTTTGCCCCAACCTCCTCCTCTTGTGAATAATTTTTGTGAATACATATAATTAAGCTATTTAATTACCCCCCCTTTTTTTTTTTGCCTGCAGTACTGTAAATACACGCCATCGATTATATAAAAAGGTGGTTTTATTGTTGGCTTCATTCCTCGTCGACTAAAAAACATATACACTTTGATGCAACGGGAGGATGGTGGTAGGGTGGTAGGTTTCTAAACTGATACAATCTATGTGAAATGGGAGGCGCAAAGGAGAAGGTGCTCCGGTTGTATGGGTGGGCGGGTTTATTCAATAGGAATGTCCGCACCGCCTTGGGCTTCACGGGCTTGTTGCTACAGAAACAAAGGCGTCAGCGGCGCTCGGCCGATTTATCTCTAGTATTACCTCGATAGCCAAGATGTTCATGACAATGCTAAACACAGCTTCGGGAAGCGTCTTTTGATAGATTTGAAGCAATTCTTCGGGAGCAGGGTACACCTTGAGAGCCTTGTAGAAGGGAAGGACGGCATCATTGTAGTGAGCTTCGCCTGCAAAAATAAGGAGTGAGCTTCCCAGAAAGAATGAACAAGAATAAGCTTACCTTGAGCGCACAGGCTTTCACCTTCAGCCACTTGGGTCATAAAGAACTTTTCCATTTCTTCGGGTGTTTTGGGATATTGTTCTCGGGCAGCCGACACAATGACATGTTCAATCAGTTTGATCATGGTCTGCTTGTCGTCTTCTTCAGTTTGCTTGGCAAGCTTGGCAGCCTTCTTACGATCGCGTTCTACAAAGAAAGAAAAGTCGGTCAGCAGAGCACAGGGATGCAAGTCATTCAGCAATGACGAGGCTAGTGATTAACATGAAGTCTGCCAAAAAAAAAAAAAAAAGAAACCTAAAATCCCGAGCAACTTACTCAGTTTACGACGGAAATCGGGATTGTTGCGTCTTTTGTAATCAAAGTAAAAGAGAAAAGAGACGCCTACAACGGCAGCAGCACCAGCTGCATACAGAGCAACAGATCGATTGTTCATATTGTGACAGAATGCAAAGGAAAAATAAAAAAAAAGGCCCTGGCTACTTTTTTTTTTCTTGTCCAAAAAAAATTTTCTACTCCGCCCGAGGTCAGGTTTTTTTTTTTTTTTTTTTTTTTTTTCGTTGTTGAACAATAAACCAAGTCGTGTTTTCCCTTTCTCTTCTCACTTTCCAAACATGGACGTCGTCATTGCTCAAACAGTGAATCAATTCTACTCTTTGCTGTACAACCAAGCCTTAGCATTCAACATCACATTGCTACCTACGCCAGCCGCTGTGGCAACTTCCTTGACAGCTGCCGGCGCCACCATCTACCAGCTTTGCCCTGACGGCATCCAACTGTACTATGACAAGTTTGTGTCCTTGCCTGTGCAATCCAATATCATCCCTGTCTTTTTGGCGCTGGTCGTGTTATATATCCTTTTCTCCATCATCATGGCCACCGTCCGAGGTATCTTCCGCCTAGTCTACAATTTTGTTCGATTCAGCATTATAGCCCTGATGATCATTCTTTGTCTGTACGTGGGCCAGCAATACATGGATCAAGGCATGCCTGCGCTCTATGGCATGTTCGACTCGTTTGTGCAGGTTAGCAAAAAGGCTCCATCCCTTGTGCTCCAACAGCCCCAGCAGTAGCCCACCTCTTTCCTTCCCAAATCGCCTTTTTTTTTTTTTTTTTTGGCCTGTTTTGATCATCAAGTCATTTCAGTTTTTACCCCTTTGCTTAGCCCTACCGTTCATTTTTGGTGACCTTTCAAAAAAATCTTTGTTTTTTCTCATGTTGTAATAAAACATCTGCAAGTTCATGTTCACCCTTTACGTAGTCGTTCCACATTTTCCACATATGAAACAGGATTATTTATTACACCACAGACGAGACCCATTCGAGGCCATTTTCTTGGGTATGGACAAGAACCAGCTGGCTGGTCATATCGAAAGGATGGCCAGAATACACAGTGAAGTCATTTTGCAAGGCGGCTTGGCCGAGACGCGTGCCGTAGAAGATTTCCTGGAGGTTAGTGGACACAAAGCGGATGGCATCGTCTTCGGTGAGCTGGTGGTCCTTGGACGTCGAGGCAAGCCAGCCGGCATCCCACACCAGATTGCGGGCCAAGCCATCGTCAACCACACCAAGACCGATCTTGACGCCATGACGGTGAAGCACGTGGGCAGCGGTTTCGTTGGTCAGAGGAGCACCCGTCAAGCAGTGTTGTTGTTCATAGTCACCGGGAGTGCACAGGGCAGGCGACAGGATGACAGGGATCTTCGCCTTGGCCAGATGTTCAGCCAACAGATAGGCTTCAGTGCCACCTAGGATCACGGGCTGCCACGAAGGAATCTGTTGCTTCAGGCGCAGCAACGTGGCAATTTCGTCCTTGCCATTCACTTGAACAATGGTGGGGATGTCGCCGCGAGCAGCTTCGCCATAAGCATTTTCGGCTTCCTTGTTTTCCTGCAAGATGCGGCGCAAAAATTGGATTTGCGTCGACACCGATGGGAAGCTGGCAGACTTGGCAGCATTTCCGATTTGCACATGCAAAGCCACGTGAGGGTTGATCAGTGTACCGTCCGTCAGCACTAAGAAGAAAGAGTCAATGCCCACCCATCACGTTCACTTGTTTTTTTTTTTTTTACCGGAAGAACCACCTGTCTTGAAGGCAGCACTGACGCCAAGGACCACGTTAGAGGACATGGGGGCCGTGATGGCAGACAAGATACCGCCCTTGTAGGCTTCTTCCAAATGACGTGTGCCCAATTTGATACCGTCCACAGCTTCAACAATTTGCTTGGGATCTTGTGAAGTGCTAGCGGCAATGACGCCATCACCGGTAGAGTCTTCACTGGAGATTTCAACAAGACCCAAAGATGAACCGACAGCAACAAAACCCTAGCATGATGTGTAAAATAAGTAACAATGGCTGGTGATGGAATCGGGGCAGCTTACGGGAACGACATAGCCGCCTTGGAGATTAATGGAAGGAAGGTCACCAGTCAGAGCTTGGGCGCACTCGCCTTGGCACACGATCTTGCCTTGCTCCACCACAATGGTCGAGGCATCGCCGTCCAAAAAGTTGCGGCCAATGTTGGTGAGCACGAAGGAGTTAACACCGTTGTTGGATGGATCCTTGACAAGAGATTCGGTGGCAGGTGTAGCAGCAACTTTTTGTTCAGGGGATTCAATGACAGGTTCGTCAAACAAGGGGACGCCATCAACAAACACTTGCAAAGGAGCAGCACCCAGTTCCAAAGGAGAGCGGTCCCAGATCACAACATCAGCATCATAACCGATCTTGAGTGAACCCACACGGTGGTCAAGACCCATGGCACGAGCTGGCACCGAGGTCACAGCCTGGAAGGCTTCTTGTTCAGTCAAGCCATAATGGTGGGCTTTGGCAGCTTCAAACAGCAGATGCTGCGAGTTCAGCACAGGGTGGTCACTCTTCAGAGCAACAGGGATCCCGGCGTCCAAGAGGATTCTTGGTGCCTTGGGTGAGCCTTGGAAAGCTTCCTTCTTGTAACCCCTGATAGAGAAGGTCAGAGTCTGTGGGGGCGAGATTTTTTTTCGCTCTCTTTTATACCTACCAGTGGTCAGCAAAGGTGGCAATGGTGATGTTGTTGGGGGCTCGCTTGAGGATATCAGGCACACGGTAAGCATCAAGGGCATGGTGGAAAGCGGCAACAGTGAAGTTGTACTCAAAGGAGTGACGGAGGAAAGCTTCCAGGTCATGTGTTTCATAGCAATGCACATTCAAACGCACATCACCACGCAGAATAGCCACCAACGCTTCCAATTCCAAGACTTCAGGGAAGCGTGATTCCAAGCGAGCAGGGCTTCGTTGTGCAGCAGCGCACCAGTCGTCTTGGGCTTGGCGCAATTTGGTAGCTTGATCATAGGCTTTGCGGAACAAGAACCCTTCACCCAAACGAGTAGAGGGAATTTGGCCAAGTTCACCGTAAACACGCTATGGTAGAGAGAAAGGAGGGTGGTCAATTCTAAAAAGCTGTTGCTTTTTTTTTTCTCGTACCTTTGCGTTCTCGCCACAGGCATGTTTTTCGTAGCGCCAGCGGCGTTCTTGGGTTTGGTCAATATGAGCCTGCACGAGCATGTCTTCATTGCTAGTGGTGTTCACATGACGCAGCTTGAAGGCAAAAGCCTCACCGCCAATCAAGTTGCCGCTGCCAGGGAGAACCAGGACGGATGTGACGCCTCCAGAGGCAACAATTCGGATGGCTTTGTCCGAGGGGTTGAAACCGTCGATGGAGCGGACAAATGGCGTGATGGGACTGGTCATTTCATTGGTATCGTCGGTAGCCCACAATCCAGGCCATGAATCAACGCCAATGTGCCTGGGAAAGGAAAAAAAAAATCAAACAATGCACTTTTTTTTTTTTGTTTGAGTCACTCACGAGTGCATGTCGACCAAACCTGGAGACACGATATGGCCCTTGACGTCAATGACTTTGGTGTGCTTGGGGTAGGAGTGGATGGATTTGGCGACGTTGCTGACGACACCATCGACCAAGAGGACTTGGACTTGCTCAAGAACACCACCTTCGCCATCCCATACGTTGGCATTGGTCAGCAACACGGGCTGGACGCCTAGGCCTCTTGGGTTGACACGATCGGGACGAGGGACATTGTCCACACGGGGAGCTTGAATGGCTTCACATTTGGCAATGCCTTCTTGTTGAGCTTGAACAGTAATACCAGCCTTGACAGGCTGGCGCTGCCAAGGGGTAGGGTGTTTGGGATGAGGGACAAAGAAGCCGAGCGAGACAGTCACCACCAAGGCAACGACCACCAAGCCCAAGAACAGGTACAGGGCAGGGCGCTTTGCTCGTCTCAGCCAGCTTTGGTTGGAGGATGGCGTGAGTGATGGCCCACTGCCACCTCTTTCATAATCGGGAATGGTTTGATATTGCTGCTGTTTTCCCGTCGCCATGGCAATTAAAAAAACAACAACAAAAAGAGCAAGAGAAGAAAAAGGTGTTCTGCACTTTTTTGGCGATTTTAAATCTCCCCCGGTTTGCCATTGTCACACACTATTTTTTTTATTACCTTTCTTGCATTTCCAAGCGTGGTCATACAACACAATGCGTATCATTTTTTGCATTGTTTATCTGTAACATCCAAGTCTGTTAGCAGTCCAAAAGAAAACTAGTCAACCTCCTGTTCCTTCTTCGATTTGCTAGGAAATGAAATGTCCGTGGCGAGCGCAATTTGATTTACACCGAGGATCGGCCCAACTTTGCTGCAAGGAGCGACTCCGTGGGCAAAAAAGGTAGAAGTCCCCTTTTTTAGATTGCCCATGAAACTCATCTTTGGCAAAAAAATGATGCAAAATCCACGCTGGATGACATCTGCCTTTTTTTTTTTTTAAAAAAAAAAATACCAACTCCCACCCTTTATCTTAAACTTCTCATTTCGCCATTTAACGCGTTTATTGCAAGAGCAGCGCTTGATAGATAAAGAGGTTAAGCTTGCAATGCAGTGATGTCCTTAACCAGCTTGTTCACAATGTCACCTGGGCTCATGGTGCCTCGCTCGGTATACTTTGCAGCTTCCAAGTGGCGTTCGCCAGTGAGCAGCAGCATGTAATCGGCGTTGCTGTGCTCGGTAGCATAGGTGACAATGTCCTTTGTCTTTGCGCTGTGGATATCGTAGCTCGGCACCGTGTCGGCCTCTTCCATGGTCTTCATCAGGGCATTGGGGATCCCTCGAGCAAAACGGCCGGTCATGCGGTTCGAGAGTTGCGTGTGCTGGGTGTCATTCAGCAAGGCTTCACGGTGAGCCGGAGGGGTGGAGGAAGCTGAGGACAACATGAACAGGGTCCCCATGACGACCCCGTCGGCTACTGGAGGCTGGTCCACCAAATAACGAGCGGCATCCTGGCCATTGCTGATCCCGCCTGCAGCCACAATCGCAATGTCTTTGCGGTGCTGTAAAGCCTGGCGTAACGACTGAGCCAAGGCCAGCGCCGGCTGCTGTCGTTGGTGAAGGTCGCCTTGTGGATCTGTTGTTGTTGTCGGTAAGAAGCTGCCTCGGTGGCCACCTGCCTCCAAGCCCTGGGCAATCACACAGTCGACCTTGCGTTCCTCCGGTGAGTCGCCAGCCAGCACCAGGGCTTCGGCCACCGTGGTTGCGGTGCCCATCAGATAGATCCCCTTAGCCTTGAGCGAGCGCACCATCTCATCTGGCAAGTACCCAAATGTGAAGGACACCACAGGTACGCCTTCTTCCAAAATGACCTGCACTTGGTCTTGCAATGGCGGCGAGCGCAATGTCACCTTCTCAGGAGCATGCAGGCCAAGCTTCGATCGTACGGCGGCCAACAGTTGGTCACTAGGGTATGTTTGATCCAGTTGCTCTTGCGTAGGAGGTGGCTGCATGCGGCAGAACAGGTTGACGGCAAATGGCTGGCTTGTCAGCGACTTCATTTCGCGGATGGCCCGACGCAAAGCATCGGGTGCCAGCATTGCTGCACCAAGCGATCCCAAACCGCCGGCGTTGCTGACTTGCGATGCTAAGGCACTGGTGGTATGTCCTGCCGTTGGTCCAGCAATCAGTGGGTATTTGATGTTCAGAGCTCTTGTAAAACTGGTTTGTGTCCACGCCATTGTTTGTTAAAAAATTAAAAAAAAGACAGAAAACGATGAGTGTGAAAAAAATGGACGGTCTTATCATTTTCCGAGTCTCCGCGGGGTTCAGGCATGAATAATCAGCTGATTGCTAATCAATGCAGAAAAACAATAGTCACCGTTGTCAGGTTTGCTGGTGCAGCGCCAGCCTAGCGGCATGACCGTCCAAGCTGCGTTTGTTACCATTTACCTCATGCAGAGTCTGCAAGGTCTGAAGGCGACGATAGGATTTTTGGCGTAATGTTTCTCACCCAAACCTGAAGGCTGATCCCTGACTTGGCCCTGTCACACCCATGCCAGGCTGTGATACTTTCAATGACTCTTCCAAGTTTCAACCCAATCGGGCGAGATCTGGTTGGATTTGTCAATGTCACAGCAAAATCACTTGAATCAAAAAAAGACGAGGCCCTCTAGAAATCCTGCTTTTGGAATTCTATCAATAATTGAATGCAAGGGGGACTTCTGTTTGATTATTAATGCTACAGTATGTGATTTCCCATCATTTCGGCAGCCAGGTATCTCTTTGACCTGTGAATAGATATTTTTTCGCGGGTGACCAAACGGACGAACTGCTAGATCATTCTCAAGGTAAATCGAGCGCGCATAAAACCATCCTTATGTTTGCCAGCCTTCTAGCTCTTGCCTCTTCTGCCAGAGAGGGTTGCAGTTTTGGCCATGTCCATCTGTCATCACTTTATACTCGTATGCAAAATTTGATGTATATTGATTTAGAGCAAATTTGCACTGTGATTTTTAATCAGATCGCCTTGGGGGACCCCTGGCGAAAATGACGGATTTTTCATTTTTTTTAAGCTGGGGAATCGGAAGTGTCAAAATAAAACAGATCGAAAGTTGGCTGGGCAACTTTCACCAATTGACTTGAGTTTTTCAGCACCATCATTATTCATGCATTTGCGTTCCCTTACAAAATTTAAGGTCGATCTGACCACTCAAAAGTGCTGTGCAGCACTTGATTTTTTTTTTTCAAATGAAAAAAAAAAACATCGCCCTATTCAGCCTCCGCCAAGCACCTCCTGATTCAGACCTGTTTTGGGACGTCGTTACCTTACGACCTGTCTTGGGTTGTAACGAAAATTGATGTCATTGACCAGTGTATGCCAAAAAAATCCTGTGGTTTATTTTTTATCACCTACTAGTGAACACCAAAAAAAACCTGTGGTTTATTTTTATCACCTGTCAGTGAATGCCAAAAGAATCCTGTGTTTTATTTTTTATCACATCTTAAAAAAAAAGCTTCACTATGGCAATACAAATCCTTAATTTTTTTTTGTAGACTTCGACCAAACAATTTTTAACCTGTTCAATTTTTGCAGTATCTGGCGCAGCGTATTCGATTCCAGCATTGCTTAAAACTTCGAGGAACAACTTTGTTTTAGGCGTTTCTGTTTGCATGTGGGCTGATAAAAGCGTGCCAATTTATCTGCTGGGCTGATTGTGATACTGTAGTTTATGGGATAAGTTTTGAACTAGGTTGTTTGGTTCTAAGTTTTATTTTTTCCCTTCCAACTACATAAACCAAGTTGCACGAATGACCATAAATAGTAACACAGTTTTACAAATATGGGAACTAAGCGTAAGTTATAAAGTAGTACTAATTTTGAAAAAACCGTTTTCTTTTTATAACTTATCCCATAAACTACAGTATTTTTATATTGAAAATCATGTCAAAATTCAGCATGATTGCTTAGTAAATGTCACTGCTGGATCTCCAACTTTGCGACGCTATTCATGTGGTGAAAATGACCACAGAGAGGTAAAATAAATCAAACAAATGGGCATTCTCTTTACCCTTTTTTTTTTACTTGTAGATAGGCGTACTTACATTTGCGTTCGCGCTTTGCTGCCAGCAATTTGTATAAAAAAAGAACCTGTCTTTTGGTGGTGTGACGTTGGTCGTTTATCCATCGTCATAGGCAAAAAATTAAATACAACCAGGACCAGAAGATGGTCACAGATTTCTGGGATCGTACATCGTCATCATCATCGTCTGCCGTTGGCTTGCGTTCCTCTATCCCTTCTGCTGCTCCCACCAACACCGCCGTAAAGCATGCCTGTCCCACCTCATCATCATCATCATCGTCTGCCGTTATGTCGTAGGTTTTTTTATTTTATCAAACTCTTCGTTTTTTCCCTCATAAAACCTGTCCTGTCTGAAATTATGGTGAGGAGCTAGAGAATGTAGAACATTGGAGTGAAGATAAGCCGTTCCTTCTCTCACTCTTCGCGTTTTTGTGTGGGAGTGTCTTGCAGCTTTTTGCGTAGTGGATCTTCGTCTACTTTCAAAAGAAGCTGCGGCTGTTTCTTCGATTCAATCAAGCCGAGCATTACAAGCTTCCACCACGGAAGCACCTAACTGGACCTCTCTTTTCATTTCCTTTGAATATTTTCAAGTGCTGTCAAATAAATGTACTTCAATGGTGGCCATGATCATACATGGCACCTCAGGATAACGCAAAGAAAAGGGATCGAATGCTGGTATCTGATTGGCTGTAACTGAAAGTTGTCAGTAAAAAGGTCGAGGAAGTTTGTTTCTTTTTCTTTTCTTTCCCTGATTGACAAGATGACTACCGGTAAGAAACATTGCCATCTACCTAAATCTAATAGATTAGATGGATACAAGTTGGTAGATGCATTTGTGCTAATCATATCATCTGCTTTTTTTATTTTTTGATTTGATTTTGTCCCATTTTACTCAATAGACGACGTTCGTGCTGCTTCCCGTGCTTCTGCTACTGCTACTTCCGGTGCTTCCACCGTTCCATCTTCCCGTGCTTCTGGCCTTAGTGCCTCCATTTGTAAGTTTTGGTTATAGACTCCGTTGGCTACTTGCTGGGCATTGCCATTGCTTAGTGCAATGTTTGTTTACTCACATTGCTTTTTTTTTTTTTTTTCAAGATGCTTTTTCCGGTTCAGTTCCCGCCGACGATAATGGTAAGTGCTTCGAAAAACAAGAACGAAGCAACTGCATGTTTTTAACTGGTTTTTTATTATTTTTATTATTCCATTGCTACTCTAGACAAAAAAACCAGTAAGTGACATTCACAAAATGAAAAAAAAAAAAATGGGTTAAAAAAAAAGAAAAGTCAACCAATCTCCAAGAATTATCTTTCATGCAAAGATCGCTGACTTTTTTGATTTCTTCTTCTCCGCATAGAAAAAAATGGTAAGAATTTGGATCTGACTGTTACGAAACGAGTCGGACTAACTAACATCTCTCTTAATCTGCTTCCTGTGTTTGACTCGACTAGAAAACACCCGTAAGTTTGAGGCTGGCTGTAAAGCGTTTCCAGAAAGAGGATTCACCTATTTCTTTTTTTAATCTTTGCCGACCGTAGAAAAAACCACCAAAAGTAAGTTGAACCTACCATCAGGAGGAGTCAAATAAGATCGTGAATAATTCAACTAAAGTTTTTTCTTTGTATTTACATATAGAAAATGCAGTAGAAAACCCAAAAAATACATATGAATTATCCACCCCTATGCCCTCTTCTTCTATGCCTTATGCCTCTTCTTCTTTGCCTTATGCCCCCTCTATGCCTTATGCCCCTTCTATGTCCTATGCCCCCTCCTCTATGCCCAATTCTCCCATTACTATGCCCTATGCCACCACCAATATGCCTGTCACTGCTTCTTTGTCTTCTGCCCCTGTCTCTCCTTCAAACACCGCCAAGCGTTGCACAAGTGGCAATGATGAAACCCGTTTTGCTGGTAAGTTCATTCCCCTTTGTCGGTTAGGAAACACCAGAGCCCAATGAAACTCACTTCTCATTTTTTTCTATAGCCCGTCGCGGCCCTAAGAGTAAACAAAAAAAAAAAAGATGTCAAGATCATAGTCTCTAAGTATCACCCTTTTTTTATTTTAGGCGCATGCCACGCTGCCCAGGCATCAAGCCCCGTTGTGCCTGGCTATGAAGTCAACATTGCCTCTGCCAACGATGCGGCAATTCGACTTATTGCAGCCGCAGGTGCAGCCGCTGCGGCTGCCGTCACCGCCACTGCTGCTCTCCCTGGTGCTGGTGACTTTTCTGCTGCTGTTCCTGCAGCTGCAGCTGCTGTCGATCCCGCTGCTGTTGCTGCCTCCGTCGTCGGTGTTCCTGCTTCTGTGGTTCCACTTCTCTCGGTAGCTGCAGCCACCGCTGCTGTAGTTCTGGCAGCTGTTCCTGCAGCTGTCACTCGTGATGCTGCTGCCCGTCTTGTTGCCGCCGCTGTTTCTGCCGCCGTTGTTCCCGGCGCCGCTTTTTCTGCTGCCGCCGCTGCTCCCGTTGCTTCTGGTGCTCCTGCTGCTGTCTCCGTTCCTGCTGGTCCTGCTGGCCCTGTTGCTGGCCCTGTTGCTGGCCCTGTTGCTGGCCCTGCTGCTCCTGCTGGCCCTGTTGCTGCTTCTGCTCCTGTCCCTGCTCGCGTCGCAGGCAAAAAGCGACGCGAGTACGGAGACGACACTCAACGCTTTTCTGGTAAGCACCATTAATTTAAAGAAAAAGGCGCTTTCTATCTGACCCTTACATTTATTGCTACCCCATATTATTCTTGTAGGCCGTCGTAGTTTGAAGTGTAAGTTGTTCAAAAAAAAAAAAAAAAGACGGAGTGATGGCCAAGCGAAATTGATGTAACGCACGGTTTATATATTCTTAGTTGCCCGCTCGTCGGCCGCGGGCGCATCTGTCACTGTTCCGGCCGTCTGGCCATGGTGCTCCCTTGGCCTTGGCTTTAGCCCAGTTTTGCCCGTTCTCCCTGGCGTTGTTTTGGTTCCGGGCCCTGTTCGCCGGGCGACGGGCCCGTACTCGGCTAGCTATGCCGCCGTGTCAGCTTCTCACCCTGCCCTTCGCAATCTAAGCAAAAAGGGCATTCGTGGTAAGTCATAAAAAAAATGTTACATGTTGTTGACCTGTCATTATTTTTTTCCTGGTCTTAGGCAAGCTGGCCCGTCAACGCCGCCCAGCAGAGCCCAAGCCCAAGCCCAAGCCTCTCTCTTTCCGCCCTCGCCGCTCCACCACAAAGGCGGCAATAGCAGCCAAGAGGGCGGTAAAGGCGATGGCCGGCTCTTCGGGTGCTGGGTGGCAGACCAGCCGCACCCTGGCCAATGCTGCTCTGTGCCAGGAAGTACATCGTGTGCTTCCTGGCACTAACTTTGGTGCTGAATTTGGTTCTGGGGTGGAGCCACCTCCACCCCATCTTTCTCGCGAGAACATGCTGCGTAAGTTATCCCTCTTTCACCTAAACATTTTATTTCGTTCTGATAGTGATCTTACTTTTTTCTTCTTCTTATAGTTATCAAGAACGTGTTCTCGCGAGGTGGCCACACCTGGGGCCACCACTCGCTGGTCTCTCTGGTGTCCTGTCTTGGTCTGGCTCTGGCTCCAAACTCTGGCTGGTTGTCTTCTCCGGCGCTTGGATGACTTGTTGGTAGGCAATGCTATGACGACGCTTCCCCTGTTCCCAGTGGGGTCCACAGGGCAGCGTTCACCAAAAGCAACGAAAGAACGAAAAAAAAACGCATGCAAAGAAAAAGCACTCGTCAAAGCAACAATACCTTTATTTATGTTTGGGACTGAATGGTACGTCAGAGCTGGAAAAAAAACGCTGAAATGCTTTGCTGATCAGATGCACTGACCTATTTCTTTTTTCGCGAGAGACAGAAAACCAGGTGGCTGGCTAGGCCTCCTCTAGCACGGCGTCTTGGCTTTGACTCTAAACGATCAAACCATTGACATATGATGGGCTATGTGGCATGGCTTCTTTTTGCCTCTAGGCTTTGGGATCATGAGGGAATGTACGGGTATTGTTGCTCCGTGCTATCAAAAAAAAGTTCAGTTGCTGGTGACACTGCCCGCTGGGATCCCGGGGACAGTGGAGGCCCAACTGTCGTCGTAGCACCCTACTGGCAGTCATCTTAAACAAGCCCAGACCTCCAGCCTCGCAACTCTGAGCCCAAACTACCGCCCACCAAGACGGGCGGCTCTGGTATCAAGCCAACTATGTCAACACAGGTGTTGTTGTATCATGATGGTACAAGCCCATCCAAGCCTTGGTCGTTTATACCTATGGCTAGCGCGTACGTATTTGCCAAGATCGTCTATTATTGGCCATGCGCTGAAGTACCTGTGATGGCCCTCTCGTTTTGATCTATGGGCCTGTCAAGGCTGCACCCCTTGGCATGACTGGCTTCAAGTTACCCTTTGGTCAACATATCAATCAAGCTATGGTCTTTTTTTTTTTTTTTGCCACAGGCAATGGTGGCTAATGCCCTGAAATCAATGGATGGACGATAGATGCACCAGTGTACCTGGCCAAATCAATGACAGATCAGCAACGTGTCAGGTACGTGAAGATGTCACATCCTCTGCCTTATCAAGCAGTAACATCAGACTCTCGATATTGCTGGCCAACTGCCTTTGACTCTTAGTCCATTTGAGTCATGCCAGTCCTCTTTGGCAACCATTACACATGATTGTCAACGTTCAAGACATTTCTCTTTGTCACTCTCAACACAAATCAGTCATGGTGGAGCAATGTTATCAAGCAAGCGTTGGTCGCATTTTGGTGATATGGTAAGTTTTGGTTGCATGACTGGGCAAGGAAATAGGCTAAAGCTTACACCTCTCTTTTTTTATAGTGGGAAGCATATTTTTTTTTTTTTGGGAAACCTGGCTGCTAGGTCACTCTCACAGCACGCCATTGTCCACTTTGGGTTGGATTTTTCATTTCTTTGGTTACAACGTCGTCAATGGTCAAGCACAATGCATGAACAAAAAGGGAACTTTGTGGGAAGCAACGCGTTGGGTTGTTGGTGGATGTTGGTGCTGTAAACCTCTGGCAAACATAGTACTCTCTTGGGACACAAGACTTTGGTGGAATTGGCTATCATCTCGGAATACTCGATTATGAAGGCACTTTACACTCTCGTTGGTGGTAATTTGTATGGTGGCATTATTGAACCGGTCGTCATACACGAGGCAAGGCAAGGGAAGAAACCATTGGCATCTTTGGGCGCAAGTAAGCATGTTTGTGAAAGGGAGCTGCATTATAGAAGCCATCTTCTTAAGCACTGACACTTTTTATTTTCATGGTAGGGGTCTACTTTGGAAGCATTCTCTACTTGAAAGCATCTATCAAAACGCACCTCTGGCATTACCTGGTTGGGTCAGTGGATCTTTTTCAAGCAAAACCTCGGTTGCATTTGGTGGTAGGTAAGTTTTTATGAAGGTGTGGTTATGGTAAAGTCTGCTAGAGCTCAGGCTTAACGAGATGATTTTTTTAGTGTGGTGGAACAGTTGACATCTCATTGGCGGAATTAAATGGCAGCACACTTTTATGATGGCATACTCGAAGCAAGTCTCTGGCTCAAGTAAATCCTCTGGGTGCCGCGATAAATAAGGTTACGTTGATGGGATACAAATGGATGCAAGGCGGTTGATGCTCACTTTTTTTTTTAATACATCAAGATTTTATTCAAGTTTACATGGCGATACAAGCGGCTTTTGGCATTTTGCCTGGTGTGGTAGTGTGTGTGTATGAATGCATTGGTGTTCTGTCTGGTAAAAATTGGCCACGATTCGACTTAAGGAATCCCAATTTGACCCAGGACAAGAAAACGTTGGTACGCGCATTCAAGCTTCATCTGGATGGGGAGCGCGAACAAAACTGTGACACGCGGTTGGCTCTTCGCTGAGCAAATGGCGATGCAATTATCTTGAAATTTGACTGAGGATGACTCAAACTCGAACAACTGCGCAATCCTACAAAAGCACAATCCTGCAAAACGCACAATCCTCCAAAAAGCGCAATCCTGCAAAAAGCGCAATTCTGCAAAAAGTATGCGATAAAAAAAAAAAAAAAGAAAAAAAAATAGAAAAAAAAAACCATCATTCAAAATCGCGTGGCATAATAACTTGCCCTCAGCTGCTGGCAGCAAATCAAAATCACCAGCCCCTCTCCTCCGACTCCAATGGCATTGCTTTCTCTTGGCGCCTTCCTTTTACCATGGCAGACACTCGCATCATATACACACACGTACCACACAACAACTTGAATAGCCTGTATTAAAATAAACGAACAGACATCATCTTGAAGATGTCACAAAATAAACCTATTTCTTTTACTTGGTGGGTGGTGGCGGGTAACTGATGGATGCAGAGGTAGCGTTCAGGTGCAGCACGTTCAAAGACAACTTGACAGTTTGGCTTGGGCCAATGGTGTAGCGGACATGGATCTGGATTAAAAAAAAGCATGTTTTGGAGGTGTCAAAACGAAACGGATCAAACGTTGGCTGAGCAACCTTCACCAACCAGTATCGTCATCAAACATGTATTCAGCGCAGTCGCTCAACATTTCACATCGATGCAATCATTCAAAAATCCAAAGTCCGATTTGATGTGAATGAGGATGGTGAAAAGATCACGTCGCCCCGCAGTGGTCTGCTTCAAAAATCATTAAACTCCAAGTCTTGACTTTTTATGTTTTCAAGATAGAAGAGCAATAGTAGAATAGACGATACAGAGTGGTATGAACCACTGCGGTATGAGGAGATTAGCCGTTAATGCAGGCAGTGGGGGAGTCCAGGCGTCTCAATGTCAAATGCAAAGGCGGAGGTTTTTTTTTTAATTTTTGATGTTTGTTAAATAAATATGCGAATCCGACCCAACAGGTAAATATAATAATACAAGCTGACGATTGGAGGTTCCCAACAAGATCGTCAAAAAAGAGAGAGGCCGCTCAAACGGCCCAGGGGTTATTTTTAACGTGGTGTCTATTATGAGGATGGCATCACTGGGCGCCAAGTGGCCCAGTGACAATGTGAGAAGTTGCGTTGGTGGCAGTGCCAGGCAAACCATCCGAGGCACTGTCGGGGTAATAATAAAAGCTGATAGCAATTGTGATATACATAGCAACGAGCATGAAGCCTAACGAGGAGAAACCATCCTTGTCAGTCGGGATCTTCCTTGTGCCTGATTTTTTTTTACCTTCCAGCCAATTGCTCTTGCCGTCCATAATGAGATAGTTGACCATGATCACAGCAATGAAAAGAACGGCGGTTTCATACATGTTAAAGTAGAGGCTCATTTCCACACCAATGCCCCAGCCAATGATGACCATCAAGGGGGTCACCAACAAGGCGATTTGCATGCTACTTCCCACAGCCACACCGAGGGCTAAATCCATCTTGTTCTTCCAAGCAACAGTAACTGCGGTCACATGTTCAGCAGCGTTACTACAGCAATAGGAAAAAAAAAAGAGGCATTTTGGTCATCTGCTTACTGTTGTGACATCCGTATTTTTTTTACCCGACAATTGGCAACAAAATGAGACCCACAAACGTTTCAGTGATACCCCATTGTTGCACAACAGCCTCAATGGCACTGACCAAGAATTCAGCACAGACAGCGACCAAGGCAGTGATCACAAGCAGCCTGGAGTGGCAGAGGAAGGCGCCAGTCAGAAATGAAAAAAAATAAAAGGCGTGGCCCAAACTTACAAAGCCAAAGCCATCCAAAAGGGCATTTGAGGGCGTTCTTCTTCCTCGTCTTCCTCAGAAGCTTGCTCAGCATCAACATTAGGAATGCTCAAAAAGGAGTAGCTACGCATGTGCTTGCGTTCCTCCATAGCTGCTTCTTGAGAAATAAACTAAAAAATACGTCGGTGTCAGTCGATGCGCTCGGCTATTTTTCTGTGGTGGTGGTTCTTACCAGGTGCTTGTGTGTGCGAAGCTGGTGCAAAAATAAATAAAAAAATAAGTACGTGGCAAGACTCATATGTCATTGACTTACTTGGAACCAAATATAGGACATATAAATGACCAAGAGAATGACGGCTGTTGATCGGGAGATGACGAGAATATCGTAGGAGACAGTGGCAATGTTTGTCTCGTTGTGAGTGGATCCATAAAAGGCGGCTGGCAGGAGCAAGGAGGCGGTGGCTATAAACAACAGGGACGCCGAAGTCTGTGCTGCTGTGACATTGAAGGATTGCTCCTTGAATTTGTAACCACCAAACCAGAAACACATGCCGAGGACAAGCAATAAATTGGACAGAATGGAGCCCAGCATGCTTGCTTGCTGGATAAAAATAAAGAGACGCGCGTGAGAAGTTGGGGGGGGTTGTCTTTGCGAGGGACATACCACAACAATGACCAGGTTTTGCGTGAGACTGATGATGGAGATGATGAGCTCGACGGCATTACCAAAGGAAGCATTTAGGAGCCCGCCAATGACCTGCAAAAAGAAAATGAAGAAGCTTCGAATGAGTTCATTGCCGACGTTGCACAGCAACCCAAACGCTCAGAAAACTTCTAAAAAAGGGGACTGTGATCATGCTCCGGTGTGGCGAGTGTCAATAAGTTCCTCTCTTGGCATGCAAAGAGCCCTCGTTTTTATTTTTCGTCTTACCTCTCCAGTTCGCAGGGCAATATCTTCGGTGGCAAAACCAAGCAATTTGGCCAAGGGGATGATGGCAATGAAATTGAGCACAAACGTAACGGTGGGGCTCCATACAAAGTGGGAGGCAATGCCAAAGGGAATAAATATCACCAGTGGATTGATCCAAGATGATTTGACGATCGCCAGGAGGCCCTCGCGAATGGTCGGTTCTGGCCATTTTTTCTCATCGCTCTGCTGCTCACTGTGATCGACGTTGGTGGTGCTGGCAGTGTGCGATTCCAAGTCAGTGCTTGGTTGTAGTATTTTTTGACTGTCGAGGTCGCTGGCTTTGGCAGTAAGGGTGGAGGATTCCATCATGTCCAATAGCTGAAAGAAAATAAATTGTAGAAAAAAAGAGAGAGAGAAAGAAAGAAAGAAATGGAACCAAAATAAGGCTAGGCGACATATCCATGATTCCCGGGATTTGATTTTCTACGCCAGCGACCAAGGCAAAGCCTTTCCTAAAAAAAAAAAAGCACCAAAAACGAAGAATAAATTTATATCTCCGTTTTGACCAAAATAATTGGAAAAAGAACAATGAGAAGGCTGATCATCATTTATTTTTACAAAGTATGCTCAAGCATTCCGACAGCCGCCCAGTGTCCACCAAGTCTTGGTACAACTGATACTTGCTATTGGCCAGGAGATTGATCAGCAGAGCGCACTTTTCGTCGTAATCCGATGCCAAGCTTCTGGTTTCATACAGGATGTGATGTAGCTGAAGAAATAGAGACGGTCGATATTTTGTCCGGAGGCAGTGGATGGCTTGGTAATCCTTGGCGGCTGGGTCTGTTGTGGGTAACCAAGGTGACCGGAGGAACGAGAGCAGCACTTGCTCTAGCTGATCTGTTTTTGCTGAGAGGGAGCTTTTCCACTGCGATAGCCGTTTGTAGCCATCCAGGTCTTGCTCGTTGATAGGTGTTGGCTCCTGCTGAAGCAAGGGCTCCCAGCTGGTATATAGTCGGTGACTCTGAGCAAGGCGGATGTGGCCGAGATGCTCGTTGCCACCAGGGTAACTGGGAAGATCTGTATCAGCCAGGGTTGTCAGCATGGCAAGCACTTTGTCGACGAGGTCGAAGGCGTCTTGTTGCAGCAATTGCCGAATCAGTTTGTTGCTTGTCTTAATCACGTCTCCCAACAGCTGATCTTCCATCAATAGCCAGCTGAGACCTTGTTGGTAGCGAGCCACTTGATCTTCACCCTCAGTGGCCTAAATGGAAAAAAAAAAATAGCGATGAGGCTGAGTTCATTTTACAAATATGCCAAATGCACCCACCTGGGGTCCCATGGTTTTTTTGAATACACGGCGCAGGACATTGGGCATATCCAATTGATGTTGATACCCTAAATCTACAAGGATCCTTGTCTCTTCTTCATCGCCATCAAAATCTGAAATGAAAAGAGGGTGTCAGTCGAGGGCCATGGTGCCGAAATTAAAAACTTACCGAATAAAAATTGGGCAAAGTATTCTATTTGCTTATCGTGGCGTAGGAATGAGGCATACAGTGCCACAAACGCAGGCTGGGGAAAGTGTCAACAAAAATAAAAAAAAGTCAGAACTGCAGACCCAAGGCATTTTTTTTTAAATGGTACCTGGAAGGATGCTTGTCGAAACAAATCAGCATAGTCAGCAACTAAAGCATCCCCAGCACTGTGTCTTTCGGTGTCCAGAGCTAAGCAGGTTCTCGCATATATCACCACCAAGGCCAAGAATCGTCGTAGCAGCTGCCGTTCTTGCTTGTCGTTCCATGTGTACTTTTGGAGATAGTCTGGGTCATGGCAAAGAAGGTCCAGCCGTCCTATCAGAGCCAGAGTTTGGATATCATGGGAAAAAGCGAGTGTGGGGTCGCTTGGTTGGCAAATAGAAGCGATTGCACGGTAAACAAAATGCTAGGGTACGCTTTTTTTTTTTTTTTGTTCATGGTGACTACCTTTGTGCAACCGACATGTCCTTTTCCTTGGCCACGGCTAGACATTCCTCCAGAGAACGGGTTGTGTTGCCATGCATTTCGGTATGATAGTAGGCCCATACGACCGATTCCCAGCTGTCACACACGGGTAGGACATAATTGACATCGCCCATCATGAGCCCGTATACTGCTTTTCCATACTCGCCCAAGGATGCCTATGAAGTAGAAAGACGAGTTATTGACGCATAAGTTAAAAAAAAAAAAAGCGACAGAGGGTGACTTGGGCTTACATCTGCCACTAATCGCTCACAGGCTAGTGACCAGGTTTTCTTCATATCCTCTTCCAAACACGTTCCATTTTCTGAAGAAAGCAAGAGGGTGTGAGCAAAAAAAAAAAAAAAAAAAAAAAAAAGGAGGGGTGCTTACCAGCTATCTTTTTACACTTTTGTACGTATGACTTGAAGAGGAGGGCGCGCCAGGGTTGTTCCTTTTTGGCGACATAGTCAGTCAAGGCGTCCCAGTTGTTTTTGCGCAGGTAGTGGAAAATACGTTCGTGGTGCAGCTCTCGTTGATGCCATTCTTCGCTCATAGTGTCGTCTCTCTCTTCGTCGGAATCGAGATCAAATGAATAGCCATCGGTTTTCTTGGACGATGTTGAAGAAGGTGGAGGGATCTTGGGTTTGATTTGTTTCTTGGCCGCTGCTGGGGTTGCCCAATCTAAAATTGCCTACGCAGCAAAAGTTGCTCAGTTCAGGCTTCCCTCTCGCTTTACAGCCGTACCTGGTATCGTGCGCTTCCATCTTTCTTCTTACTGGAAAAATAGGCCGGTGAGGATCTCGTCTTTATTGAGGTTGAATTCTTACCGAAGCATGTCAAAGAGTTCCCAAGTACGCCGTTCGCATCGTAAAAACCGGAGAACGGCTTTGTTGGAAGTGTCTGTATGATCTAGGCTAATAAGCAGAAGGTGTCAATGTTTTGATGGTATGTGCAGTTCAGCTTTATTACCATTGGTCCAAGACCTGTGTCAGAGCATGACTCAAGGAGATGTCTGCTGGGACGCGATCAACGAGGCTGGTGCAAGCCCTGTCCAGATCACATTGACAATGCTGATAAAGCGACGTTATGTGCTACGATGAACACAAATGCAGTATTAGCTAATCGGTCGTGGATGCTTTCACTATATCCTTACCATGAAAGGGTGATTGATGAAGGAGTAAAGAAAATGAGCAAGTGGGATGTAGAGAAGAGGAAAAAGTGGAGGCGGCGTTTTTGTTTTTTTTTTCGGCGGGATTTCAGCTTGTCTGGAGAATTTTCTTGCTTTTCTCCTTCCTCTATTTGTATGAACCGAGAGGGCGTGACATGGGCCGATTATCAACTTCTTCCAATTCGACAGACCATCTAGAGTCTAACGATGATGTTCAAATGGAGCCCCTGGACCCGCATACACACAGTGACAGGGATCAGCTGCTCCCCTTACCGCCGTCAGTATCCAACCAGTTAAAACACCAACGACGCAATGCCCTGTTGAAATCCGGTGCCATCAATGTCCTTTGGATTCTCACTTGGTAAGCCATTGTACCTACCATTACCATCCCTATTCATTTTTATTTTATGTCTATAGGTACATAGTAAGCTTCCTGCCTTGACAGTATAGATATATATTTTTTTTTTACTCGTGCTCTCTT
The DNA here is from genome assembly GCA_002104935.1 of Hesseltinella vesiculosa. NCBI lineage: Eukaryota > Fungi > Mucoromycota > Mucoromycetes > Mucorales > Cunninghamellaceae > Hesseltinella > Hesseltinella vesiculosa. The sequence goes on along the minus strand of MCGT01000026.1, from coordinate 253,107 downwards.
TCTTTCAGTTTGCTACGTTCCTATCAGTGTACAACAAATGGATGTTTTCAGCCGAGCACTACAACTTCCAATACCCTCTCTTTGTCACCAGTGTTCATATGATTGTCCAGTTTTGCTTTGCCGGCACCTTTTTATTTTTTGTCCCGTCATTACGACCAAAGTCTCGCCCCACCGTCAACAACTACATGCAAGTAACCCATTTCTTCTAGCCTGGTCTGATCGTTGTTTTGTTCATTTGCAGCTTCAAAGTGCTTCCCTGCGCGCTGGCAACCAGTTTGGATATTGGTCTCTCGAATCTGTCCCTGAAAACCATCACCTTGTCCTTTTATAGTAAATGCCATGGGACAACAACGATACCGACGACTTAACCTTTTTTTTTTATTGTAGCCATGTGTAAATCGTCCACGCTAGCCTTTGTTCTTCTTTTCGCGTTTGCGTTCAAATTGGAACGGCCAAGCTTCCGCCTTGTAGGCATCATTGTCATTATTACTTCTGGCGTCGTACTGATGGTGTCTGATGAAACGGAATTTGCTTGGGCTGGGTAAGGAAAAGAAAATGACATCCTGGTAACCGCGACTGATGTTTGGGTTGTATGTAGGTTCCTGCAAGTGATGTTTGCTTCTGTATTTGGCGGCTTGCGATGGGCATTGACCGAGGTGCTTTTGCGCAAGGAAGACATGGGCTTGACGAACCCGTTCGCCTCTATCTTTTTCTTAGCACCAGCCCAGGCCATCATTCTGATCATCATCTCCAGCATCGTCGAAGGTTATGGCACCATCTTCCACAGCGTCTTTTTTGTCACCGTTTCTGAAGGGTTGCACACGGTAAGCTCGGAGCCATGACGGGAGGCTAGAAAAAGCGCTGAACGACTGTCTTGTTTCTTTCAGATCGGAATTGTTTTAGCTGGTGGTGCTTTAGCGTTTTGCATGATCATGTCTGAGTTCTTTTTGATCAAACGGACCTCAGTGATGACGCTGAGCGTGTGTGGTATTTTCAAGGTAAAATCAAGCACGGAGTAAAGCGAGGGCACATTAACCATGTCCTTCTTAGGAAGTGGCAACGATCTTTATATCGACTCTCGTGTTCGGCGATCGACTGACTGTCGTCAACATTGTTGGTCTGTGCGTGACCTTGTTTGGCATTGGCTTGTATAATTGGCTCAAGATCCATGCTGTGTCGGTACGAACGCGGCGAGAATTGGAGTTGGAGCAGCGAGAATCCTTGCAGCTCGAAGACATTGATGCGTCACACAAGGTTCATCAACGACTCGATGACAACGACATTGATCTGGAAAACGAATTCGACACCTTCCTGGATCAGGACGAAACATCGCCGGATGCCCAAAGCGAAGGACAGAACCTACCCTACTCTTTCTCGTTCACTGCAGAGTCTACCCCCATGTTGCTGGTCGATGGTGGCTACTCTCTTTCCGAGGAACAGCAACAAAAACTTCATCCAGCCAGCTCTTAGATTTGATACCTTTTTAATTTTTTTTTTCCATGCTTGTACCTCTAGCACTGAAAATAAACAAACCCTCACGAGTGAATGAAACATGTTTACCTTGATCACGGGTATGAGAACCGGGCAGTGCGGTCTGCATTCATGACAGAAAATAAAAAGAAAGATGGTAACCATGTAAAACAATACGAGACGGCGACGAAAACCTTCCCGCCCAGCTCTCAGCTACTCCGGCGCGTACAGTACTCCTTGACGTCTTTTCAGCATATCTTTTGAAGATGGAATGTCCATCAGACAACAAATAAGACAAAGCGGGTTGCTTAGGACTTGCGTCTAAACACAACTTGGCAAAAAAAAGAGCGTCTGACAGCTTCAGCCCAGCTCGGAGAGAATTCTGTCAGAATTTCGTTATCCAACCGTTTGTCATGCTCGGCTGAGAGTCTCACCGCCAACCCTGCTCTGTTTCATAGCAACGAACATCAGATGTCTTTTGCCCCAAGTGGTTGATCGGCGCAGAAAGGGAATGTCAGTTTCAAGCAGGTCAAGTCGGACATGAAATTGGATTGGGATTTTTTTTCTTATTTTTTTTTTTTTTTGTCTTTCTAGTGTTGATCCTCATTAAAGGTAGATAAATTAATTATGGTTGCATCAACATCATTGGAAGTCGTTCCCGAAGATCCCACTGCCTACAGAACACAGGAGTATTGGGAGGAACGCTATAAACAGTAGGTGTTCAGTTAAACAATCGTGATCCAGGCAACTTACCTCTCGCTACAGAGAAGATCTCAATACCACCTTTGATTGGTTCAAGACTTACGATGAGTTAAAAGTGTTATTCGATCAACACATTCCTAACAAGGATGCCTCGATTTTGATTCTGGGCTGTGGTAACTCAAGTAGGTGATGCTGCGCACCGCTGTAGAAACGATCGTTCTTTGACCGCCAGCTAACTGTGGTCCATTGCCTGATTTTCTTAGCTCTAGGCGAAGACATGTATCGTGATGGCTACAAAAACATCACCAACATCGACTATTCCAAGACAGTCGTTGACAACATGAAGGATCGATGTGCTGATATGCCTGAAATGACTTGTAAGACTGTCCCAAGCAAGACATCCACTGAACCTCCCTCTTTCTTCTACAGGGCTGGAAATGGACATCCGAGACTTGAAGTTTGATACGGAATCTTTCGATGTGGTCATTGACAAAGGTAAAAGCTCACTGTAAAAACTGAAAATAGAGGAGTTGTCACTCACTCACTGGCCGATTGATCTCCCCCCCCCCTCTCTCTTTCAGGAACGATGGATGCGCTTCTCACGTAAACGTTCAACGTTCCCTGTTGTAGATTTTAACCGTGACTCACCCAGTTTATTTTTTTTTTATATAGAGGCGTTAAGGATCAGTGGAATCCTGGAGAAGAAGTGGTGTCTGAGGTCAAAAAGGAAGTGGATGAAGTGGCGCGTGTCCTGAAGATGGGCGGCCTGTTTCTGTATATCACGTTTGGCCAGCCTCACTTCCGAAAACCTCTACTAAATCGCGACTGCTGGGAAATCAAGACCACCACCATGGGCGACGCATTCCACTACTTTTTCTATTCAATGATCAAAGAAAAGCACGTGTAATAAATTTCTCAAAGGTCCAGGCAGTTTAATAGGTCTTGGTGAGTTTTATGATATTCTAACGTCTAAACACGTCTGCGCTCCTTCTTGGCTGTTTTCTTCTTGTTCTCGGCATCCTTGTCGGTTTTCTGTTGGCGCTGCTTTTCTAGAAGCATCTTGTTGCGTTCCTTTTCCATTTCGCTCTTTTGTTTCGACTCTGCTAGTCGCAGCCGTTCCTTTTCCTTGACCTTTGAAGCGTTTAGATTTTGTTCCAGGTCGCCTGTGGCAGAATGACATGGGTTGTTAGCTAGGTACGTAAAGAAAGACGACACTTGCCATCGTGGCCACGGTCATCGACGTTCTCGTATTGCTTCCTTAGTTGTTCGCGTCGGCGGCGATCCTCGGCAGAGAGCTCTTTGGCAGCCACTCGATCAGCAGCCTCCTTGGCAAGTGCTTCACGTTCTTTCTCAGATTCCAGCAGGCGCTGCTTTTCCAGCTCTAATCAAAGAGTGCGAGGCGATCTCCGTCAGTCTCGCGTTGCCATGCCAACTCAGGTTTCAGGCAGCTTCAGGGTGCATTTCTTACCATGGGCCTTTTGCAATTCTTTCCCCTTGCGCTCTTGTGCCTCCTTCAGCTCTTTTTGTTGCAGCTCCTTTGATTTGATCAGAATGGATTCGATCAGATCGTCCGTTGGCCGGTCCTAGAGGGTGCCATAAAAAAAATAGGTCGTGAGCAAAGCGGGGCTAGTCTAGAGGGTTGACCCTTACTGTCGTTTCCGATAGGAATTCTCGAATGACGTCTCGTTTTTCATCGTCATCCATAGTGCTGTCTTCTACAATGCCAGCAATGTATTCAGCAATATCATCGTCTATGATGGACACCGAGGACCGGGAGCAGTAGCATGTTGAGGGTGAGAAGGGCGTGACATTTTTTTATAGGTGATGCATCTCGGGCTGTGTGAATGATCTTCATGATTTACCTTTGAGTTGAATGGCCTTCAATGCTTCAGCAACTTGATCGACAAGATCAGACATGATCTTTAACGGGGAAAGAAAAAGAAGAATTAGGTGAAGAAAAAAAAAAAAAAGGCTGATTTTTTTTTCTTTTTTTTTTTTTTCTTTTCCTCATTTCGCTTGCTAGTTTTGATCTTCACTACCATGCAGCCGCTATTCCAAACACCAGGATGGTCATTACCTACCCACGTTGCTGCCGAGTCTACTACAAAGAAACGTAAGCCTGCGTCTGACGATGTTTCTGCCGCCCAGGCCACCAAAGAAGCCGACAAACTGCAAGCTCAGCTTCAACAGATCACGCCCAAACAGAGTAAGAAGCAGCGGCAACAGGATGGTGACAAGAAGAGCAACAGAAAGCGAACCTTGGACAAAGACAATGCATCCAAGAACAAGAAGATCAAGAAGGATCAGCCTTCTGAAAAGCAGCAACCGATGGCCACACCCAAGCAAGCCACCCCACCCAAGAAGCAGGACGATCGGCCCAAGCAATCGAACAAGAAAAAGGACCAGCCCAAAGAGAAACAACAACAGCAGACGTCGAAAAAGAATGACGTGTTGCCCAACAATCAGAAACAGCCAAACAGCAAGCAGCCTGTGAAGCAGCAACCCACGGCCAAAAAAGCAAAGCCTGATGCCAGCAAGAAAGACCAATTGAAAGCGGTATGAGGAAACGACAAGCGCGGCAGCGTCACTCACGCTGGTTTTTTTTTTTTTTTTTTTTGCTATTATTTATGTTTTGCACTACAGCTCCTGGCGAAGCAAAAAGGCAACAAAGTCGAGAAGAAACAGCCCCAGCCCAAGCAGCAGGAAAAGCGCAGCACACCCAAAGAACAGCCCAAAGTCGAAGAGCCCAAGGTGCCTTCTGGCAAGGCAGCGGGCTTGACCAAACTTCAAATGAAGATGAAGGAAAAACTGTCGGGTGCACGATTCCGGTGGTTGAACGAAAAGCTCTACACAACCGAAGGCAACGAGGCGTTTGGTCTCTTCCAAGAAAAGCCTGAATTGTTTGACGAGGTAGGAGCAGCAAGCCTGCCTTTTCTTCACTCACCAGTGCTCTCCTCTTTCATCCGTGTATCATTTGATTAGTACCACGAAGGATTCCGTCATCAAGTGGAATCTTGGCCAGAGAACCCTGTGGACGTGATCCTGGATCAATTGCGCAAGACGCCTGCTGGCACGGTCGTGGCTGATTTGGGTTGCGGTGACGCTGTCATTGGCCATACTTTGACCAAACAAAAGATCCTCAGTTACGATTTGATCGCTAAGAATGACAAGGTCATTGCTTGTGACATCACAAAGGTTGGTAGCTTCCGCGTGGGATCCAAGGCGACGCGCAAGCTCATTTTGATTTGACTTTTTTTTTTTTTTTTTTTAGTTACCTTTGGGTGCAAACAAAGTTGACATTGCTGTGTTCTCACTGTCCTTGATGGGCACAAACTACATTGACTTCCTCAAGGAAGCCCATCGTATATTGAAAGATGGGTAAGTCGTTACTGATCACCAACGGATGGGGTGTAGCTAAAACCGCATTGGACCAACCTATTTTTTGTAGTGGCGAGCTGAAAATTGCCGAAGTAGTGAGCCGATTCCCTGATGTCGACTCGTTTATCCAATTGGTGGAAGACCTCGGCTTTGATTTCGTGGACAAGGTAATGAAATAAGGTTGACATGATGGCGTCGTGCACTGACCTTTTTTTTGATGCGAATGCAAAATCCAGGATGACAAGAACAAGATGTTTATCATGTTCTACTTTACGAAACGACCGGAGCATACGATGGAAGGCATGGATGGGGAATCCTTCGAAGGCCTGAACAAACGACAAAAACGCAAGATGCTCGAAGGCGCAGGTGTGCGTACCAACGTCAATGCGCTGCGCAAACAATCCCAAAAGCTCCTCAAACCGTGTTTGTACAAACGTCGTTGATATCTATGGCCTCTTTCTTTGCATGCATTTTTAATAAAATATTCCATTTTGCGTTGATTAGATGAAATTTTGAAATGGCATTTTTCTTTTTATTACAAGATGGGGGGAGGACAAAAAAGTCATAATCTAACAAAGGCATAAAATGAGGGATAGGAGAAAGGGGCAATACAGGGAGGTGGTTTAGGCAAGGTTGGCAGGACGGAAACACTTCAAAGCGTTACGGACCTTGGAAGGACCGGTCCAGGTGCCGTTCAAAAGACCACCCCAGTAAAGGCTAGGGATGATTTCCTTGTTGATGTATTGGGAAACATTGGAGATTTGACGTTGATCGACAGGGAAGGTTTCCAAAGGTTGACCAGTGTAGCCAGAGAATTCAGCAAGGATCAATTGTTGACGACCCACAATCAAGGGACAGGAGGTATAGCCATCGTAGGTAGCAGCTTCAATTTTTTCACCTTTCAAATCGGCGATCAAGTTGGTCTACATGAAAAAAAAAAAAAAAAGAGCGGAAGGTCAATCATCCACGTCATCTTTCATCATCCCACTTTTTCTCAACCCTGGCCCTTTCAACCCTTTGGTTACCTTCAGGACACCCGATTCGCCAGTGATGGCAGCAGCGGTCTTGGAGGTGGGCAGGGAGGAACAATCGCCCAGGGCATAGACATTGGCATACTTGTTGTGGCGCAGAGTTTCCTTGTTGACATCCACCCAGCCGGCAGCGTCAGCCAGCTTGGATTCTTTGATGAAGGAGGGAGGACCTTGAGGAGGAGCAACATGCAAGAAGTCATAGGGTTGCTTGGTGATAGCTTGATTGGCATTGTTACGGAAAGTGGCTTCCTTGTTGGCAGCGTCAATTTCAATCAATTCAGTTTGGAAGTTCATTTGGATGCCACGCTCATCCGCCAGGCGTTGAAGGACCTTGCCGTAATGGTCAACCCCAAAGATCTTGCCAAGGCTGGTGTTGTAGATGACATTGGTCTTGTCGCGCACACCATTCAGACGGAAGGCTTCTTCAGCCAAGAACGTGATCTTGGTGGGGGCACCAGGGCACTTGAGTGGAGTGTTGGGAAACGTGAAAACGGCATTGCCTCCCTTGAAATCTTGAATGAATGGGTATGTCTTCTTGACACTGTCGACCGAATAGTTGGAGGTCACGCCATCCTTGCCCAAGGCTTCCTTCAAGCCCTTGACTTGATCCCAGTTGATCTGGATGCCAGCAGCCACCACCAGGTAGTCATAACCTACACGCTCACCATTGCTCAGTTCCACTTGGTTGTTATCAGGGTCCAACTTGGTCACACGGTCTTGGATCCATTCGGCTTCGCTTGGCATCACTGAACCCATAGGCTTAACAGATTCGTTGAAATCCTTCAGACCACCCCCGACATACGTCCACAAAGGCTGGTACTACAACGAGGGGAAATGGCGTAAGCATTCATGCTCTGGCGCTGCCATCTCGTGGAATGTACTTACATAATGCTTATCAGAGGGTTCAATCACAGCCACCTGGTCCTTGCCCAGCAGCTCGGAAAGGGTAGAAGACACTGAACAAACCGAAAAGCTGTCAACCCTGGTCTGCTCCACACCTTTTTTGTATCACTTACCAGAAAGACCCCCAGGGCCAGCACCGACGACCACAACGCGGAAGTTCTTGTTGGCTTGAGTAGCAAAGGTACGCACCTTGAATTGATTAGCGAGACGGACACGGCTAGCAGTGAACATGATGTTTATATTAAATGAAGCGTGAAGGAAGAAAAGAGAAAAGAGAGAAAAAAAAAAAAAAGTGAGAGATGCGGCAAAATGTATGCTTCGACAAGCAGTATCGCAGCCAATCAAAACTGAAGAGAATGAAAAATCACAGGCCAATCAAAATCCTTTTCCATTTTCAGAGATGGGCGCCCGTTCGGTATTTTTAGGATATCTTGTGTCATGCAGTCAAACGAAAAGCAGGCGCAGCTCGTTCAGGCACTTTTTGTTTGTTCTTCTTCTTCTTGAGAATTTTATTTAGGAAAAAAATGATCGACAGAACACAGGGGATTTTATCGATATTGGCCATTTTGACGCTGTTTAACACGGCAGTCGCCATCTACGTGCTCGTCTTAACAGGAACCATGAGCAGCAACAATAAGACGATCATTTTCAAAGGCGACATCAAGGCTGGCGTCTGCGACTCACTCGTGCAAGCACGGATAACCTCGTTGTTTGAAGCCAATTCATCCTATAACGTCTACAATGATGAGCTAGTGCTCAAGTACATGGGGGAGCAATGTGCCGATTACAGTCTATCCTACTACACTGGACAGAGCCAGCCATATATTTGAGCCTTGAATAAATTTTTTATCCGTCAAACCTATCAGGTGATCCGCCAAATCATTTTCAAAAGCAACAATCCAGTACACGCGAATTCATTTCTTGTGCGTGCGAAAAAAAAAAAGAGGGGGGGTGGGCTTTCTTCAAATGACAAGTGGAGGAGGGCAACATTGAAACAAGAATTCGCTAGCTTTGGAGCAGACACAACATCAAAAGAAGAAGCATGGACATTGGAACGTTTCGTAAATCAAGAGTTGGACTTTGGACTTGGCGATTTTCAAACAATTTCCCAGCGTGCTCTGACCTTGCATGGAAGGTACTGCGCGGAGACTGAATATGTCACTCCATTTTTTTACAAAAAGCAAACGCTGCGCAGCGCTTTTGAGTGACTGGATAGAAGCGAAACTTTGCAAGGATACTGTACGCAAAAACAAAAAGGATGATGGTTCTGAAAGCCCCAGGTCGATTGGCAAAGTTTGTCCAGCCAACATTTGATCAGTTTCGTTTCACAACTCCGCTTCCTCTGCTAAAAAAATGAAAAATCGGCCATTTTCGCGAGGGGACTGACCCCAGCTATCTGATCAAAAATTCACAGCGTGAACTTGCAGTTCGTCCGATTGTGGCTAGATTCACGACAATGATGATTGAATACAGTAGGCGAAAATGAGAGTGAACAGAAATGGCGCCATCCATATCGGCCAATGGGATGCGAGACCACACAAAAAGGCTTTTACCTCGAGGCTGGGGGGAGATTGTCTCAGTCACGTCTTGGTCAAAGCGTTTGGGGGTGCGAAGAAACCACTGCCCTCGACAAAAAGAGACTTCAACGGCACCGCTATGAAATAATAAAATTAAAACAAAAAACAAGACTGCAGGGCCAAGCGAACTGTCTTTCCAAAACGAGAAAAAAAAAGACACTAACATTTTTTTTTTCAGAGGCTTTCTTTTCCGTTCTCTTTTTTCACCAACAATAACAATGCCACCATCGACGCTTCATGTTGCTGGCTTTAGTTCGCATATTCGAGCCAGGGATCTAGCTTATGAATTTGAACGGTAAGGCTACTCCCTCCCTCTCTTGGAACAGACACTCTATCACCCACCAAACATCCTTCATCCTCTTGTCGATCCTCGCCATCAACAACCTGCGTTATTGTTTAAGGCTGTTGACACTGACGGATAAAAGTTGTCCTCTGTCAACATTTATTTGTGCATGATTTGTGGCAGCATCAAAAGCAGCGATGCATCATCCATCTCTTGTTTACGCGAAGGAAAAAAAGGGGGGGGGATTGGGCTTCTGGATCGCTTTTCGTCTGTTACACTTTGTGTTTATGGGGTGCTCAGTTGATTGCTGATGTGTTTATCTATCTTGATGACTCATCCTTTTGTGAATTTGGATTAGATTTGGCCCACTCGTGCGATGTGATATCCCTGCTCCCAAAAACCCAAAGTCTGTCCCGTAAGTCCTAGCTGAACAACAATGACGCAATGGAAACTGACCCTTCTCCTTTTCTTCATTTCGACCATCAACTAGATTTGCTTTTGTAGAATTTGAAGACCCACGTGATGCCGTCGATGCTTTTAATGATATGCACGGGTTCGAAATCGATGGTTGTAGAATCAGTGTCCAAGTATGGAGAACACCACCAAGCTTCGGACTCTGTTCAGTTGTCTCACCATTTTTTTTTTTAGTGGGCAAAAAGTGCACCCAGTCCTAGTTGGCGTCTAGGTCGATCCGACCGTTCGCCTCCTCGTCGTTACAGATCGCCAAGCCCCGGTTTTCGTCGCCCAGCCGCACATGGCCGAAGCCGCAGCCGTTCTCCGTATGGTGGACGACACCATCGTGGTCCTCCCCTCCCCCCACCGCCTCCACATCACCACCACCACCACCATCCTCCCCCTCATTACCATCATGGCCCTCCTTCACCTCGTCGTGGAAGATCGCCACCTCATCATCTGTACGACCGCGGCCGATCACGCTCACGCTCTCCCCCTCCCCCTCCCCCTCCTCAGCATCACCAGCACCGCCCTGGCCCTCCAGACGATTACCCACCTCCTCCCTCTGACAGACCTTTATCGAACCCTCGTCGCTCTTCTCGATCCGTATCCCCCCCTCGTCCCAACTATGACCATTTCTCTTCTGGGTCCCCTGTCCAAGATCGCTCCGTTTCACCCAGACGATCCATGAGCCCTACACCGTAAAGCCTCCCGATTCAATGGCACTTTTTCTCATTTTCAATTTTAAATAGCTCAAATAAAGAATCATATATCATCGACGTAGAGTTTATTTGTCTAGGTAGAGTACAAATGAAGGGAGAGGGGGGGGGTTGTTATTTGCTTTTTAGGCCTGCTTGCCAGATTGCTGTTCAGACAGTTTGAGGTATTGTTTTTGTCGTTCGTCCAACACTCGTCGTTTGTTAAAATATTCCACCTACAAAATATAAAGGTCATTGTTAGACTGAGCGATCTACGTTGTCGTAGCACATACCCAGCTTGCCATGCAGGCATCTTCATATTGCTTTTTCTTCCCCAAGCACGACGAGGCTCGATCGGGCGATTTATCGACCACGGTTGGATCGAGGATTTTCAATTGATCAAGACATGCAAAATACTCGTCTCGTACTTTCCAGCATTTCTTTCGTTCTTCGCGTGATGGAGGTTTATCTGATGGAGGAGGCGACATGCTTTTATTGGGAAGAAAAACGACTGAAAAAAAAATAACAGCAAAAAAAAAAAGCCAGATGTGGACTAAATCAAAGGGCGTTCCCAGTTTTTTCAAAAAAAAAAAAAAAAAAAAAAAAAAAACGATGCCCCTTCTCTATCAGGTGTATCGCAGTGGATTTTTCCATAGATTCGGTTTCTTATGACAGACATGGATACTGAAAAAAAACAAGTTGATCAATGATGACCACCCAGCCAACTTCTTGGCTGTTTGACCGCCAAAAAATGGTCAAAAAACTCAAGCCACGATTCATCTCCGCCTCACCTGCCCCATCGTTGATGCAAAATGACGACAAGCTTGCCGCCAACCTTTGCAGAAAATTACCGATAATGAGATATGTTGACAGGCAATAGCGTAAGACTCGTCAAAATACCGTAAGCCGATGGCCGCCAGCAAAAAAATTGGATGATCCTGGCAAAAACGGATGGGTAGCCACTGCCAACAGTGCTTTTAGCTTGTCGCCTCTGTGCACAAATGCATGACTTGTATGCTTGCCACCACAACGAACGTCACCTCCTTGAAGTACTGACTGCTAAATTTGAGGGTATCGGTGAAGACCCGACGTTTGATGACGAAAGCTCAGCCCTATACCACTCTGCCATTTGGAGCTAGTGCATCAAAGTACGGCTACTGTAATGGAGATGGCTGCCTCGCCAGCAGCTTGATAGTATATTTTCGGACTCCGATTCCTCAGCCAAAATAAAAATTGCCTGACCTGGGTATCTTGAATCCTTGGTATTGTCTAGCAAACGAGCTTTCTTTGGGTCAAAATTGCCTTGGTCACAGAGCAGAGGACATGGTTTGATGCTATGAGAAAAACACCAAGGTGAAAAGCCTTCCTTCGGATCCAGCGAAGCCAAGACTTTTTTTTTCCAAAAGTGCAAAACGCAATTTTTTTTTACAGTAAAAAATCTTGGCAGGTATGACTTTAATTGTCGATCGCCTCCTTTGGCCCAGTTTGATATTTGCGTCTCGTTTTTTTTTAGAACAATGGAACAATGACAATGGAACAGTGCGGGTGCATCCATTTGTGAGCCGTCCACTGAAAATACAAATTTACTCAAAAAAAGTGATTGTCGGCATTTTTATTTTTTCTAGGCATTGGCAGGGCTAGTTTTTTTTTTTTTTTTCTTTTTTTTTTTTTGGTGGGGGGGGGGTTATTTTTTCAGGTAGTGGTAGTGGGGTGCGAAGACAAAAACAAGATGCAGGAAAGGCTGTGACTCATCGTCCAAGTAGGAATCAACAAAAAAAAAAATTAATTGTGAAAAATAAGTCCATTGAAGAAGCGGGGTAGTAGGGATAATGGAAGATGACGAAAGATGAAAGGGGAGAAAAAAATGGTATGCATGACACGAGGTGTCAAGGAAAAAAATATAAGCGAGGGGTGGGTTCAGAAAGAAGAGAAAAAAAAAAGCACAAGAGATCTATTCGTCTAAATATTTGTTGGAGGAGGTAGAGACAGACTCACGACAGGGCACAGTGGTGGTGGTTGGGAGGACTTCTTCTTCTTCTTGTCGCCCAGCCAGGACCCATTTCTTCAGCAGCTCGACTTCCAAGTTACCAAGGATCAGCTGTTCAACATGGTAAAGGAGCAGAGGGGTGGATAACACGCCAACAATACCAGCATTGGCATTTTGATACAGCACATTGATCAGAGGCACGCCCATGGCGACGGTCTTGGTGGCACCGCAGTACTAAATAACGAAAAGAATGTAAACATCGGAGGCTGGCGTATTTTTTGTTTTCTTACCATGACGGCGACGGTGTCTTCCCGAGAATAACGTAGCCGTTTGACCCATGGGGGCGTGTTGATGAAAGAGGGGAGAGGCAAGCGGGCAAGCAACAGGCAAAACAAGGAAAAACCAATGTAGAAAGTGGCGTTCATGACGGCGACCACGACAATGTCTTTTGCTGTGACAGAGGAGAATGATCCCGAGTAGACAGCGTCGGAGAATACAGACCACACCATCAGCAACAAACACACGCTACTGACATCAGACAGCCGCCACTTATCTTTGATTTTGGCCACTTGCTCCGGGAACATCCACTGGAAGCCTTGGCCGACGGCAAGAGGGATCATGACGGTGATACCCAACTGCTTGAGCACCGAGACAAAATCAACCACGCCGCCTACTTGGTTCTGACTTTCATCTTCAGGCGTGGCATCCAGCAATGGGCCTTGGAAAGTCGACACCAAGGCAGGTGACACAAAGATGCCTATTAAAAAAAAAAAAAAAAGGGTGAGCGGCCTCGTTTTTTTTTCAGGGGTACGCTTGAAGGAGACAGAGAGGTGAAGGAGAGGGGTGAGAAAAGGAGGGTATCGGGGTGAAACACAGATGAACAAAGAGACTGGATAGGAGGGAGAGAAAAAAGAGAGAGACTGGAATAAGGGGTAATGGGTCAAAAAATGAGAGAGACGGGAAGGGGGGGGCAGCGACAGCCCATTGTCAAAAAGGAGGTGAGTGTCTTACCTAGAGCATTTCCAAGAGCAGCGTTCATTAAGGCTATAGAGAAGTATAGGAAGGGAGAGTGAGAATGGTGTATTTCTATTTTTTCCAAGCCTTACCCGAGGCTTCGTTTCCTTGGGCGTTCTTGGTCATGACCACATTGGAGGAGACAGTTGTGGGTGTGCTTGCAGCAATGACGACACCAATCAACAAGAGAGAACTGAGAGGGACTTGAGCCTTGAAGAGCAGCAAAACCAAACCAAAGACAAAGAAGGGGATGATGACCAGGTTGATGAACTGAATTAGGAAATGCAATCGCACTCGCAAGATGGTTTGGGCCAAGATCCTCGTTCGTAATGACATGCCAGATATCAGAAAGATGATGATGACAGCACCTAGTCAATAAAAAAAAAGGTCAGTGAGTGATTGCATGGTTGTTTTCTTGTGTATCACAGACACATGGCTGAAAGGGCCGAGCATGCATTTTTTTTTTACAGAAATGCAAGAAGCATTGATGTGAGCTAAAAACAGGGAATAAACTTACCCCATTTGATCGACCATTCTGCATGAATGTAACCTTCTTTTCGTGCAACATTAGGGAATTGACAGGCGAGTAAGATGACGATGGCAAGACCAAGTAAGAACCAGTATTTTTTCAAAAGTTGAGAGGTTCTGTTTTTGGCTCGGATGTACCAAGGGTCAGGTAGATCGGCATGTTTTTGTGAAGTAATGGTGCTGGATTTTTCGCTGAAGGATATAGATCGTTCTTTTGCGAGCTCGTCGTCGCTGTCAGTGCTGTGGCTCTGGGGTGGTATAGTGGTATCGCTGGCAAAAGATGAGTGGGACTTGAACCGAGATTCACTCATGAACAATCTGAAGAGGCTGATAAACAGAGAAGAAGAAGACCAAGAGACTTTGGTCAAGCTGTCGGAAGTCTTTCTTTTAACCATGGATCTAAGGAGATGAATAGGGATAACAAAAAGGTAAAAAAAAAAAAATTATAAAGAGGAAAAAGGGGGAAAAAAAAGGGAACAAAAAGGGCGTGGATCGAGAAAAAAAAAAAGAATTCAGTTGCCGCCATTCCAAAAAAAGGATGCTCCGCCTAAATACGCATTAAAAAATGACGAGCCCTTACCAAGGGTTCTTTCCTATTTTTTCGTTCCCAATGATTATTACACAACGTGATGAGAGAATGGGATATGCCAGATCAAATGACTCCAGAGGTGTACAAAACAAGTTATAAAAAAGAAAGATCGCGCACTACTAAATAAAGGGGTTGAGCGTCGATCCTTTTTTAAAAAGGCGTTTTTTTTTTACCTCGAAGCTGATTGACGGAACCAAGGATGAACCCACAGATTAGCTTAAAAGGCAAATAACAAAGGATTTGGAAAATAAAAAAAAAGAGAGAAAAGAAAAAAAAGAAAATTTAAAAAAATCACAACGGTATAAAAATACTATCTCAAGTTCATAATAAAAACTCATAAATGAATCAAGGAGAAGCGCATCGAGCCCAAGCAAAGATATGAAAATCCAAAAGCTTTTTTCGTTTTCTGATCCATCGTCTGAGGATTTTTGTTTGGATTATGGTAAAAAGCCAAGAAAAAAAAAGGAGGAAAAAAGAGGAGTCACTGCTTCCAAGTCATTGACAAACCACCAGCCACTATCAAACAATACAAGTTTGAAACAAAGAATATTTTGTCATGAACCTTTGTCTCGACAAAAATAAACGACCGTAGGTCAAAAAAGGAAATTGATTCGATTGGGTCAGGAGGGCTTCCCTTTCACTTTCTCTTGTTCTACGAAGGTGAAGATCTAATATAATCAAAAAAAAAAAAAAAAAAAGATAGGAGGCCTGACAAATGACAAAATGCGTTTTTCTCGAGGGACAACAACTGATTTCTAAAGAGCTTAAAGTGTAAAAAAACTGAGACCGTCCCTTTTCCTTTCCCCCTCTGTTCTCCCTCGGGATTATCGAGGTGTCATTTCATTTTTTTCTTTATCGAGAAACATTTTTTTCTTAGAGTCAAGCTTCGGCTTGAGACAGACTTCCAAAGAAACAAGGCTATAAATATTTGCAAATGAAAAAGGGAGCACTCTCATGTCGTGCACAGGGCTCCACAGCTGTATTTCCAAAGGAGACTTGCTTTAAACACGAACTCCATATTTTTTTGTACGACAGTGTCTTCAGGGGCGACTTCAAAAGGGAAAAGCAGAAATGGATGTCGATCTCTATCAAAAAGTCATTGAGAAAGGGAGACATGTCACCTGTGGCTGCAACATGGCACGCCAGAGCTGCATTTCCTGGCGACAGAAACACGGGAAACACAGAATATGAAAGCAGGTTTTGATCTTGTTCAAAAGCTGTCAAATGTACCGAAGAGCTAAGGCCGTCGAACTCTTTTTTTTATTATTATTACGAATGGTTTCGAAAATGAATAAGATCGTCGTAAAAGATATGAGGGGATGATGAAAGCATTCCAAGCCTTTTTTTTTTTTTTTTTTTCGCCACCATGGCTAACCGACCCAGCGTCTAATGAAACAACACTTGGCAACCTTTTTTTTTTTATTATGATTCAAATTTTTTATATTCTTCATAGAGATATAACTGTACACGCTGACAAGGAGAAGGAATGATAGGATCAGGATGGAAGCCAGAGAAATCAGAATTGCTGAGGTGGGATATCGAGTAGTTTACAGGCATGAAGATATCCTTCACACACTTCCTCCAGTTTATTGGGCTTGGTGAGCTTGACCGAGTGTAATATCTGAGCATCCATTTCTGCATCTCCAATCTTGTACAAATGTCCCCTACGGATCCATCCCCTAGCAACAAACCCACCAAAAAAAGTAAAAAAGGATCAGCGTCGGAGAAATAAAAACACGTCAGATCATTCCTTTTTTTTTTTTACCATCGATGATTCTGTGGGACTTTGAAGAATTCCACAAGCACGGCATTAGGATTGTGTTTGGCTTTCAAAATGGCATTGGGAACATTGCCATCCTTGATATCGACGATCTATATTAAGAAAAGAATGGGTGAGGAACAATAGGCCGACTCCTTTCCCTGCCCCCTTGGTTTACCTTTGCAGGATGAAAGGGGAAGCCAATGACACGAGCCCAAACAATTTGATTGATCTCGGTGGTGTGCAATTTGGGGTTGAGATGCACGTCATTTGCCCTGAGGGCCGACTTCTTCTTTTTCTTGGGCTTGGCTTCAGGATGTTTCCCAGGATTCTTTGCAGTTACAGGGATCGAGGTGGAGGGCGTAGGGAAATGGAGTCTAGGACCCCTACCTTTGCGTTTGATGGGAGCTGACGAGGATGGCGACGCAGGGGAATGTCCTGCCGGTAGGTGGTTGGCGCTGTCGGTCACAAGATCATCTGTTGCTGGGCCATCGTCGCCAGGGCCATCTGCATCGCTTTCGGATTCCGAGATATACACATAGCCACGGATCGATTTGTGGGTCTTGCTTTCCTTGTACGAGCCAGGTGCATAAGCTTGGGGTATCGTCAATGTGTTCGGGGAGATCAGCTTGCGTAGTTCCTGGGAAAGCTTGCGGCTCTTCAGAGTCTTGAGCCCTTCCTCTGTCGGCACTGCCAGATTGCCGCTGCCTGAGCTACGAGTATGGCGGCGTTGAGCTCCAGATGATGACGTGGTGGAGGAGGTCGAGGTGGCAGGAGACGAAACCGATGCGGTGTCAAGGTCAGGCGGCGTGGTCGATGCTTTTGTCGTAGAAGGTCGACGGCCTTGGGCTGGAGCTTCTTTTGTCATGTCAGGAGCATGTGATGAGCGTCGTAGTCGTTTCCTTGGTGGCTCCAGAGGCTCAGTTTCGGTGGGCAGCGCCTTCTCAGCAACAGCTGTCGGCGCAAGCGAGCGGGTTATACGAGCCGGGCTTGAGGATGGCACGGATGTTCGCTTCTGGTATTTGCGCTTCATGACTGGACTGGAGACGGTGGTGACGGATGACGTGGACAGCGTGGAGGCAGCTGAAGCACGGGTTTCTGTCGAAGAGCTTGTTTCTATCAACGCGTAGTCGAAAATATTCGCGTCGATTCCGGCAGCCAAGGTGCCGGTCTCCTTGGCGATATCAAGCATGTCGAATTCCATGCGAGCACGATCCAAGAGCAACTTGGCTTCTTCTTTCATCCTTTTGGCCAATTTGTAATACACAGTTTCACTTCGGTTGTAGGTCATGCTGTTGTTCCAAATCAGGTCCAGGTCCATCTACGGAAAATGATATTTTAAAGTAGGCAGTCGACAACGAGGTTTGGTCTACTTTTTGATTGCTTACCTCGATGGCCTCCAGAGTATCATACTGATGGGCATGGAATTTGTTGATGACATCAGTAAAACACATGGGTTTGTCAATAACCTGGTGGTAATCAGGCGCAACGTCGGGTGTGACTGGGTACATGAAGTATTCTTTCTTGTCCATGCTTTATACAAAAAAAAAGCGTTAGATCTTTGTCCATGGGCGATATGCACTAGAGTGTCCTATGCAATCTACATACTCGATCAAATCATTGATAATGGGTTTGACAATGTATTCCAAAGGATATAATATCAATTCCAAATATTCTTTTTGACGACGGATGCGATCCAGTTTTTGCTTTTCACGTTTCTGAACTTGCTCCGACAGCAATCGAATGCGTTCCAAATCTGATCGCAGGGTCATGATTGCCTGACAGGGGAAAAGAGAGTTCTGTGAGTTTTGGAGAAGGTCGCTTAAGCTTCTGTTCTTACTGAGGCCCGGTGTGCTCTTTCCACTTCTGTTTGCTTCAGCTGTGTGGATGAGGCAGTCCATGGCTAGAACGCAGTGAACCATGTCAGTGAGCGGTTTTTTTTTTTTTCGTTGATTCATTCTTACCTCGAGATGAAGACGTTTGAGAAGAGGAGCACCACGGCGTGATTCACGTTTAAGTGACCAGTAGCGGCATATGGTAGCCAAAAGCTGGGGTTTCTTGCGCAGCTGGGAGTACTGGCGGAAACAAGTTGTTTCCAGCCGGCTGAGAATCACGTCGGGCGCGATGGGAGCGCCCGCCGAGTAATGGTGTTGGTGAGCACGAGCGGCCTTGACACTGGGCGATAGAGGTGTCAAGGAAGAAGACGGTAGCTGACTGGAGGCTGCTTGCAAGTCGTGCAGTTTGCGTTTGGGCGGGCGGCCAGGGCGGCCACGAGGCGGACGGCCAGGTTTGCGATGGGCGGCCTGATCTCCGGCTACCCAGTCGTTTGGGTTGTCGTCAAAAGCACTGGTTTGCAAATACTCGTCGACATGGCGACGGCGGGGAATCAGGGTCCCAGCAGCGGCACGGTCACGGTTGCGTGCGGCTTTGGGGTCCAGCAGCCGTTGGGCAGCAACGACGCATTTTTCGACATCGACTTCGTCTTGGTATTCGCGGGGGGTGTGGCGATCGCAATAGGCCTTGAGCACTACGCTGTCATAATGGGTGCCAAGCGATTTCATGCGCATACACAGGCGAGCCCAGCGAGCACATGTCACATGAAAGGCGGTGAAGCAGTGTTTGTTATCGCATTGGATACAAGCGCCATGTTTCTTGCGGCAGATGTAGCAGGTCAGGCGCCAGCGACTCTTGGGCACTGCTTCAATATTGTCGATGGGCTCCATGTACACGCTGTTGCTGACCCCGACTTCGGGAATCCAGATGGCACAAAGTAAATGGCCCCACTTGTTGGTATTTGTCTGCTTAAAGGCACCGCCCTCGTTTGGACAAAACACACATGACACTGGTTTGTCCGGTGATACCATGCATTTGCGGCATAGCCATTGGCCTTCTGGAATGTATGGCACGCCGTAACAATCTAGTCCACAAGATAATAAAAATAAAAAAAGGCGAGAGTCGGTTAGACATCGGCCGGTGTCTCGATTTTTTTTTTTTTTTCACCTTGATGCACAGCCAAGTTGCAACCGTCACAGAATACAATGGCGTTGCTATTTTCACATTCACCGTCGTCACAGATTGCACAAGTGGAGTCCTCGGGTAAGACAGGTTCATCATCTGTATGCTTTGGCAAGTGCTTGACCTAGAGAAAGGCTGAGTCTTACTTTTTTCATTTGCTCTGGAGACTTACCAAATCAAACCATTCCTTTTCCAGCTTGTCCATGACATTTTCAAACAGACTGCTGGGCACTTCGCCGGTGTTATCTGCCTTTCGCTCCACATTCAACAAATGCAACCAAATTTCATCTGGGAAAAAAAAAAGGGGGTATCAGATTTCATTGTTTTTCTTCTTCTTCTAGGCAGCTTTACCTTGTTCGTCCATGTCGTATTCGACCATTTCATAAAGATCTTGTTCAGTGGGCTCGATGTAGCGGATGTAATGGTTATCGGGGCGTTCGTAAACAGCCATTTGCAAGGTATCATCGACTGGGGAGTCGGCGGGATCGGCGGGAGCTGGTTGGTCGTCTTGATGGCGTGACGACCGGCGGGAGCCTCGACGTTGCTTGGGGCGTTCGATGACTTTTGAGAACTTGGGTTTGGGCAAGGTATCGAGGTTGACGGAGCCGGCGGCCGAGGTCAAATGGGCTTGAGGACGGGTGGACAGTGCTTGATGGCTGTCACCTTCTTTTGGGTGGAGTGGACGAGACGTGGGCCAGGTAGTCAAAACAGGTGCATCAGGCTGAACAGACGGCGATGGGGAAGGAACGCTGACTTTGTCATCGTCTGCATTTACAGTTGGATGAGCCGGGAGTGATGATAAGTCTGGCGTAGGTGTTGTAGCAGCCTGGGCGCCGGAAGGAACGGGGTCAGTGTTGAGCGGATGCTGCTCAGCCAGGGCAACAGTCATGGGCATATGGAGCGGCGGCTGTTCTGTAGTTTCTTGCTGGATAATCAGTGCATCGTGGACATTGAGATCAGGAAAGAAGTCCTTGAATGAGCGCTCTTCTCTGGGTTTGTACGATGGCGCCGAGGTTGATGTCAGGTTGGGTTCTGTGGGTTTGATCGGAGGTGTTGTTTCTTGAGGCGGATGGCCATTTCGCTTTGGTGGCCGTCCGCGGCGTCCCCCACGGCCACGTGGTCTAAAAGGCATCGTTTTCGTTGTGTTGACTAGACATTAAAAGAAAATATCCGTGAGCCAGCCGTCAAAATAAAAAGTGTTCACAATCTCTCCTTTTTTTGTTATTTTATTTTTCTTGATTTGATCCATGAACAGTTCAATAAAAAGCTGCTGGTTTTTTTATAATCATAATCACCTTCCGTACGCGTTTTCTTTGTACTCTTTTACTTTTTTCAGCTTGAACTGTGTGTAATGGACAAATTTCCATTTGTAATCCTCCAGCCCCTGAGCATCATCCAAGTGTCCTTTTTTTCAATCCCTCCACTATCACCGCCATCTCCATCCATTTCCTGCATTGGCCTGGTGTGAATCTAGAGAATACCTACCTTGTGAAAGAGCTGGGAAATCGCTTCAAAATAAGACAGAGAGAAGAAACAAGGTGTCCCACTTTTTTTTTTTTTTTTTTTTGTTGTGAAAAAAAAAGTCCGTCAAGATGATCACATGATACACTGTCCACCTCCTTGGAGCTTCTCTTTGTCACATCAAATCTAAAAAGTAGCCACTGTTTTAAACAAACCTACTTCTCTTTCCAAAGTAATATGAAGTGTCAAATATGTGATTTGTTTTAAAACAAGGAGGTTCAGAGCAGCTCGTATGCTGGCTGATGAGAAAGGTACCAGCGCGTGTTGAATTGTTTGTTTTCTTTTTTTTCTTCTCTCTCTCTCTCTCTCTTTTTTTTTTTTTCCTCTCATTCTCATTTTTTAGTTGATATACCAAAAGGGCCAGTCCTTTAACTCATTGCATATTAATCAAAATTGTTCTCACTCTCAGCATGTCATCGTCACTATGGTGTAGGTGTGTTTTTGTTTATCTGATCTAGCTGGTTAATTTTTCGCATTTTGTTGCAACAGGTTTAACATTACAGCCTAGTCAGCGGCATACCATTCTATGTGACAGTTTACTGCATATCACACAAGTGGGTGTGGTCATTGAACCCAATGCACGAGAACTCATACCCAGTTTTTTTTTTTATTTATTCGCTAGGCTACGCTCGCTCCAACACACGATCAACCCGCAAGATCAACACTCAAAGTCAAATCACGAGGCGAAGAATTTGCTCTTTGCACCTTGACTCGTGGCAAAGTAAGTGGTGGCCAATGGATGAAATGAAAAAGAAAAAAGGAGAAGGGGCAATACCAACGATCATGCTCAAAGCTCACCATTTTTTTTTCCAGGTCGAATCGCAGTCGCTGAATATGTATTTTTCTCCAGAAGACCAGGCCTGTGAATTGGTTGTCACAGGGTCCAAGTAAGATAAAACCCGGTCGATTTGGAGCTGCTGGGTCTTGCACAGGCACGCTCACGTTTCTTTGTTTGGTTTAGCTCGATAGAACTGCTGGGGCAACTGCATGTGATAGATGAGGACGACGACGAGGATGACGAGGATTTTGTGTTAGACGAGGACGAAGACATGGACGAATTCGGCACGCTTCAGTTCCGTGATCCTAGCGACAATCAATTTCTAGGCGGTTTTGAACTGCATCATTTCGGCCTTGGCTCCCCTCCTCCTTTTATGAACGACCACATCAACCTCCGTGAACAAGAAGAAACTCCCGAGGACAAGGCGCTACAGTAAGCTTCGATAGATTTGTGTACAACCTTTGATTCCCTGACCATCGATATTTTTCCAGCGACAATATCGTTCAAGGTCTGCTCAATTCCATGATCAACTCTGGCAATGTGGAGCAAATAGAAATAGCGAAAGCGATTGCCAGTAAGGGTCCAAAGAGAAAAGAGCAGAGTTTGATGACCAAGTCTCTCACGCCTTTTTTTTTTGTCAGGCAAAACAACTAAACCAGCTCGAAGATGATCATTGCAAAGCAAGATATGGCAATAGAATGCAACCTCCTCTTCTCACTTTGTAAATGACTTTCTCTACACACCGAATAAAAAACCACTCTGTCTATTCTTTGTAAAGCTCTTTATTGAAGGATGAATATTACAGAAGTTTGGGAGAGCTTGCAAAGGACCTTGGCCCGGCGTAGCCAACAAACCCAATATACTGGATGTCAATGTTGTCGTCCTCTCGATCGGACCGAAGTAATTTAATCAGCACGTACTTGCCCGACCTGCGCCAAACACGAAAGCGGGTCAGCTACCAATCTGGCGTTCCAATTTTTTTTTTTTTTTTTACCTTTCTTCGATATTAATGACGTCCTGCTTTTTGTTTTGGATAGTGAACCAGGCAACGGGATTGTCATTTCCCATTTCACAGGCATCCGTCGATCGAACGTATTGATCAAAGTCATCCCGCGTGTACTGATCAAATCGCCGTGTTTCTGCCATGGTGGACAAGGGAAAAAAAAATCAGTTCCGAGGAATCCTCATTTTTCTTGTACTCCAAAACGCATGCTTACTATCAATGTCTATTGGTTGATGTGATATGAAGACGAGTCCTTCTTTGCCTGCCAAGCAATTTTTTTTAAAAAAAGATCAGTCTCCCTTTTTTTTCTTTTCCGCCCTATCCACCTGCTCTCATCTCGATCTTTACATGGAGCAGTGAACCTGTTAGGAAAGATGGATGAGTAAAAAAAAAGTGGTTGGCATGGCAACTTTACCCTTGTTGTGGTGATTTTATGATGATTCTTGTGAATACACAGCTGGTGTCTGTCAGGGTTTTTCCTCCTCGATAACAAAAATGGATGTTGACCGCCCCTACCCGTCCAGAACTAGAAAAAAAAAACCTGGTAAAAAAAAAAAAAGGAGGCTTTGGATGTAGAGATTTTACCAGTAGACAGTTGGATCATTCCTCAGCACATTTTCAATATTGTACGTTGTACTAAGGCATGTAATAAAAAAAAATGTCGGTGTCAGACTTGCGGTTGCATGAATGACCGTGGAACACCAAAGCAAACAAATAACAAAAAAAGGAGGTGGTTTCTCCTATTTTTTGGCAGTTTGTTTTACCTGTAGCAACCGCCATCATGAGTGAGGATTTTGAAGCCAAGAGGGTAATAGGCCATAGGAGAGCTAGAGACCGTCGAGGGTGAGAGGGGAGAGTCAGGCGAGTCAGCGGCATCCATGAAACATTGAGCATGCGGAGTTGGTGACCAATGGACACCGATGGAAGAAGGGGGGATAGTGCTAGTGTTGGCAGATAGCAGGCGGCGGCGGCGCGTAAAGCGAGGAATGGCACGAATGGGGCGATGCAGAATGGTGGTGGATGGTAGCGGTAATGTTTGCAAGTGGGGAGGCAAAGGATCGTTGGTGGTGTAGGAAGCGGCTGGCGGCAAGGAAGGGTCGGTCATGAGAGGATCATGGCCCTGGCTTTCATCTTCGCTGTCCATGGAGGGTTCAACGGGAGTGGTATCAAATTCATCAAACACCCACGATGTCTGCACTGGAGACAATGCAATGTCATCGGGCCCGCGTAAGAGCATGGTTGTCGATGGCATTCTTGTTGCTTCGTTCGTCGAAAAGTGACAGATGAATCAATGAGCTGCAAAACAATAAGTGGAAGGCCAAAAATTAAAATATATGCACGTTCACTGGAGCACAGAAAGAAAGTATGAGAGTGGGTGAATGAAGGAGACGAGAAAGAATGCAAGGAGAAAGAAAGAAAAGAACCAAGGAAAGAGCAAGACCAGAGAGCGGCACTCGACTTTTTTTTTTTTTTTTTTTTGTTGTTACATTTGTTGCAGTTTGATGATCAGGGAGAGCCAGAAATATGAAAAGAAAGCTGCAACCGAGGTATTGGTCGACGGAGAGGGGGAGTTCTCGATGTTTCTCCTTATTCTTCCGCTTCCAAGGAAGACAGCCAAAGTCTTGCTCGGTTGCTTTTTTTTTTTTTTTTTTTGAACACTCCTATTTTTCGAATGAGGAAATTAGGTATGCTCTAGTCATAGCATAGGTTGGTGACATTTATGCTTTTCATACGTACGCCTAAGACGCATTGGGCGTGCGCGTATAAATTTGTTCAGCATAAGCCGGCTATTCAAAAAAAAAAAAAAAAAAAAAGCGCCCGTTTAACAAAATCACCCGAGGTCGCAACCTGACACTCAACACTCTGATATTCGGATTGCAATCATTGAGGACCAAAATTACACATTTTCTCAAACATGCTTGGCTCCTGATGTTTTCTGGTGGTCTATGCATCTTTTTATGTCCGTTCTGTGGCAGCCAGCAGAGATGCAGGTCTAAAAAATAAGTATACCAAGACAATCCAACCTTGGAGAGAGAAGATGCAAAAGGATGGGAGGACCAACCCAAGAAAA
Source organism: Hesseltinella vesiculosa (assembly GCA_002104935.1). NCBI lineage: Eukaryota > Fungi > Mucoromycota > Mucoromycetes > Mucorales > Cunninghamellaceae > Hesseltinella > Hesseltinella vesiculosa. The sequence goes on along the minus strand of MCGT01000026.1, from coordinate 228,347 downwards.
GGGTTCGTACAAGCGAGGATGTTTTATTGCACACGACGTCGGGTTAAGGCACGCTGGCGGATTTGCTCGATTTCTTGCGCTCGTCGCTTGACTTGGTCTAGCCGGCGCTGTTCCTCGGCTTGTTGCTGCATTTCCAGTTGCTGGATTTCTTGCTCTGTCTTTTCGTCCTCCATCTCTTCCACATCGGGCCGGTCTTCACCATTCAATCGAGTCTTGGCTAGCCGGTGCACACGGGCCAGCCCATCACTGGCTTTGACCCAGTCCCAGACGATCTTGCTGACGCCTTTCATGACAGCACGGTGGGTATAGGTGACATGCGTATAAATGACCCAGGACAGGTCACTGTACCGTAGCCGGTGACGGTCAATCATATCCGAGAGCGAGCAGAGCGGGTGAAGATGCAGGGCCATCAGAGCTGCGGATGAGGCGGCGGCAGACGAAGCTGGCAGTTCCAGCGCAGCAACGCCGCCGTCATCCAACAGGTGCGAATCGGGGGAATAGTGCGAAAACACATGACGATGCTTCTGCTTGTTGGCAACGTTGCTAAAGTAGCCGGTCACAAAAGATTGCAGGATCGGGACGGCGTCGACTTGGTGGCGGCGAGTTGATTTTTTCCTTTTGCCGGTGTCACGATCGCTGTCTTTGTCAGAAGTGGTGCTGCTGTCGAGCAGAGGTGCATGGTTCAGAGGCAGCCGCAGTTTTTCTAGAACATCCATCAGCTGATCTCGTACATTCACAGCTGTCTCAAGCACCTTGCTTTGAACATAATTGTCGCGGCACCATTGCCGTTGTTGCTTTGGGTCAGACCGTCGTTTGCGCCATTGATACCAAACATTGAGATACGTCATATGGTCGCCACTATGATGCGCTAGGCGTAGTTTGCATTCCTCTGCCTCGACCATGGCGCGGGCCATGGCTTCGTCGTCCGTGGCTTGTTGAACCTCTGGGTCGGCCATGGGTGCGCCACGTTGGTGCTTGTGGTGGTGTCGAGGAGGCGTGGGTGTGCGGAACAGGTCCAGTTCACCGGCCATCATACTGGCAATGGTGGCTACTTCGTGGCTGCAGTGGTAGTCGGTGGCTGAGGCCACTAGCACACGGGCCAACGATGGGTGCAGAGGGAAGTGACTCATTTGGTCGCCCAGGGTTGTTAGGCGGCCCACGTCGTCGATGGCGCCCAGTAAAAACAGATGTTTGAGTGCGGTCTTGACCAAGTGTGGGTCAGGTGGGTCCAGAAACGGAAAGTGCAAGACGTCGATGATGTTGCGTTTTTTCAGGCCAAGAACGGTGGTCATCAGACTGCTTCGTTGGATTTCAGGAATCCGGTCGGTGCGCATCTTGTCAAAGCAGTCCTCGGTATAAAGGCGATACACCTTACCAGCATCGGTGCGACCAGCTCGTCCTGCGCGCTGAATGGCTGTCGCTTGGCTGATTTCCGTCACCAACAGTGCATCCATCCCTGTCACTGGGTCATACGATTTCTCCTTGATAAAGCCAGAGTCCACGACGTAGCGAATACCTGGGATGGTCACGGAAGTCTACGTAGGCGAGTCAGCCAAGTCATCCGCATTTTTTTTTTTTTTTTTGGGCATACCTGGGCTACGTTTGTGGAAAAGACGATTTTGCGCACGCCTGCAGGTGGAGGGGCAAAGACGGATTTCTGGTCCCAGGTTTCCATACTGGCATAGAGAGGACAGATGCTGACGTGGTCTAGCTGTTGATGTTTGGTGGCCAGCTTGCGGAACAGCTTGCACGCGCGCTCGATATCATGCTGGCCGGTGAGGAAGACGAGCACGTCGCCGGACGTGCTACGGTGTACTTGGTGGATATGCCAGGCGGTATCGACGGCCAGGTCAACAAAGGAGGTCTTGAGGGCCGACAGTTTGCGGGCCTCCGGCACATAGTGGACGTCGACGGGGAAGGTGCGGCCAGGGATGGAGAACAATGGGCAGCCATCGAAAAAGTCCGAGAACTTTTCAACTTGTAGGGTGGCGGACATGATAAGGATCTTGAGCTCGGGCCGCAGTCGGTGGGTTTGTTTCAGCAGGCCAAGGAGGACATCTGTTTCTAGCGTCCGTTCATGAGCTTCGTCGATCACCACCACAGAGTACTGGCTTAGTAGCGGATCTAGCGTTGCTTCTCGTAGCAGAACACCATCGGTCATGTATTTCAGGCGGGTTTTGTTGCTGGTGCAATCATCGAATCGAATCGAATAGCCCACAGCATCGCCGAGCTTTACACCTTGTTCTTCGCTGACTCGCTTCGCCACTATTTGGAGATCATTGATGAGCTCGTCTGTGCCAATAAGAAAAAAAAACCCCACTCTATCATTACCAGTGATGGCAGCAATGCGCCGTGGTTGAGTGACTCCAATCCGTTGATTATCATCCAGAGCCTCCAGCAAATACTGGGGGATTTGTGTCGTTTTGCCAGAACCCGTCTCACCAATCACCACAAGGATGCTATATTCACGAACAGCATCAATCAGATCTTGTTTGTATTCAAACACAGGAAGTGATTCTCGTTGCTCGATCAGCTTGGCATCTACCATTATTTTAGCAAACAATCAAAAAAAAAAAAAATATAATAATAAAGAGTGGCAGGAAAGACACAAACTTTCCTTTTCGGATGCATAAATCTCTGGCATTTAGTTTTCTATTGAACGCTACAAATCCATCCACCTTATTACAAATACATATGAAAAATAAATACAAAAAACCAGGCACCTATCAAGATCATCAGTTGGTGGAAGCAGCCTCCTTCAAAGCTAGGACAGCGTCATTGTCATTCACTGGCAGGAAAAAAAAAAAAAAAAAAAGGAGACTGGTGAGTCGGAAGGCAGTAGAATTATCAGCACAGCTTCTCGACTTACCAAGATAAGCGGCTCGGATAGCCATATCGAAAAACGTTGCCACATTGCCACGGATTTCTTTGGGCAGTTTATCATTCACCAAATCGTCACTAGCCACTTGCAAAAATGATCGTGTTTCTTGTTCTTCTTCAGCGATCTGTTCCTCTCCCACCTGCTCCGCCTTGTCCGCCTCTTCTTGGGCTGAGGGGCTCGCTATCAGCAGAGGAACAACTATTTTAAAAAAAGATGAGTATTTACCAATGGAGTTGTACCGATGTTCAGAGCTGGGGCTTACCTGGCATCAACAGTTGCTTGGACGCATCGGATTCATGGTCAGCAAAGATCACTGTCAAAGCGATATAGCCATCGTTCTTCAGGACAGGGAATTTGGAGGTGCGGATAAGCTCAGTGATGGACCGGATGATGAGAGGCTGTACTAGCTGGAGACGCAGGTCGTGGGTGTCGTCTTGTAAAAAAAAGAAGATCAGGCACACGGTCGAGGCATTATTGGTTTTTTTTTTTTTCCAGGCACCTACTCTCCAGCCAGACTGTCTTGATGAGTTGGATATAAACGCGGGTTGTTTCGCTCTTGGCACCAACGTCGTCGATACGGTTGAAGAAGGCGACCAGGGCATCGAGGATGGAGGTGTCGTGGTGATGCAGCATGCGCTGGGCATTGGCAAATTCCGAAGCAAGCAGCTTCAAGATGGTGACGGCAATGAATTGATTGCGTTTGACCAAGTCCTTGGTTGGGGCCAAAAAGGGAGAGGCCAAGTCGATCAGGCCAGCTTCACCAAGCACGCCCCGGTTCTGCTTGGGTATGCATAGATGGCGCAGACAGCCAAGCATGCCGCTCTGAGTCAATGCATTTTCGGTTTCGTTGAACATGGCTAGGAGCCGTTCGTGTAGAGCATAGCGCTGCACCAATTCCACGCAGTGATCGTCTAAAATAAGGTATGAGCTCTTGTTTGACCCGATTCTGTAGTCTGACCTGTTCGAGCCAAGTTGCCAATGATATACACAGACGTTTCAGTCATGCGTTCATTTCCGGACAGCATACTGAAGAGTGTGTTCATGAATGTCTCATCCTTGTAAAGCACCTCCAGCAGTTCATCTACAAAGGGGGAGGGGGATCAGTGAATAGGTATTTTTTTTCGGACCCTCCGACTTTACCGCCGGATGTTGCATAGACAATGATCTTGCCCACCGTGTTCTTCAGCTCTTTGAGCTTGTCTTCGTCCTCCTTGTCGTCCACCGACACTGCGTCGTCCAAAAAGGGTATGAGGACCTCCAGATAGCCTGACCGGGCCACCAAGGCTTGGGCTGTGTCGTTCTCCAAAATCACCTGCAGCACAATGTCAGCCAGCGTTCCCATCGCATCCAAGTCGTCCATGTCGTCCTCTTTCCATGCGTGAACAAACAAGGCAAGGGTGTCCTGGATCAAATCCGGCGTGTCAGCGAAAAGAGTGCGCGCTTGCTCGATGTTGGTAAGATTGTCGAGCGTCTTGAGAACCATGGTCTCGGTTGTGTCGATGGAGGTGGTTTTTAAAAATGGGCCGAGGGCTGGGATGACACCATGGTCCACGAGAGCCTGCTGAATAGGTTCTACGGTGATGCTGAGTCAGCCTCTCTTTCCTTCATGATTTCCTCCTACCATAATCCATGCTGGTGTTCATGCAAAAGCCAGCCAGGAACATATCCATCTTGCTATCCTTTTTGAATAATGTTACAACCGTGGGTATGATGTCAGAAGCAAGCACGCGTTGCCGAATCTCGTCTACTCAGGAAACAATGTCAGACTTTGGCACTTTTTTTCAGCGTGTCCTTTTACCGCGGTCAATGCAGATGTTGCCAAGTATGCGCAAGGCTTGAATCAAGAATGGCACGGGCGCATCAGGTTGTTTCATCAGGGCAGCCACAGCTGCAATCACATCTGCTTCGGCCAATGGCCCTCTACGAGCGGCTGAAAAGAAAAAACATGAAGCGACGAGCATCGTGTTGGTCCATACTTACGAATGCGCACAGCGTTACCGATGTATTCAGCAAGTTCAGTCGCTTGGGGCCACGGATGGTCGATGGTCAGCATTTGCTCGAACACGGCATGAACAGCAGGTGCCAGCTGGGCGACATCATCTAAAAAAGGACAAGCCATCCAGATCAGCGATTGGGTTTGGCAAAATAAAAAAAAAAAAAAAAAAAAAAAAAAGGAGAGGGATGTACCTGTGGTGATAATATCTTGTACTTGCTGTTGTAACAATACAATGGATGAGGATTCGGTCATGGAGCAGTAAAAAGCAATCAAAGAAAAAGAGCTGGCCGAGACTTTTTTTTTTTTTTCATCATTAAGGCACAGCTCCGACGGCAAGGTCCGCCAGGCACGGTCAATGAGAGATGGCATTGGAACGTGTCGGTGACTTGTTCTTATTTCTTTTAGAGGTGTTTGCACAATGGGAATCCAATATTTTTCCTTGAGGTTTGATTTAAAATAATTTTTCATTTGGTATGAGCCATCGTTTTAATCTGGACGCTGTTCGCGATGTTTGCTTGCAATGAAAAAAGAGAGAAAAGCAGGGCGAATTTTTTTTCACTTCTCTTTCTTCTTCTGTTTTTTTTTTTTAGTTTTTGTTTTTTCTCTCAAAACACTTTTTTTTTTTTTTACACACTACTTTCCAACATGGTGATGAAAACGACCATTGCTATTGCCATTGCTTTGCTGTTGCAAACTGTGCGCGCTGAAACCGAAGTTGCTGGCGACTCCAAGCAAGCTGTTGAACAAGTTTTGGATGACTTGACGCCTGTTGCCATCGGTGACAAGGTGGCTCAAGAATTGGCCGAAGAATTCTCCCTGTTCCGCTGGAAGGGCAAGGATGCCTTGGCCAGAGAATCCTTCAAGTTCAACTTGGATGAACCTGTGCGTCTGCAGGTGACCGACTTCAAGCATCACGGCGATGTCTTTGAAGTGTTCGACAACGGTGAATTGATCGGCTCTACCTCTGATGTGGACTACAACGAAGATGCTGAAATCTTCGCCAACACCCCTCAAGAAGCATTGCAAGACGACCGCTTCAGCAAGGGTACCTTCCCTCTGGACAAGGGAGCCCACGACATCTCCATCAAGGCTCACAGCCCCTACGACGCCGGCACCGCCGCTCTCCGTCTGATCCAACGTAGCAACCTTGTGCTGGCCAAGGGTGGCAAGAAGAAGTCCAAGGATGAAAAGAAGGGCAAGTCCAAGATCTGGGGCAAGGGCAAGGGCAAGGACTACGAGTCCGACGACGACAGCGATGGCGACTCGGATAGCGACGGCGACTCCGACGACGATTCCGACAACGAAGACATGAAGGGCAACAGCATGAGCAAGGGCTACGGCAAGGGCGATAGCATGAGCTCCAACAAGGGCTCCAGCAAGGGTTCCAGCAAGGGTTCCAGCAAGGGCTCCAGCAAGGGTGGCAACAAGACCAAGGGCAGCCGCCAACAAGAAGAAGAGGATGACGACGACGATGATGATGAAGAAGAAGACTTCAAGAGCTCCCACCGCGGTGGCCATGGTCACTGGGACTGGCACGAAGAATTGCCTATGGCTCCTGCTCGTGACACTGCTCACACCTTGACCGTCACCAAGACCCAATGGACCGTTGTCAAGGCTACTGGAAGGTAAAAAAAAAAAAAAAAAAAATTCCGACCTCGCATTCCTGATTTTTTTTTTGTCAGCCCCGTTGCTACCATCGATGTGCCCAACCACCAAGGCTGGCACCAGGAAGGCTACAAGCACATGGACCACCTTGACGTCAAGGACTCTGAAGAACCTGGCTGGCACGGCATGCAACACGAACAACAACCACCTCAACACCACCAACCCGAATCCCATGCCCAACCCCAACACCACGAAAGCAAGGCTGGTCACTCTGGTAGCATGCACCAAGGCCATGCTGGTGCTGAACACAAGGCTTCCGAAGGCCAAGCTCCTCACCACAAATCGGAAGGTCACATGGGCGGTAGCCACAAGAGCACAAAGGGTGTCCGAGGCCGTCATGGCAAGAAGAGCGCTGCCCGTGGCAGAAAGATCGCTTACTAATTTTTTTAGTTGACCCATAAAAAATTATAAACCATACGAGTCTCATTCAACCCTATTCATGTTGTCATTTACAAAATGCTCCGGTTGCTTCCATTTAAGTTGCTAGATCATCCATTTCAAATAAAAATTCCCGTCTTTTTTTTGTTATGCGCTCGGACACATTCTTCAGTGCCGCCTTGCCCTTTTTTTTTTTTTTTTTTTTTTTTTCATTCCTTACAGAGACGAGAAAGGTGACACAAGAGCTAAAGCGCTTTTGAATCCCCGCCCCATCATTTTTCGTTTGTTGTGTTCACTCAGTGTTGCCCTATCACCTTTTTCCGTTTTCTTTCTTTTCAACAACCTCTATTGGCCAACGCGTATTTCCTCTCCTTTTCAATTAGCCTCTTGTAAAGAATCTGAAAGGTAATCCTTGTCCAGCCCTTTCTTATTTTATCACCCAATGCTGCTGCAAACGATCCCCATGCCCATCCCTGTCTCTTTAACACCCTACGTTTTTTTCTTTTATTCTAGGTCCACCATGAATACATCTGAAGCTGTAAGGGGGGGGGGGTGAATTCAATTCGCGTTTGACCTGACGATAGCACAAGGGAAACTTACTTTCAACATGGTCTGATGTTTTTTTTTTTTTTTCTTGAATGTGTACTTGCAGAAATTCGATGGCAATACCCCAGCTGCCTTTTCTCAATCGGTAGCAAGTGGCCAATGAATGTCAGAATCCTTCGTTAATGACTCTTTTTTCTCGTGTTCATAGGCAAGCAGCACTGCTCTACCAACGGCTGTACAAGCCTTGGACCCAGGTATCTACCGTCCTGCCAGTGGTGGCCTCGTGACAGTGGCACCCACTCCTGCCATGCAAGAAGAAGAGCCTCTGTACGTCAATGCCAAGCAGTATCACCGCATCCTTCGACGACGTGAAGCCCGTTTGAAACTAGAAGAAATGAACAAGGCAGCCGCGCGATCACGGAAACCTTATCTTCACGAAAGCCGCCACCGACACGCAATGAGACGTCCTCGTGGTCCAGGCGGCCGGTTTTTAAGTAAGCGTCTTTTTTTTCTTCGATGGACCAGATGGCTCATTTTTCTGTCTGTGCATTTCTTTTTAGCGGCTGCCGAGATTGCTGAAATGGAACAGAAAAACGGTCAACTGGATCCTTCGATGGACGACTCGCCTGTGCAAGCCAGCAACAAAGAAAATCGAGATCAATAGTCTGAAATGCCGTTGTACTTTTCCCCTCAACAGAATAAACAGCCTCGTCGCCATCCGCTGTCATGGCAGTGAACACATGCCTTGATCTTTGGTGGGGTCACGGGCAGCTTGTGACTTTTTAGGAAGAGATGGTCCGTCATGTTTTTATTTTTTGTAGGTCACATGGACAGGGTCATTCACCCCACTTCCACTGGCCGACATTTTTCTTTTATCACCTTTTTCTTTTCTCATCCCCTCACCTTTCTCCACCCTACAGACATCCTCCTCCCATCCCTTTTAATCCTCTCGTTGCTTTTAGATTTTGCTCCCCATTCATGGACCACCTTTCACCGCAGCAAGACCTCTCCTACTGGGTTGAACGATGCTCCATCTGCTTTGATGCGAGACTAGACTTGTGCCTTGATTATTGCCGTGACCAATTCTGCCTGGACTGCTTTCAAAAGTAAAGAACTCGTGAAAAGTGTCTGTGACAAAAAGGTTGGTTAGAATTTTTTTTAATTTTTACCGCCTTCGGCTATTCCCACTCCGGCGGATCATGCTGACCTCTAGGTACGTCAAAGAAGTGGTGACGTCGTCTTGGGGCCTGTCTGTGAAAAAGATTCGCTGTCCTGTTTGCCAGATCCACATAGCCCAGAGTGAATGGAGCAAGTACGTCCCAGAAGACACCGTCGAACTCTACAACAAACACAATCGACCCTATCGGAGTTTCTCGAGGCACTGCCCTCGGTGTGAGACAGAAACGGTTGCCTGCGAATACACAAAACCCAGGCCGTTTTTCCATCACAGGTACCTTTTTATCTTCGTCTGCGCGTGACACACTGACCACGTATTTTTTTTTTTTTTTTTAAAAAAAAAAAATTAGTGATGGCCATCGGTCCAAACTGATCCAAAAAATGATCTTGGAACTGTTGGCTGTCTGCAACAGCAGGCTCCACCGCCATTCAGATATCCACCAACTGGCCACGACCTTTGAACAGCAAGACTGGCGGAATTCCACCCTGCACTCCCTGCACAAACGAACCATGGTCACCCTCATGGATTTTGTTGACCACGATCTGCATGACCCAAGCCAAATCTCCAAAGTCTATTCCATCTCCCGCCAGATCTTGCTTTTGGACATGAAATCGGAAACCTGGAAACGCCTTCAATTCTCGCATATCTCCTTTTTCCCAAATGTGGAATGGTAAACATCTCATTCAAACTTGGCGCGGCATTGACGTTTTTGTGTTTCACAGCCCAAACTCGGCCTGCTGCACTCCATTTTGCCTCCAATGTGGTTATGAGAAACATTTGGGTCGAACATGTGAAGCCAATATGCAGCAAAGAATGACGCTGACCGGGTCAACCGACATGGATCCAATCAAATGGAAACTTGAGCACAGGTAACTCTTGCCAAAAACAGAAGAAACGCCTACCCTTCTTTTTTTTTTTGTTATGCAGTAAACGATGCCCTAGTTGCTCGATCCTCATCACCAGAGATGAAGGCTGTAACAAGGTCGACTGTTCGTTTTGTGGTCACGCTTTCTGTTGGCTCTGCTGCTCCTCTTGGTCCGAGGTAATGCCAGCCTCGCAAGATAAACCCCACACTGACCAACATGACATTCCTTTTTTTAGAAATGTGGTTTCTACAAGTGTGCCACTTTGGGTTTGACACAACAACCAGACAAAACATCAGAAGCCAAGGTAAAACAAAAAAAAAGAAGGTGACCTCATTGTTTGTATGACCATGCCCCACCATTTTTCCAGGCAGAATTAGGCGTTCCAGACATGCATCACATCCTCTCAAAGTTTTTCTCCCGAGGATAGCTCTTTCTTTCATTCTTTCAATACATATCTTTACCATCCACTCGCTTTGTACTGTATCCATTGGGTCTCCTAGCGCGCCATTTCAAGCGGGGAATGGAAAACTGAGAATAAAAGTTAGGTGAAGCAAGCCAGGCTTTTTTTTTTTAGCTCTTCCTCTCTTCCTTTACATTTAAATATGAGGTACGCATCGGATCCATCCATCCATTTAAAAAACCCACTCCATCCATCCATCTAACAACAGGATAATACTCACTGGCTATTTTGATCGTTTCCTTTCATAGCAAGGTCAACGCCTCCGCCGTCCGTGAAGCTATTGCTGCCATCACCGCTCCTGAAAAGAAGCGTAACTTCGTTGAAACCATCGAACTCCAAATTGGTTTGAAGAACTACGATCCCCAACGTGATAAGCGTTTCTCTGGTACCATCAAGTTGCCCCACGTTCCCCGTCCCAACTTGTCCGTCTGCGTTCTCGGTGATGCTTTCCACTGTGACCAAGCCAAGGCTGCCGGTATGGAATTCCAATCCGTTGATGACTTGAAGAAGTTGAACAAGAACAAGAAGTTGATCAAGAAGCTCGCCAAGAAGTACGATGCTTTCCTTGCCTCCGAAGCCTTGATCAAGCAAATCCCTCGTCTCTTGGGTCCTGGTCTCCACAAGGTCGGTAAGTTCCCCACCCCTGTGTCCCACGCCGAATCCTTGACCGACAAGGCCAACGAAATCCGTGCCACCATCAAGTTCCAATTGAAGAAGGTCCTCTGTTTGGGTGTCGCCGTTGGTCACGTTGAAATGACCGAAGACCAATTGATTGCCAACATCTTGTTGTCCGTCAACTTCCTCGTCTCCTTGCTCAAGAAGAACTGGCAAAACGTCAAGTCTTTGTACTTGAAGTCTACCATGGGCAAGCCTTACCGCCTCTACTAAACTCGCTTCCCCCCATCCCATTGCCTCATTTACTTAGAATTAAAACAAAATAGTTCATGTAGATATGCATCGTCCCATCTGATAGAGTTGTGTCTTGGGAGTTTGCAGATCAGCGCCTTGATTTGAAGCTTGGCCACAAACGTGGAAAAAAAAAAAGTGCCCCATTGTTGGAGTCGGCGTTTGAATACTGGGCACTGCATCGGACTGCTCGGACATCGTCGTCCGGCATCAGAGCCGGCACCATGATGGCCGGCCAAGCATGCACCGGAGGTCTGTAGTGTCTTCCTGCCTGATTTGTAATCGCATATTCCCGCGATGGCAATGTCCACGAAACCTTTTTTTTTTTTTTTGCTGCGTCTTCCCTTTTATTTCTCGTTTTTTTTCCTTGTAACTCTCCATCGTCATGACCAGCCAGCCAACGGTTATTCTTCATTGGTATCCACCCTCTCCTTTTGCCAATAAAATTGCATGGATCCTGAACTACAAACAAATCAAGTACAAGACGGTGCTAAATGATAAGACCGAGCCAAGACCTCTGCGCCGACCTTTGGATGCTGGGTAAAAAAAAAAAAAAAAAAAAAAGACCAGAGGCATGTGAAGCAGATGAAAAATTGATTTTGTCTTTTTTTTTTCTCCGCAGCTATCGCAAAACGCCCATCTTACAAATCGGGAACCAAGTCTTTGCAGACACAAGACTGATCATTGACGAGCTGGAAGCAAGGTTTCCTGTGCCCTCAGTGTACCCACTGACCAGGGCCGGCATTCCTACCAAAACCATGGCTCTCGGCCTCAGCTCCTACTTGAGCGGGCCTGTCTTCTTGGCCGTGACGACCCAGTTCGACATCAGTCGGCTGGGAGCTGCATTCATGCAGGACCGTGCCTCGTTTAATGGCGCCAAGACGTTTAATGTCGAGAAATACAACTCCCTCAAGCCATACCTACGTATCGAGCTGGATGCTCAGGTCGACCGAATCTACCAGGGCCTGACCACCAGAGCTGATGGCTCGACCAGCTTTGTGCTGGACACCGACACGGCCTCCGAAGCCGACTTTTCCCTGGCAATGATCACCTTCTTCTTGCGCGGCATCCTTGGCGCTGATTTAATCAAGAGCCGTTACCCTCTATTGGCGTCCCATTTTACGCAAATGGCAAGCCTGGGACAACATCATCTCACCGCCCAACAACCCGACCTTACTGCGGAGGACGCCCTGGCCATTGCCAGCCAGGAGCCTTCCGTGGTTGAACCTGGCCTGGTCAGCGGTCAATTCCAAATTGGGCAAAAGGTGGCTGTGACCCCCCTTGACACTGGTCGTCAGCCTTCCGAGGGCGAACTCGTTGCCTTGGCGACTGACCGTGTTGTCATCAAGAATCAATCAAAGTTAGCCGGGGTCGTCTACACACATTTCCCGCTGATCGGGTTTGTCATCACTCCTGCTGAACCTGGCGCCCGCCTGTAAAAAAAAAAAAAGGAAGCTGTCTCTTTACCCTTTTTTTGCCACGCCTTGATTTATTTTGTAATAAAAATTATATAAATCAATCTTCTCCATTTTGCACTCTTGGAAGATGACAAATGCGAAGTGGGGTCTGAACGCGAGTTGAAAAAGTAAAACCTTGAACCTCAACAACAAGAGTTCCCGCCTTCCCAAAATGGGCAACTTCTTTAAAAAGACGTCAGTCTAGCGCCGTTTCTTTTTTTTTTTCTCTTGAATATTTTCTTTCACTCAATATGACAAATCAACCAACCATCATTCTCCACTGGTATCCTCAATCACCTTTTGCAAACAAGATTGCCTGGATCTTGAACTACAAGCAAGTGCCTTACAAAACCGTGTATATCGACATGGCCGAACCTCGTCCTCAACGTCGTCCTTTGGATGGCGGGTATGTCAAATGAAAAATTGGCAGCAAGGCACTCATTTTTCTTCATTGCTATCCAGATATCGCAAAACGCCTATTCTTCAAATTGGCAATCATGCTTACTGTGATACAAAGGCCATTGTTGCTGAGCTGGAAGAAAGGTTCCCTACGCCTTCCTTGTATCCGGCGACACGCAGTGGATTCCCATCCAAAGGCATGGCCCAAGGACTCTGCTGGTTTGTTGATACAAACACCTTTCCAGCCATCACCACACAGCCCGACATCACTATGCTGCCCGAGGCCTTTCTCAAGGACCGCCGACAAATCGTCGACACGTTTGATCCGGTGATGCACCCACTCATGAAGCCCTTCCGTGCTGTGGAACTGCATGCCCAATTTACTCGCTTAGCCGATGGCATGCCCCCTTCTGCTCCTGATGGCACAGCCTCCTGGGTGCTGGACACGGAATTGCCCACCGAAGCTGATTTCTCGTTGGCCATGGTCACCATGTTTGCCAAAGCCATGATGCCCGGCTACATTGAAGAAAAGTTCCCTGTGCTGGACGCCCATTTTGCCCAGATCGCTGTTGCTGGTAAGCATCCCCTCACCGCCACCTTGCCCACTTTGACTGCAGACGAAGCTTTGGCGGTGGCTAAGCAAGAGCAATACCCGTTGGAACCAAGCATGCAGAACGATCAAACGGTCTTCACCCTTGGGCAACAAGTGACCGTCGCCCCCACTGACTACGCCCGAATCCCGGTCGTTGGTGAGCTTGTGCAACTTACTGACAAGCGTGTCACCTTGAAGCGCCAAGATGATCAAGTCGGCACGGTCTACACACACTTCCCTCTTGTCGCCTTTGTGATCCAGCCTGTTGAAAAATAATTGAATAAATTCAATTTCTCTCTGTTCCTCATCAAGTTAGGTCAGATGAAACCATGCCAGAGCTGAATGAAATCAAGCAAGGGAGTGGCTGAACAATGCTGCGGAAGGGTGCCGTGAGAGAGGTTGAATTTGACCACCCGTTTTTCTTTTTCGTTTTGAAAATAAACAAGTCCATCCAGCACCTGCGTGATGAATCCCGTCTCCTTTACCCCGCTACCCTCTAATCATACTCCTCGCCCCATCTTTGCCTTGACCTCTTACATAGTTACCGTCACTGCCAAATAAAATTTCTGATCGCCTCGATCTCAAAAAAAAAAAATCGTTTTCAAAACAAAAAAACAAATGCTGCACAGCACTTTTGAGCTATCATATCAATCTGACATGAAGTGAAGGTAGGAAAATGTATGGGCGTTCTCCCAGCATTTTTTTTTGGAAGTATCTCTTCTCTTGGCCTGGAAAAAAAGTCAAAATATCACTTTTTTTCCCTCTTCAGATGGCACCATTAGAAAGCTACCCTTCCCAGCTATCTTTAGAACCAAAGATCATGAAAAAAGGAGAAATATTGAGGGTGATATGGGAGAATCAGTATCAGGGAAGGGATAAGGTTGGCGTGGGCGGGCAAGGTCAAGTAAAAAAAAAAAATGAAACCCCCACCCCATGAAACTGCTAACTTTGGATGGAGGGGGACGTTGGTGTCGGTAATTGGCTGTGCGCATGGATCCAACCAACGCTCACTGGCAAATTTGGCCTGTTGATAGCCGCTAGTCAAGTCCCAAGCGAGAGGTACGACTACGAAGAAAGTCCTAGCAAGTAGGCGAGGGTCTGGGATACAGAAGTAAGCAAGGTAGCAAGATGATAGCCCCATCATCAAGAAAAAGAGGGAATAGGTGGTCTAGAGCGAGACAACATTGTGGAGAAAGCCCTGTCAAGAGGATAAAGTCCCCACCAAGAGGGCATAGGCAAGCTGGCAGTGGATCCTTTACTGACTTCTGGCGTACTACCCTCGCCTCGTAGCCAGTGGTGGTGCTTGTTTGGTTGGTGTGAAGGGTAAGAAACAAGAAAAAAAAAACTCTCATTGCCCACATCATCCCTTTTCCCTTCCCACCCTTCATGATCAAAAAAAAAAGGAAAGAAAGAGAAGCACGCTTGTTGCCTCGTTGCCATCCTGATTGCCCTGTTGCCTCGTTGCCACTTTTACAGTTCTCTTTGCCATCACCCTTCCCCTTTCCTTCCTTTTCTCCCCTTACTGCTTCAAGCGAGATAAGCAGTACTACGATATGACCAAGTGTGAAAGGCACATCTCGAGACAAATGGGGATCAGTGACATCTCTGAGGTCAATGCCGGTAGGTGGTGATGAACCATTTGATGGATGAGGAGAAATGACACTGCGTCTGCCGATTATTGGTGAAAAGTAGCGCAAAAGGTGCAGATCAGAAATTTGTCTCAGGCTAAATTGTAACAGAAAGAGAGTGAAGAAGTGGCAAGTGCACTAGACGACGAATGTAAAGGATTTTAATGTGCTCATGCGGTGCGCATCGCGTTTCCATTCTTGAATGCTTGGGAAAAGTCCGTGCTCTTTCCCTGACGAGTAAATTGCTGCCCATGGTATAGACGCCCTTGCCTACCCAGTGGTTTCCTTGTGAAGCTGAACACGCTCGCTGACAAAAGCCCATTGGTCATGCTGGAGGGGCTGGCTGCCGTGGGGAGCCAGTGATGGTGACGTGGTGTATGGGTGCGGCAGGTTTAGCGATGCAGATTCTCTTTGCCTTTCTTGGAGTGTCATGAAATAGACCGTGCAGCATTGAGCTCTTCTTCCACTCACTACCTCGCAGTGCCGTCACGCACGTCCTGCGTTAGACAACGGAGGCAGTATTGGCAGGCCTTGATTCAGAGGAAGAGCAGCAAGCGATCGATGACGCCTAGATAAAAAAGCAGACAGGGTCGCAAGCGGCGGCAAAGGGAGAGCCTCAAGGCTGCTGCTGACAGATTTGGCGTCGATGATATAGCCCATTTCTGCCCAAACCTCTTTTCGGTGATCGAGCATAAAGGGATGGCGTCGAGATGGCTTGCAATGTGAAGAGATGTTGTACGTAATGCTGGATATAACGATGATCAGGACGTCAGGTACGGACTTCATGGGCTTGTAGATCACATCTGCGATCTTTCCCGTTCTTGTCTTCGTTGGCCATGGCTGGAAGATGTCATGCGCACTTGGTTCTTTTTTTTTAACAACATTAGATCATTACCAGGTAAGTGATGCACTGGCAATTCGAAGAGGGTAAGGTCTGCCGCTTGTTCTGCCATGAGTGAAGAAAAAAAAAAACAGCCAAGTCATGCTCTCGCTTTTTGTGTAACCGTCGTCATCCAAAGCCTGTAACCAATAGCAGCAGCCTACTGACTCGACCACTTTTTGAAAGTGGAGTAGCGTCAGCAAAGGCGCTCTGTTTTCCTATTCATGTTCTCTTTTTCTCTTTGCCAATCTGAAAAAGTCATTTTCTGCAGAGCACTTCAATATCAATGAACCGGCGTAAAATTACGCATGGGTAGAAAGCGAACTGCGGTTGTTGCTCTGATCGCTTGGGGACCCCCTGATGAAAATGGCCGATTTTTTCATCTTTTAAGCTGGTGAATCGGAGGAGTCGACTGGCAAGTGCTGAATGACATTTTTGCTCTCTGATTTGTCATTGCATAACTCTATTTGCAGCATCATCATTATTTGTGATTTCCTTTAGCCATGCAAAGTTGGGGAAATTTATTTAGTTGATCTGGTCGCCTGGGGGGTCCCCTGGCGAAAGTGGCCGATCTTTCATTTTTTTTAGCTGGGCAATTGGAGGGCGACCTTTCCCAGTTGCTTTGATTTTTTTCAGTACCATCATCCATCATGCATTTGCGCACCCATGCAAAGTGCCACGTCGATCTAGTTACTCAAAAGTGCTGGGCAACCATGGCTTTTTTTTTTTTTTTTTTTTTTTTCAAAATGAAGAATAAATTGGCTGGCCATATTCAGCCTCCGCACAGTCCTCGGGCAAATCCAAAACTCCAGAGTTTCAATTTCAAGGAGAAATACCACCTTTACCTTGATCATGTCGCATTTGACGATGACAACAGCCTTCACTGATTTCTCGTTCTCGAGTTAGCAAGCCAAGAAGCGAAAGTACTGTGCGGAGACAGAGTGTGGCCATCCAGTCATATTTTTCTTCTGAAAAAAAAAGAAAACCAAACAACGCTGCCGCAGCCAACTTTTGATCAGCAAAAAAAATAAACAAATAAATAAAAACTCGGACATTTCCTATGAATGCCTTTTTTTTTTCTATGACAACATTTAGAGGATGAATCATATGTCACTGTGAACGAAGATAAGAGCTGAATGCGGTGGCTATCGCCTGGGTACTGTGAACCCGAACTGATCAACTGTTGAATTACTTTCAGGCGGTGAAAGTATCCGGTTGTGAATGGGGATAAGTCAAAGCCAAATGGCGTTTGACAGGACGGTCATCAACGGATTGCCTCTGGATTTTGTTATGGGCTGTTGATGAAGCCATCGTTTGTGTGTCAGTGGCCCTGGTCAACTGTCTTGGCGCTTGGCGGTTGACACTTGGTTGTTGAAACTACCGACCAAGTGGGACATCCTACATTCCAGAAGATGGTAGAGCACCTTCACGTGCGTCGTTATCGCAGTGAAGCAGTGGTGTATTGAAGTTGGTCACGATTCGGAATGAACCTCATCAATAGACAATCAAGCATGGCACTCACTTTTTTTTTTTTTTTTTAGGTCTCTCTCGTCTGAACGAAATAGGGAAGTACAGAGGTTCATTCTGTTTCCATGCTGCCTACCTTCAATATTACTGCTGCTTCCTGAAGGAAGATAAGAGCTGAATGCGGTGGCTATCGCCTGGGTACTGTGAACCCGAACTGATCAACTGTTGAATTACTTTCAGGCGGTGAAAGTATCCGGTTGTGAATGGGGATAAGTCAAAGCCAAATGGCGTTTGACAGGACGGTCATCAACGGATTGCCTCTGGATTTTGTTATGGGCTGTTGATGAAGCCATCGTTTGTGTGTCAGTGGCCCTGGTCAACTGTCTTGGCGCTTGGCGGTTGACACTTGGTTGTTGAAACTACCGACCAAGTGGGACATCCTACATTCCAGAAGATGGTAGAGCACCTTCACGTGCGTCGTTATCTCAGTGAAGCAGTGGTGTACTGAAGTTGGTCACGATTCGGAATGAACCTCATCAATAGACAATCAAGCATGATACTCACTTTTTTTTTTTATTATAAAGTTGTTCCAAGCGGTGGTCTCTGATTTTGAATATGAAAGCGTATCAAGTTGATGAGTTCAGCGGACCCAAGGAGCGTATACTTGCAACAAAGAAGACATTACTAGGATGATGGCTTGGAATGATGGCGACGCACGGTTGGTGATTTACTGCCGTCAACGTATGTGTATCTATCCTTCTTCAGCACAGTCATGAGTGTGTAGTTCAATGGTCTTGGCTAACCGCTGCCCAGGCATTACTTGCATCCCTACTTCCTTTCTCTTTGGCAACATTCTCGAACACAGCGTGGCCCAATTCCTCCATCCTCAACAACCGCTTCCACCCCAATGCCTCTACCTCCTGCATGCATATCCTGCAGCGCAACATTTCCCTTCTTTACGTTTACTTATTGCTCAGTCTCCTACTCAGAGCATACGATTGAAATAATAAGCCTTGTGTTTTTCAAAAAAAAATCCTGATACAGCTAACCTTCACAGGGAGATTGCTGACCTATCAGTGGGTCTAGATGCTTGGTTTTCCTTGGGTGCTTGCCGTAGATGCTTGATAATTACATGTTTGTTTTAGCCCAGTAGAGTGTATCACAAACAGTATATACTCCCTGGTGACAATCAGTACGGTTCCACTGAAAAATGTTTATTTGCTACGAGAATGGTACCTGCGACGCGCGTGGTGAAAAAAAAAGAGTATCGCGAGCTCATTCAGTGGACGAACGTTTTTTTCTGGAGTATCGAGGGGTGTTGTTGTCGTCTAACGTCAATTGTCGCTTGCCGGCTCCTTTTGCTTTTTCAAGATCACTTGCCTCCAGGTGCATTGCTGTGTCGATGGCCATGTCCCGCACTTGTTTGAGTTGTTGAAACAATGCTGGGAACACCGCAAACTGGTTCAAGTTCATGATCAAATTTGTTGACCCAAGTTCAATAAGGCGGTAGACATTAGGCGTGTGATGGTCCATCATAAATGTTCGCAGTATCCTTCCCTCGACCAAGATACCATAAGCTCTGGCATTGTTTTCAATATCAGCCATGGTTGCCAACATGTGCTTCATTTCAAGGCCAAGTTTTACAAAATCAGATGGTGGGCTGGTGTTACGCTTTCCATAGCTTTTGACTTCCATGGTCATGATTTCATAAGTTGTGATCCAAGGTTTGAAGTAGAGAACAAAGTCAGGTTTGTGGGAAGTGGTTTGAAGTTTTCCATTTGCCCTGAGAAGTGAAGTCTCGATGAGCGAACGCGACTTGCACACCCTGAACTTCTCCCAATCCTTACCATCGTTGTTGTAATAATGGGTGCGAAAATATAGAGTCAATAATTGGATCAATGCAAGCGTGAACGAATGTATCTTCAAGTGAACTGTCCATTGCACGGATCAGTCGGGGACAGCTGAGCAAAAAAAAAAAAAAAATCAGTCTACGTCTGGATTTTACACACTGCTTTCTTCTATGACTCACAGGGTCACCATGATTTGGGTCGCCAGGATATCATCATCGATGTCGGACTTGATCGCCTCATTGAGGAAATTTGAAGTCACCAAAACCAGTTCCTTGAAGCTTGGGGTACGCAACATGGACACTATGGCAGTCCTTGAGTATACTTTGATACAGTTGGCCACCAAAATAGGGTTTCATAGATGGGTGGATGCGGTTATTCCTTAGTATGAGCAGCACTGATGAGAGAGCAAGGATCAAATAGGCATCGGATTCCATCTTCAAGCGAGAAGACGAACTAGCGGCATCATAGGCAACGCGTTGAAACTCATAAAATCGCTGGGACACATCAACATCGTCAATCCACAAACGATCAGACACAGGCACTTGGATATGGACAGTAAGATGACGTGGGTGATTTTGCGAGGACGAAGTTGTCATTGCTAACTCATCCTGTTGGAAGTCACGTGAAGCTTGCAGGCTCCTCTCGGCGGCAGTTGTTTGGCAACACCTGTACCACGGCTCTCAGATGAATCAATTTCATTCACGGTGTCTTGAGAATGGAGCAGAAGTCGATTGGCTGTCTGACCAGTGAACGGAACTGCGACTGCAAGGCTAGATATAGCTTCTTGTAATGCATGAACGAGTTGCTTCTGCAATTTAACAATAAGAAAGAAGAGTCAGCAAGTGAATAAGCAAGAGAAAAAAAAACAAAAACTTACTCGTCGTGAAAAGCTTCCCAAGATACCATCCCAAAGACGTCGATCATATCGCTTCGACCGTCTTCTATAATGAGACGCGTGTTAGTATTACAGAAAGTATAATGTAGTATGATAAGCTTCCATACTTGCAAGCTGAATGATTCATGTCGTTGTAGGCATCAATATATCGTTCCAGCCACACTCCATGAACGATGTTTGACGATTTGCGGATATAGGTTCAGACGCTGTCCAACGCGCATAGAAGGTTGCCAATGTCAATCAAGTCAGATTCATACATGTACGTGCTGGTGGAGATTGTGAAAAGCGGTCTGATGGACTTAGTCATGAATGAGTGAGGCTGAAAAATAGTGCTCTAATCTGGCCATTTAATAATATGCTAGAGTATGAAGAAAATATGAAGAAAAAAGAGAAAACAACCGTTTCCTTTCAGTGTCTTTGCTTGAAGCAGTAAAAAAAAATGATAAAAATGTCTTTGCTTGAAGCAGTAAAAAAAATTGATAAAAATGTCTTTGCTTGAAGCAGTAAAAAAAAATGATAAAAATGTCTTTGCTTGAAGCAGTAAAAAAAAATGATAAAAATGTCTTTGCTTGAAGCAGTAAAAAAAAATGATACTGTTGTACTGCAAAAATGACCATGAATTCAGATTCAGCAATCGGTGGTGATAAAAAATCCAGCTGTTCCACCATGTACCTTGTTTAGCGAATCATAAAATAAAGGGAAAGTGGAATAACAGAACGAGGAGTGGTTGAAATGAGCCAATTGAGTGACGCTTCGTATCTGCCAATAGCTCCGTTCGATGTTTCTTCGAGGCGTGGTGATGACCAACTGCCGTGCGCGCACTAGCCAGGAATGGAAGACGCTGTGGTGCGGAAATTGAATTTGACCACCAATTTTTTTCTCTTCCTTTTGAAAAAGAGTGGTCTGCTGCCAAATGGGAACCCTTTTGGCGTACGTCCCTTCCTCATTCCTCACACACCGTCTTGTTCCGGTTCCTAACTGGCAAGCTCACCTCACGCTTACTACTTTACTGCATCGTCCCCACCCTTGTGACTTCGCCAAAATGTTCGATCTGTCGATACCATGACGAGTCGAGTGAGTGCCCATTTACTTCTCGCATGCCCTTTCAAGATGCGGGTATGGCGCCTGGCTTGGCAAAGACACTTTGCCACTCCTTTCGACTCAATCCAGAACGTCGTATCCTCTTTCACATCCTGGTCTTGGCCTCCATTACGTCCTGGCACCCCGTCCCTCTCCGCACCTCTCGTCCTCGGCACCATTCTGGCAGCCATCTGGTCAGCCCACTGGCGACACGTTTACGATGACATCCCCTTCTCCGCTCCCAATGTCCTTATTTCCGTGAACAAGACCATCCAGCTCCTGCGTGATGAATCCCGTCTCTTCTACCCCGCTACCCTTTAAACATATTCCTCGCTCCCTCTTTGCCTTGACCTCTTACATAGTTACATCACTGCCAAATAAAATTTCTGATCGCCTCGGTCTCTTAAAAAAAAAAAAAACCTTTTGAAAAAAAAACCAGTCGCTACACAGAACTTTTGGGTAATCAGATCCACTTGAAATTTTGTATGGGTGCTCAAATGCGTGAATGATGATGGTATTGAAAATATCAGGGCGATCGGTGAAGATCGTCCAGTCAATTCTTGATCACTTGCGTTTGGAGACCTCCGATTGCCCAGCTAAAAAAAAATGAAAAATCGACCATTTTCGCCAGTGGACCCCAAGGCGATCTGATCAAAAATCACAGTGCAAAATTGCTCTAAAGATATTCATCCCAAATTTTGCATACATGTACAAAAATGATAGGAAATGATTATGATTAAAATAATAACTCTCTCGGGCACTGGGGAAAGACCTAGATTGCTGGCAAGCATACACTGAAATTCACTTGACATGTCGTTCTCGCGGACTTCAAAACGATTCAGCCGTTCGTCCGATTGGCCAAGAAATACCTGGCAGAGATGGTGCCAAATGACGGAGTGTTTATATTTTTTTGTTTTGATAGTAAAAGGTCAACGTGAAATTTTGCATGGATGAGCGAACGTGCGATTGAGGTTGATTCTGAAAAAATCAAGCTGGTAAGGATTGCCCAGCAAAAATTTTATCGATTATGTTTAACGTCTAGCCATTTTTTTCATGGACCTATCAGGCGATATCCCTAATAAAAAAAAAAAGTGAAGTGCGCAGAAATTTTGAGCTATGGGATCAGTCCCAAATTTTGCACGGAGATAATAAATCATGACGATGCTAGAAATAACAAGTTGATTGCTGGTAGTTGCCTGGCACCCAACCATATCATTCAAATCCCGCATATCCTCGTCGGTTGGCTGTGGTTTCCACAGACTCTCCTCCCTGACAACCTGGTAGAGCGAGCATTTGTTTCGGCAGGACGTTCGGCTGGCTGCCGAGGTAGCACATTTATGGTGTCAGCTATTCCTTCCTTGCTGGCAACACAGTCGAGGGTGGATGGATGGGCCGGTGCTATGAGTTGGGCCTATCCTATTTCCGATATTTTTGTATAGGAATAGAGTGCCACTGGATAGCTTTAGACCGTTTGGTCAACCAGGAATTCTAAAACTGCATGGCAACGGTCATTGCTCTTGCGTGGAACCATTTTCAAAATGAGATGCGACACGTCATGCTGACTCTGAATCTTTTTTGCACCCTGCCTTTTTTTTTGGCTGGGTTTCCTTTTTCGTTGAAACCGTCAAGCCAATGACGCAAAAAAGAATAAAACGATGGAACGATATATCATCTACAAAGTAGGTTGATGGCCGGACCGGAGAATCGAGCTCAAAAGACATGGGCGATAAAGCTTTTCATTTTGAAGTAGTATCCGTTGATGAAGAGCTTTTACTTCATTTTTATATTAAATTTTTTATTTTTGCTGCTAGCTGAAAATGTCAGCAGCCCCGTTTCAGGGCTCTGGCGCTGTTCTCAGTTTATTTTTGCCTGGAAGAATAAAAAAGCCTTGCGGCAACCACGTGAAAGCGCCAAAGAATAAAAGAAGGCTCAAATGTGATGCAGAATTCATTGTTGGCCAATTAAACGAGTCAGCCAATGGTATTGGTGTGCTTCTAATGAGAGGTTGATATTTAAGGAAAACTCTTTTGTGATTGTTTATTTTGGCAGCTGTTCCTGCCCATCTGGATTTTTTGTTCTCGCCGACGAAGGTGGCGGAATTGATTGTTTCTCCGTTTTTTTTTTTTGTTGACTTCGGAGTGACGTAGATGCATGATGGGGGGTTGCACAGATCGGGTTTCTGTCAAAAAAAAACTAAGCTGGCTCGGAAGAGGTTTTAGAAAAAAGCTATGGCCAACTCACGGGGGAAAAGGGGTATAAACAAACAAATAAAAGTGTATACCCCATAGGCTTTTTGATCTTCAGCTGACAGAAATGTATTGACGGAGATCTTTCCCCGAAAAAAATAGCTGTCCGTTATCCCTTGCCTTTTAATACTTGGTCGAAGAAAGAGGGGGGGCATATGGCGCTTTGAGGTTGCACAAGCTAGACTGTTTTCTTGGCAACAACGTTATTGGGCATCAACGAACAATCAATGGAAAAAAAGATGGGCACCAAAAAAAAACGAGAAAGGGACCTGGCTGAGCTATTGTTATTGGCCAGATCATTAGATATCCTCGTTTCATCACCACGAAAAAAGACAGGTGTATAAATAGGCACTTCACCATCAAAAATTTTTTTATCTCCATCTCTTCTCCACCTTTCATCCATCTCATCATGAAGTTCTCTGCTGGCTTGATTACTCTAACTTTGACCACTTTGCTTGCTGTGCAAGCTGCTCCCATCGAAAAACGTAACACTGGCAAGGCCACCTACTACAACACTGGCCTCGGTTCTTGCGGCGAAACAAACAATGACAATGAATTGGTGGTGGCTCTGAGTGCTGCTGACATGAGCAAGAGCTACTGTGGCAAAAGCATAAAGGTCACGTCTGGCAGCAAATCCGTGACCGCCACCGTCGTCGATACCTGCCCTGGCTGTGCCTCTGGTAGTATTGATCTCTCGCCTGCTGCCTTCAAGAAACTGGCCAACTTGGCTGTGGGTGTCATCAGTCCTGTTTCTTGGACGTTTGCTTAAGAAAAAATAGAATATGCAGGTCATTCTTTTTTTTTACTGAGCATTTCTGCACCCCCGATCTCTTTTTTTTTTTTTTTTTTTTTTTTTTGCCACCGGTGGCAGATCCTTTCATTCATATTTCCATACCAAGCCATTCCCCCTCTTTCACTCACCATATCCACCTTGTGCATGAATAAAACAACACGATGTATTGATTTCAGTCGTATGAACGTCCTTTGAATTTACTTATGTGTGCATCGAGATAGGGTCGGTAAAAAAGAAGTGAACGACGACATTCACTTCATTCAGAAGTTGGGGAGGGGGGGTATGCAAAAAGGCGTCAGGCTGTTGGGATCGGTTTGAGGGTGGTGCATTTCCGGCAAACAAGTTGCCGTCTAAAGTTGTAATATTGGCACTCGGGGCAGATCCAATCACCAAGACTGGGTGTTCGCGATTGTCCATCGAGGGTATGATCGCATTCTCGGCATTGGGTTCGGTGGGCGTGATTGATGAATTGACATTGAGGACATGTCCAATCGCCAGGGCGAAACCGCGGTTTTATCTCGGGCATGTTTCTTGGTGGTGATTTGTTAGATAAAGATCGAATGACAAGATCAGCTTTCTTGATTTGGATCTACCCGTCCACAAAAGAAGCAGTGATGAGCAACGCTAAAGAAGAACACAATGCAAGGTCGTTACCGTACGCCATCGGCTGCATGACATAAGCCGCGATCTTGATGTTCTCATCATGGCTTGCTGGTATAAAGGAATCATGTTGCAAAAAAGCGAACAGAAAAAAAAAAAAAAAAACCGAAACCTACGCTTGCCCGATTTATTTTTGCTGAAGCTGGGACGAGGGAAAGGTCTTTCCTTTTGGCTCCTTCCGGTTGGACGGCCTGCATGCAATAAATAAAAAACATGTTGGTTATACTTGCCATGGATCAGCTACCGTCCGTTTGGCTACACGGACACGCTGTATTGGCTTGGTGAGGAGAGTGCTTAGAAGTGGCGACGAGAGCTGAAGAAGGACGAAAAGGGAAATGAAATGGAAAGATCAAGAAGCAATGGGGGCCAATGGTTGAGGTAGGAATGGAAGACATTTAGAAAAGCCAGAGTTCCAGTTTGAGGGAAAATCGTCAAACATCAATGATTTTGAGCCAATCGATCCATGCGAAGGGATGGGTTTCCACCTTTTCTGTATGAAACCTGCGAAACAGTTCTTCTTTCGTTTTTTTTTTTTTTTTTTGCTACAGCCCATTATATCAGTTTTTTTTTTTGGATTTAGTATTTTCAAAGTGCATGCTCTTAAATCACACCTATGAAGCCAATTTCGTTGATAGCAACGGAAATCTCGGTGCCAAACTGCAACCTCACCAGGTTCAATAACACGAAGCCCACATTTTCCTTTATTTATCAGAGCAATGCTATTCATACCCACCAAGGCGGCGACACAAGAAAAGGGGCCATTGATACTGCCTCTTTGCTCAACATTAATCTCATTTGGAAACGCTTTGAAGAAGACCAAACAGACCTCATGGCGCAGAGCATACTTGACGCTGTTACCTACGGAGTAAAAAAAAAAAATCATGCCCACTTCGCTTCTCCGCTTGTCGCCCCTCTCACTTCTTTCCTATTTCCGTAGAATGTCGATGGGATTATCACCACTATTCCAAACCTACAAGTCGCCAATGCCATTGCATCCGTACGAGCATTACGCCTTCCTGTAATTATATTTGAATTGGGCGAATCGTATGCATCCGAACTGGGTCTCGCTCGCGTGTTGACATCAGACGAAATCCTTGGCAAAGCTATTGCTCAGCAATTGCTCGAACGTGGCTATTCTCATCCCTTGGTCATCTCACCCTCTCCTCTCGGCAATGTCAATGCTGAAGGACGCTACGCTGCCATCCGCACGACCATTAGAAATCCACTCCATGGGTTTTTGCAAGTATCAAACTCTACCTCTGCTGTCGATGATGTCGTTCACAACTTCAGCAAAGGCGCTTATGACAGCATGATTGCCATCGGTGGTGTGGTAGGCATTTCCAAACTATTTTTTTTTGATCTCTCAGTTTCTTTATCTAATATATCGTAGGCTGCAAGCAATAGTGTTGCAGGGGCTCTCATGAATATGAGTGGTGTACACAATGGCAAAAGAATCGGTGCGGGTTTTGTTGACCTCGATGGTGAGGATCTTGACGTAGTTTTCAACAGCTTCCCTGACACAACGGTGGGGATCAGTCAGCTACCTTATTACCAATCTGCATTGCCAGTGGTGTATCTCTATCTGCAGGTCAGTCGCGCGTATTAAATTAGCAGGTGGCCAGCTGAAAGCTCACTTTTTTTTTTTTTTTTTTTAGTACCTCACCAGTTTTGACGTATATGGAAACCAAACCATCCCCACCGGACCAATCGTAATAACCAACAGCAACCTTAATACCACTGAAAGCGGCAGAGATCGACAAGGCTTCCTGCTTCACCCTAATCGTCGCAACAACACCGTCGGTGTGATCATTCCTAATTCTTTAGGCGACTCCTACGGACGCAACATCCTCTCCGGGATCCAGCAGTTAGCAAACAAGATCAGCTGGAACATTTTTACGAATACCTCGGTAGGACGTTGGAGCGCATCTGACTCTTGTGAACTCACTCTTTCAATAGGGAGACTACATCGGCTATCCAGAAAAACTGATGTCAAGTGTGACCAATTTTCTGTCGAACCCTAATGTAGATGGCATCGTCTTGCTCTCCAGCCATCCCTATGTCAACAACTATACAATCACCAAAAGCACCGAAGAGAACGTCCCTGTCTCGATCATTGGTACCTTTTTCGAAGAGCTCATCATCCCTGAAAACAGCTCGTAAGTGGCGTTGCCTATGCCATAGTCTTGCCTGACGTTTCCTTAGGCGTATATTCAACCCCTATTTGGACACAATGGATTTGGCCGCGATGACTGCACAGATGTTGCTGGACAACGGCTTTAAAAACCCTGTCTGCTTCGGAGACGGGCGACCCTGGAAAAACACAACCTTCTGCGACATACTCTATAGAACACTCTTGCAGACTTTTCCTGGACCAATACCGCCGGAGCAGCTCGTTGTCAACACTATCGATATCAGCAGCCAAAGCAACGTGAACGGAATGGTCAATTCCATCATGTCCAACCTGTCCAACGGCAGCTACGACGTTGATTCTGTTGTCACCTTCTCAGAATACATCTTTAACGCCATTATCCTGGTATGATTCTTGAACTTGCACTGGTTGTGAGAAGCTTTCCCGCTTTATTTTCCCCCCTTTTTTTATTATTACCAATAGGACTCCGTCGTAGACCCAAAACAGGCAGGCGAGACAGCATTCTATACTGCCTCGGATCTGTTTCAACAGCAGCGGTCATTGATGCTGAACCGCGTCCAAATGTCATGGCAAGTGGAGTGGATACCCTATCAAAAGTACTGTGTTGTTAACTTTCTTCTCACTAGGTCGCTGGATTCTTATGAGCTTGGCTTCTTGTCGTTGTTTAATATCCTTTTGTCTAACTCTCTGTCTGTCCAGCCTTGGAATTCTGTCGGGGTACGTGCCGACCCTCAACCCTTTATGTGTCCTCCTGGCACGCATTACAGCATCCTTGCATCCTCTTCGTACTGCATGACCCCGAGCCACGATGCCATCCGCTCCATCCAGTGCATTCCCTGTTCGGACAATTTCATCTCTGCCTCCAGCGACCAACCTTCCTGCCTTCCATGCTCACCAGGCACCCTTGCCAACGCCCTTCGAACCGAATGCCTCTCCTGTAATGACCAACGTGTGTACCAGGATAGCTATTGCCAGCAATTCCTAACCGAGGACCACGACCGGAAAAATCGCGTGATACTCTCCATTGTGCTCCCCATCGTCTTTGGTTTGTTGGCCGTCATATCGTTTTACTTTTTATGGCGTTACTGGCGGCGTCAGCATAAAGCTGACTTGACAGGCGGCAACGACAGCGACAACTGGCTCCTCTCCTACAGCCACCTCACTCATCCTTCCATGCGCTACATGATGCTCGACCACCCAAACAGCATGACTGATAAGCCAGGATCAACTCGGTCCATTTCCCTCTGCAATGAGATAGCTGACCAGCAAGACTCCGCCTATGAAAATCTCAAAGAAGAGGTTCCCCATTGGGCCCTTCAGGATACCAAGAATAACCAAACGCAAACCGAAGTTGCCAGGGCCAATCAATTGTAAAGTTAAAAAAAAAAAAAACTGAACGATTGCTGTAATGTTGTCTTTGTAGAAATGCTAACAACAACCGCCTATCCATGTTGATCACAAGAAGCCGAGCTCCCCATACCGAATCCTTTCACAATGCCATAGGGATTCAGTGAGTGACGAGAAAAACCAGAGGTGTAAAAGGACGTGTCTCATTGTAGCTTTTTGTCAGTCGCAATTTGAAGGTGTTCATCAGACAAATCGGTTTCAAGCAGCTTCACCTGAAAGATGATATTCGCAAGGAAATCGGACTCTTAAAGCATTGTCGATCGGCCAATTTGGTCGAATTTATTGGTGTCTGCATTGAAACCCGAGGCACCTACATTGTCGAAGGTAAGCGCAAAGGAAAAAGGAGGTGTATAGAGCTCACCGATTTTCTATCCTTCCCAAACCTTGCCTAATAGAATACTGCAACAAAGGGACCCTGTTCGACATACTGGCCAACGATGACTACTGTCTCACTTGGATCTTCCAATTCTCGATGATAAACGACCTAGTAGAAGGCATGCGTTTCATCCACCGCTCCAAGATCAGTCTCCATGGCTTGCTGACCTCCGCCTCTTGCTATGTGACCAACAAATGGGAGCTGAAGATTTGCGACTTTGGGCTGCACAAGGTGCGACAATCCATGTATGACCAAGCCGTCATTCAACGGCTCCAGAAGCAAGGCTGCAGCAACGGGATCATATTGCCCAATACCGTCACCATGCGCTGGATGGCCCCTGAGTCTATCGTCAACGTAGCATCTGGGTTGGACATCACCATGCCCTCAAAAAAGGCCGATATTTACAGGCAAGAAGGCTTCAAGGCGATAGAGACTATCGCTGACCCACTCTTTTCATTCTAGCGTTGGCATTGTAATGTGTGAAATTGTGACGCGCCAGAAACCGTACCAAGAATACAGCAACGAGCTCAACAATGGAGCGCAGGAAAACCTTCTCTTCCAGCGCATCATCAGGGAACATCTTCGACCTCGACTCGTGGATTTGGAGAGTGTTTCCGATAGCACCCTTCGTAGCTGCTATAGCAAGCTCAACAGCTTGATCTCTTACTGCTGGGACAAAGAGCCACACCGTCGTCCAACCCTCAATGAGATCTGCGTAAGCTTTTTTTTTTTTTTTTTTTTTTTTTGAATATGTGGTTAATCTCTCTATCTAATAACCACAGGACCGAATGAAGTCTCTCGACCATTCCCTTTCTTCAACCATGTCGGTGGTTGACAATATGGCTGTGTTGGTAATTTATTTTAAACAAGCAGCTCTCCTAGAGACTGATCCGTTGACCCCTCTCATCACGTAGCTGGAAGCCTATGCAACGGACATGGAACGTCTGGTTTACGAGCGAACGAACAACCTACAGCAGCGTACGCAGGAGCTGGAAGAAGAACGAAAGAGGACACAAACCTTGTTGATAGGTACCTTTTATTTGCTAGTGGTGCTAACTAGTATGATTCTCAAAATCTCACATTTTTATCTGTTATGCAGATCTGCAAGCTTCCAAAGAAAAGGCCGAAGCTGGCGCGATAGCCAAACAAAATTTTTTAGCCAACATGTCGCATGGTAAGGAGAAACGGCCCCGCGCCAGACCTGCCTAACTTTTTTTTTTCCTCCTCCTCTTTTGACTGCAGAGATTCGCACACCGATGAATGCTGTGATTGGTATGTCTCGAATTTTGATGGAAAGCGATCTACCCCAGGATCTGTATGATTGTGCAGAAACCATCGAATCCTCAGGCAACCACCTCATGGCGATCATCGATGATATATTGGACTTCTCAAAGATTGAATCCGGGAAGCTTCTTTTGGAACACAATGGCCTTGATTTGGTAAACCAGCCTGCTCATCCTCATTTCTTTGCTCAACCTCTTTTCTTCGTGTAGACGTTTGCTGTGGAGAGTGCACTGAAACTTGTTTACCCTCACTTTTTGGAAAAAGATGTCGCTCTGTGGTACGAGATGGAAGCTGATGTGCCTGTGAAGGTCGTTGGTGATTTGGTGCGACTACGGCAAGTCATTTTGAATTTGTGAGTTGCCCAACGTAGATGGATGCCTTGGTAGCCCGCCCTTTATTCACGCATTTTATTTTACTTCATGGCGCCAGGTTATCAAATGGGTTTAAATTCACTCCAACTGGAGGCTATGTGTATGCTCATGTTAGCTTGGTCAAGCCATCGGAGACCGTGAAGGCTGAAGATCCCCAAAAAGTGCTTTTGGATTTCTCCGTGACCGACTCTGGCATTGGTATCCCAAAGGACAAAGTCGACTCGCTCTTCCAGTCATTCACACAAGTCGATGCCTCAACCACAAGGAATTTTGGTGGCACTGGCCTTGGCCTAGCCATTTCTCGTCAACTCTGCCGAATGATGAATGGAGATATGGTAAATGAAGAGCCCCCCCCCCCCTCGTGATAAATAGGCCTCACCCCCCTATCTTCTCTTTCCACCTCATCTTCTTAGTCTGTTGAATCAGTTTACGGCAAAGGATCTACATTTACGTTCAGAATCGAGATCGAGAAGCAACCCAAGACCTTGACCTTTGGCGAGCAGCAGCATCTTGAGAAAATGGCTAGCGTATGCAGCAACATGATCGTCGTTGCAGAAAAGCACAACATGCAGCTGGCATGGACCCGGACCTTCAAATGTTTTGGTATCTCGGTAAAAATCGTGAATATGGAACAAGCAGAATCTATCTTCCAAGATCTGCAACTCAAAAAGTCACCCAACCCCCCCATTCTTGTGGTCGATGTCGATGGTGTTCTTATCAGCAACATTGACAAGGATCGCAAGGCAACAAGGTAATGCAGCATCTGGTCGCCCTTCTACCAATCCAAGAACAAACTCACAACGTCTTCTCTTTTCTTGCTAGTATTCTGGCCCTGGAGTACCTGCGCAAACTTTTTCCTGTTTTGTATGATGTACCTACCGTTTGTATCAACGACTTCCGCCTCAAGCGATCCAATTCCTCCCCGGCTTCTACTCACCGAAACCTTGCTATGAGCCGCAAGAGAAAACAGTCTCTTACGACCGATCAGCGCCAAATGAACCAGCCAAATGAGCCGTCTCCGCAGCACCCAACAGACCCACCCCAGCAGCCTCCATCTGAGGACCCAGCAAAGCAGGACCCCATTCAGCCATTGGTCAGCCACCGCGAACTCTTTTTCAACGTTGACAGTTTACCTCAGACACCCATGATCGATGCGGTTGATCCATTTGATGCTGTTCCTCTCATGATGTACCGACCGTTCCGGACTTCCACCCTTATAGATACCCTGATGCGAGCCGGCTTGAAGACACCCACCTTCGCACCCAACCACATCCTGCCCCATGCAAACCCAGCTCTGGCTGCCGCCATCGCCAGTCGTGCACCACCCATGGTATTACAATTTCCTCACCGATCTGCAAGTGATGACGCCCAAAAAAACCAAAACCGGCTGTCTGGCTCAAGTTTTGGTCCACACAGCCCCACCAGCGAGCGTCACCATTCAATCGCTTCTTCCGACTTCACCCTGGCCTCGCCTCGATCCTCCATCGGCTCTACCTTTGACTCTTCCATCTCCATGGCTACCGTGGATTCCACGGTTTCTGGGAGCTCCATCCATAGGGACGCGACAGATGCCAATACGCATCGTGGCAGTTATGATGAAGTCCTGGCCAGGCTGAATTGCTTACTGGTGGACGACAACCCAGTCAACCAAAAGGTGCTCTCCAGGATGCTGAGTCGCATGGGTCTCAAATGCAAGATAGCCAACAATGGCGAAGTAGCCTGCGACATGGTAAAAGAAGCTAGAGACAAAGCATGGCCCATTGACTTGATCTTCATGGACGTCTGGATGCCCAAAATGAATGGCCTTGAGGCTACCGAGCTTATTCGCCGCAAGTACTCCTTTACCAAGACAAAGCCCTACATCATTGCCATGACAGCTTGCGTCATGCCAGGCGATCGTGACAAGTGCTTCCAAGCCGGTAAGTAGGTCGCCACAAGGAAGCTGTCATGCCTCACCCCGTTCTCTTTCTGTCGTGCTACTCGTTAGGTATGAACGGTTTTGTTGGCAAGCCTGTGCGAAAGCATGAATTGGAAATGGCTGTGCATACTTTTACCGAGCGAGTGATGTGTTCCCCTCCTCTGTCGCCTACAAACGATGCTCAGGCCAAGCCATCGACTGCTCCCGTGGATAGAACTTCAAACGTTCCTGTTGTCACCATTTCTACCAGCTTCGAGGATGATGCTGTCATCTGCCCAACTTCTGCATCACATCCTGATGAACCGTCCTCTCCAACATCTCCAGCATCCCCTTGATTTGTAGGTAAACGATCCTGATGACACGATTCTGATCTTGATGGACTTTTTAGGTCAAGGAAAATTCACCTGCCGTGCATGCTGGTATTCAGCAATTTTTCGATGACATTGTACCTAGCCAAGGCTGGTCTTCCCAATCCGATGAACACAGTCTTCTAGGTAAAGGCTGGGTCTCGCGTCTCTCTCTTTTTTTTTTGTCTTTATTCAACCTTTCCTCTCTGCCTCTTTCGTGGTAGGATGCTCCAAACGGTATTGCACAAAGGAAAAGTTGGCGAATATGTATGGCATATATTGAATGTATCACCCAATCCTCCAGCAGAGATGGCTGGCATTATACCTCATACCAACTATATATATGATCGGAAACAGTCCTCAAACAGTGTTACAACGAAGATAATTTTATGAATGGGATATCTGTCGCGAGGTAAAAAAAAAAAAAAAAATCGAATGCGTAAACGTCGACTGATTTTCTTTTTTTTTTATGCTTCCTAGAAGGTCATCATTGTGCCTAATTGCGATTGGGGCAGACATGGCTCTTTAGGCTGTGATCTGGGTTATGGTCTATTGCATCGTATTCCTCGACGAAAATCGCTTGGCGACAGCCACTCTCACGGTTACATTGCTGAGCATCCAAGGCGTCAACACGCAGTGAGTGGCACAATAAATTCCGCACCTCCTGCCCCAGATTTCATTTAATTAATATTTTCACGTGGATCGAGAAACAGAAATCAAAATGCTATCAAAATTTGTACCTGTACCAGCTAGAAAAGACCAGCAATAGCTAAGTTTTCTGTAGATAAACAACAGCATTTTAGCAAATTGACACAAACAGGCCAGAGTCCATTGTCGCTAATATTGGGTCGTCAATAGCTTTTTGGCGGATCGCTAAATCATTTTCAGATCAAGGGCGTGCTGATCATTTTTTAGTGCATGTTTGTCAGCCTTCAACCTCTTCCATCCACTGCATGAGAGGGCGATGATCCCAAAAACAGCCATTTCTCAACACTTTGTCCTCGCACTGTGGTTTTTGATCACGCCTGGCGAAAATGACAGGTTTTCTTTTTGTTTTTTTTTGTTTGTTGCTGCTGTTGTATGGCTGCTAAAACGTAAATATGTCACTTTTATTCATGGTAAAAATGATAATGAGTAAATTGAGACAAAGTGAAAGATGTTAAACAAGCAACCTATCGAATCCGTTCGGTGCTTAACCTTGATAATAAAAAAAAAAGCAGTAAAAAAAGTAGGAAAAGAAGTAAGGGACAGCCAAGGTGCAAGACTCGTGACTCCATAAATCAATTTGTGGGTCAAGGCTCTCGTAAGAATAAAAGCAAGGTTAACTTCAAGCTTCTCAAATTGGTGTTGTCCTCATTTAAAATGCCTTGTGTCTGATTTCGAGTTGTCTTTTGGTTTGCGTCTGTCTTCCGCTATTTTTTTCACACCATTTTTTCCCGTAGCGAAGGGCAATTTTTCCTTTTTCTTCGCTTTTGTGCACCGTTTATTCCAGCAATGCCGGCAGGTAGATCATTGCTGGTGCGCTAGACATACAGCTCATTGGCATTTTCTTTTCGTTTATAGTTGAGCAATGCATCAGTCAATTACGACCAAACCAGCACAATGTCCACCTGCAAGTAAAAGTCATCGACTGGATGGTCTCCGTGGATGCGACGGTTGAAGGCAAGCATCAAGTCCCACATTGCACATTACCCTACACCTTGATTCATTATTCTCAAGTGATAGTGTCTTACCTCCTTTTTTTTCTTTTTCTTTTTCGTAGGAACCAAGCAGGTTGTTAGTGAGTACCTGGTTGCTGATCACTCAGGCTGTGTGATGCTTCGTGTCACCTCACCCACACGTAAGCAAACAGAATAAAAAAGCGTCGTAACGTGTTCCATCAAAGTTTAACCAAATGCTATTTCTACAGGATACCACAAAGACAACTGGCTGGAAATTACAGGCATGCACACACAAGTGATGGAATCTTCAATAAGACTGGTCGTGGAGAAGCCTGACCAGATCATTTTGTTGGCGTCAGCCCCAACCGATGCCGCCGTCAATACCAACAACAACATATCCTTCATTGAGTACTCGGTTCATCGCTGAAAATTGAATAAAATTAGAGGAATAATAATGCCAGACATCAAGATCCATATAGCCGCGTGGGCAGCTGCAATCCATATGGCAAGGACACACGCAAACACGCTGTTGGTATGATGGTTTATTCCAAATTGAGGTTACTTAAAGTCTGCGAGGGTGAGGTTGCCAATGGCTTGGCAACATTTCTTGGCCATGGCATAGTCTTGACCACGTAGAGTGACGACACCCGGTTGCTCCCACATCAGGATACAGTTCAAGCAGTAGGTATCGGCATCACCATACGAAGCTACACCTTGGCACAGCTTTTTATTGCCATACTTCACTTGCATGTTCAGGTATTCAGCGGACACCAAGGCCATGAGGGCGACTATGCAAGCAAGCACCAAACCCAACCTTGCGTTCATGTTTTTTTTTTGAAGACTCGAGTGAAAGAAGTCCTCAGGCCATTGCTTTATATGTGCCCAATACAAAAGGGACTGCTCAGCGTACAGGGCCAATGCTAACGTAATTTAGACCCTCTTACATAAGCAACGGATCAGGAAGGCTGAAAAGTGAGGCTGAAAATTACAGGGATGAGGTTTCTTTTCCTTTGCCCTGCGCCACATACAATGGTGACAATTGTTTTAAACGGTGGGAAAGAGGGTGCCTGATTCGAACTTTATTCCCAAGAAAAAAAGCATTAATCAATAGGCTCGCATGCCTTGTTCACATTGGCGGCATTCCTCAACTCGGCCGAAACATCATTCAAGGCGTCCTGGAGGATCTTGTGTAACTGGAGGAGGATGATGATGCGGCTGCTTCCTTGTTTTTCGAAAAAACTGTTGGGAGGTGGCAGGCATGCCTGGATATCACGTAGCAAGTCGATGATTTGTTGGCTAATATGAGGAAACGCGTGAGCCAAGTGAGCTAGACCAGGGAGGGTTTGGTTGAGGTATTCGGAGGGTACACATTCATTTGGAGGCTGGAGTGAGTTGGATTCGGCATTGGTTGGTGACATAGCAATCTTCAAAACGCGAGGTAAAACGACTCTTTCGGCCAAGACAAGTCTGGTTACGGGCAAAAATGAAGTGGTGGGTTAAAGCGGCAGTCTCCTTTTTTTTAGGCTATTCAGGGCATACGTTGAGTCCATTGGATACTTTTCACATAAATAACAGCCCAAGAGCGTGCCAAAGACTTGCTTCTCGATGTAAGGCTGGCGGATCAGCTCTGGTAGATGATTGCACATGGTAACTAGAGTGGATATGTATGGAACACAAAGAAGGGTCAGTTCTTTCCAAGAATTCCATCTGCTCTCGCTTACACATCGACGGCACGAGTTTGACCATCATTGGAATAAGATCAATTGCATACGTTTGAAAATGAAGGGCCTTGATAAGCAAGCCTTCTCTATCATCCACAAATACGCCATGCATAAATCTACAAAACAGCTTGCGCCGATTGCTCAACATGTCTGGAGCCAAAGTATATAAGCGATCGCTGAGTACAAATTTGCCGCACCCTCTTTCCTTACCTTCACTGTCGCCTGGTAGGGCCTTGCACTTTTCAAGCAGAAGCTGAAGGATTTCGGAATCTTGGCCATTGATCAAGGCCATGACGTTTCGATTATTAAAAGAAATCTAAAAAAAAAAATGAAGTGTTTGCCAAATCAACGCTGGGTGAGAAAAGAGCACCTACGTTACTTTTGGGATAGTCGATGTGGTATTTCTGCCAGATGCGGTGCCTGTAGCTTGTGCGGATACATTGCAAAATCTAAGTGTTGCACAAAAATCAAAAAAATCAGGAGCCTGTGAGTGCTGAGAACTGAGGGCAGTTCTTTGTCTCTTACCAATAACCACAGCGGAAGTAACTGAGTGGAATTGAAGATCCGAGGATCGCATTGGAAGAGGATGATGGGTGTTTTGATGAGATCGTGGAAAATGACGTGTTGATTTTTTGGCAAGAGACAATTGATGGTAGCCAGCCAGACCTGATTGGGTATCCATTGGTGAAACGTCTCCCACGCCGACACGAATGCATTCACCACACGCTTGTCCATCGACCTAAGGGTTAATAAGAGAGCATGCTTTTTTTTTAGAGTGGGCAACGACTCGTGTGTCGCTTACGGCTCAAGGCAAGGGACAAGAAGGCTATCAATGACGGTTTGGGCATGCGTGCTGGCTTGAAATAGATCCATGCGCTCGAGCTGCTTGAGAGCTAAGATTTCAAGAAAAAAAATGTGGGTACGTTTCCTCGCTCTCCTTGCATGCTTTACCAAACACGGTCTCCTCCGGGTTGCTATCGTGGCTAGCAAGGGACAGTAATAATTTGTTGATCGACGCAGACTTCAGGGTATAGTTGCTAAAAAAAAAAAAAAAAAAAAAAAAAAGTCAGACTGGTTACTGCTCCAAATCAGTCTTTTGTGTTGACTAGCTTGCCTTGATGGCACAGGATCTCTCCCTTCTCGTAACAAAAAGCTGGTAACGTCCAGGATTTCGGGGTAGGCGGCGGCAATGAGGGAGACGAATTCGGGATAGATAAGCTGGTAGGCTGGATGGTGTTCGATGAAGGTCAGCATGGCGCGGAGAGGAATAACCTGACCAATATCAAGAGCCAAATACGATGAGTGTTGAGTTATGGGAGGGCCATCCAGAACAATAAGTTTGAAGTTTGGATCCATACGCATCGCAATGATACTAGCATTATACTGTAGCATGTACAGCGTCAACAAGACCTGTGATACCTGCCAGGACGATCCTTCTTTCATTCTGACCAGTGGAATGATCCAAGACTCTGGAATGTGATCGGTGCGGTCAAGCAAGCAGCTACGTTACAGAATCAATAAACGTAAGTAACCGAAGTCATACACGCGTCTCCATGAAAGCTTACTTTTTCACGTATTCTTTCAGCATGGGTATCAGTTGTGAGTGAAGTGGCAGCGTCGACTTGGTCAGGCAGTCGAAAATCTTTGTCTTGTAATCAATTGAGCGAAACACACCATTGTTCAGTAATTCGTATAAAATGTCGATCGTATTTGACGTTGTCGCCATGCCGCAAAGCTTGTCAAGAAATGTGAATGAAATAAAAAAAAAAAAAAAAGAGCGGGATCGGTAAAAATAACCAGGCTTGTGGACGTTTAAGATTTGCCAGACCTTTCCGTACCAAGGCGTCAGAAAGGCTAGTACTTTCATTTGGGCTCATTTCTTTTCATTCTATACTCGTATGGCAAATTCAGTGCAAATCCATTTAGGATGATTTTGCCGTGAACGTTTTGATCGGATCTCCTGGGCGTGGGTTCCTTGGAAAATAGCCATATTTTGGCTGGCGAGTCGGGCGGGTCAAAACGAAGCTCGCCCAAGTTGGCTGGGTGACCTTCACCAATCCACCTGGTTTTTCAGCATCATCCTCGCTTATGATTTACTGACCCCATGCAAAATATCATGCAGATTCATTAGCTCAAGAGTGATGTGGAACCTTTGGTTATTATTTTTTTTTCAAAAATTAAAAAAAAAAAAACCTCCAGCCAAATTTGGCGTCTCCTCCTATTTTTTCTTTTTCGCAGCCTCACTCTATACACGCCAAACTACCTCAAGAGGAGCGAACAACGTTAAAATCCCAGGCTGTCAGACATACTGCAAGCAGCTCGAAGCGAGAGGTTAGTGCCGTTAGCCAAGTTACGGCCTAGAAACCTCGCCAAAATCAAAATCGCCTTTGGTAAGCCTTACACCATGTCATCGCTAAATCAACGTGAGCAAAAGCCTTGGGTGCAATCTCACAAGACCAAGGTAAGAAGGCTTATAAGAGTCCATCACCGCACTAGTACTGTATCAACCACCTGTGGCCACTCGGAGGTGAGGCCGTGTCGTTTTTTTTTCTTTGAGCCCCACGCGGCGATTAAAAAAACAGGGTTCAAAAAAAAAAAAAAACGTTTCTGGCTCATTTCTCCCCCTTCTTTTTCTCTCTCTCTCTCTCTTTTTTTTTTTCTGTTGTTTTACATGCAATGGAAGTCAACAAAGATGAAGCCCTTCGTTGCATTTCCATTGCTGAGAAGCACTTTTCTAACCTCAACATTGATGCGGCACTCAAGTTTGCCAAGAAATCAATGAGCCTATACCCAACAGATCAAGCTGAATCATTGCTACAGCGTATTCAAACCTCATCTCAAAAACAGCCATCGTCCACTCCCTCACCGTCCCCTTCCTCCGGTCTCCGTAATCGCTCCACTGTTAATCCACCTACACCTCCGGAAAAGAAATACACGACCGAACAAGTCACTGCTGTCAAGACCATCCTGTCCTGTGGTCATGATTACTACAAGATCCTTTCGCTGGAGAAGTCGTGCACAGATGCCCACATCAAAAAATCGTATCGAAAGGTAGCACAGAACAGGCACAGTGGTGCAATGGTAAAGAATGTGTCTTTGTATATTCATTTTTCGTTTCCATCCCCTTTTCTAGCTCGCCTTGCAATTCCATCCTGACAAGAATTCTGCGCCAGGCGCCGATGAAGCTTTCAAGTGTAAGCATGGACTGTCTCTGGCAAACGCAAAGGAGAGGGGGAAAAAGGCTGACTCTTCCATTTTTATTACATAGTGATCTCCAAGGCGTTCACGGTGCTATCAGATCCTCAGAAACGAGCCATTCATGACGCCAGTGGAGGTGACCCAGATAACCGAGCTACCAACAGCCGTCCATCCTCCACACATTACTATCATCAACACCAGTTTGGAGGCAACGATGTCAATGCGGAGGATTTGTTTGATATGTTCTTTGGTGGCGGCACACGTGTGCGCTTCCGCAGACAGCACCCCTTCCACCAAGCTCGCCAACACCCCTTTGCCCAGCAGCAACAGCAGCATGGGCGACAGGAAGCCCTTGGTTTCGTCCAGATAATTCCTGTGCTACTGCTAGTCCTGTACGCTGTGCTTGCTGGATTCATGGCCACAGAACCCTCGCCTGCATATACCTTTACGCCCTCCAGTATCTACACCCAGGGCCGCACCACGCCGCAGCATAACGTGCTCTACTACGTCAACCCAGAACAGTTGAACCAGCGTATGCAGAAGTCCGACCATGCCCTGCGCCGAATCGAACAGCAGGTCGAGCAAGAGTATCTGGATAACCTAATGCAACGGTGTCAATGGGAGCGACGACAACGCGCTTTCCAGCTGCAGCAAGCCCGTGGCTCGATCTTTGGCATTGGTCGTGACGAACAGCGGTATCAACAAGTGCTGCAGATGGCTACACCCTACTGTGATGAAATGCAAACCTCTTGGGGAGTTCAACCCAACCAATTCTACTAGCCGCAGTCAGTCGCTTATTTTTTTTTTATTTGTCCATCTTCGTACGCTGTCACCATTCTCCAGCCCCACCGTATCTTCACGGTATTTATGCCGTTTATTATTAAATTGTTCTCGATGAATGATTAGATTACTGGTAAATATGTAAAATGAAGATGCTAATAAAGATATAGAAGTGTATGTGCAAAAGGCCACGGTGCATGGGGAATGGGTAACCTGGGAAAGAGACGCATTTACAGTGCGGTAGATGGGCTCATGAGTCTCAACAAAGATTCCTTGGCTTGGCCACGTTTTTCATTGCGACGTTTGCCCTCGAGGTATAGGATGCTTTCGGCATAGGTCTTTGGTAGAATGCGAGGCACCGAGTTGGCGGGGCTGGCAAAAGTAAAATGGAAGGTGTTTGTCACGTCGCACGTGCCTTTTTCAATGTCTTGCACCTGAGCCACCACGCTGACTTGCAAGGTCTTATCGCT
Organism: Hesseltinella vesiculosa; assembly: GCA_002104935.1. Classification (NCBI taxonomy): domain Eukaryota; kingdom Fungi; phylum Mucoromycota; class Mucoromycetes; order Mucorales; family Cunninghamellaceae; genus Hesseltinella; species Hesseltinella vesiculosa. The sequence goes on along the minus strand of MCGT01000026.1, from coordinate 187,843 downwards.
TTCTTGGGTATAGGTGACCTGTGATTGCAGTTTCAGCACAGAGCCGACCGGCACAGGTTTGCGGAACGAGCTTTCATCCAAGGACACCAAACTCAGATTGTTCTGCGCCAGCGTAGATCCGGTCGCATGCGCCAACTCCAAAGCACATCGTAGTAACTGTTAAAAAAAAGCGGGAGGAATCAGCTTCCAGTTTTCTCTCTTTTTTTTTTTTTATCAAGTCATCGCCATCTCGTGGGCTCACTTACGTAGCCACCAAACACCTTATTGTGAATGTTTCGATCTTGGGGTTGCATCAAAATCACGCTCTGCAAACGAGTGTCTTCCATCCACAACGTACCAGCTGGGGCTCGGACGTTTTCTTTAAGAAAAAAATCGTCAATGGCCTGAAAAAATAAAGTAACAGGTCACTTACTTTCAGCATCGGTGTATTTCATATAAAGCTCATGGAGTGTGACACGCTCTTCTTCGGTGGGAGGCTTTTTGCTGAGGTCAGCCTCGGATGCCAGGCGTTTGCGGTGCTTGGCATCTTCAGCAAACATGAACAGACTCTTTTCTTCTGCGTTGGCCAAACGAAGCGGGTTGACTCTGACGGACTTGTTAGTCACAGAGTCCAGTGCAACCATGGTGAAATTGGCGTAGATCACGGTGTTGCTGTTGGGCTTGGCCAAAAAGTCAGTTGGAGGAAAAGGTGTGGTGTCAACAACAGCTGGGTCATAGTTGGGCATGGTGTCAATCTTGACAAACACTTCCATGCTGCTACTGCCCACATAGCTTACATGGCCCGATATCTTCATGTTCTCGATTTTACTGGGCATTAAGATATCCATGCGGTCAACGGATGCTGTCACTAGTGTCACTGGAGGGCCATCGGTGAAATTGTCCACATGCTTATACGCAATCGCTCCTGCCAAGGCATCAAGGTCTAAAAAAGGGCGATCAAAGGTGAGTGGGTGGCGGGGTTTATAAATTCTTCAGTGTAAGCCTACCTTCTAGAATCTTGCCATGGCGAATGGCGCCGTTCTTGGTGACATATTCATCAAGGAGAGCAGGTGAAGATTTGAAGGGCAGGAACTCTTCCATGTATGACTCATTCATGCTTTTCAACACAAGCTTGCGAGGCTGCGTATGTTCAAAGAGCTGCTTCTTGTTTTCCTTTGCTAGAATTTTGTCCATCCAAAACGCCACCGGTCGGACTGTGTAGGTTTTACTGGCTGAAAAATTGTCGATGAGCGTCGGCCCTGTTTTTTTTTTTTTTTTTTTTTTTTTGCCTTGACCATCGCTTACCTGTGTGTGGTTGAAAGTCCTGAAGGATGGAGGGTTGGGCACCACGGACATGTCTTGTGCTTGTGGCAAGGTGCCGAGACATAAAGCGAGACGGTAATCGAAACATGAGTAAAAAAATAGGAGAAATGTAATGTAAAGAGAGGAAAGGAAGTAGGGTCTGCTTTCTTTATTTATTTCGTAATCTTGTTTCAGTGAAAAAACAAAAAGAGATCTCGGAACGATCGGCTTTGGCTGGAAAAGGTTGGGACATTTGACAAGAGCAGAGGAGGTCTTGCAGTTTTTGGGAGCTTTCCGTCCGAACCCAATCGCCGGAGTCCATTGTCATTCGTTTTAGGAAATGCTCCCGAGCTTTCTTTCATGGTCCACCCGCATCTCACTCCTCCACCCCCCAACAACCCAGTTTTTGACTCTGAAAAATAGAACAGAAAGAAAAAATAGCAGCCAAGCGAGTCCCTCAAAAAAAAAAAGGGGGGGGGCGTGGGGACAGAATGACGCTCCGTGCCGTTGGGCAGCTTGTGGATGGATAGTAAGTTTCAGCTTGCTATTTATTTATTTGCAAATGCAGGAGCTGTGGGTCGAGGCATTTGATATGCGTGTAGGCTTTATTATTCTTTTTCTTGAGCACATTCAACGATAGTGCGGGCATGAGGATCACCGGCTTGATCTAACTGAGAAACAATAGATTGCAATTGGTCATAGCACCAGCGACGTAACTTGACCATGTCTTGGAGATCCTTGCGGTCTTGATCAAGGCCAGTGACGGCTACAAAGATGCGCCAAGATGCTGCCACTTGCTTCGCCAGATCATAGCGCTTATCGACAAATCGGATATGGTACCAAGCAAACAGTGGCACCAAACACGTGGCTAGTGCCCAACCAATCAATGAGAACGCATACGACCGCCACAGCACATAAAACAGGTAGCCATAGATGGGCACGGCAAGCGTCAGAGCAAAAACAACTTTGTCCTGGGCCACCGACTCGGTGTACACTTCCCATCGATTGACAAAACGGCCGAGCAGGTACAACGGTGAGTTGATGATCAGGCCGGGCAGGAAGAGAGGTAATTGGACTACGAGTGCAGCCGTGGTGGAGAGCAGCCGCACAAATGCCTGCGACTGCGAAATCTGGTTCTTTTCATAGGACCGTATGTCGAGGGCTGTCAGTTTCATCCGCTGCAGTTGCTTGGCGCAAATTAGCAGTTGATTTTTCAATACCTGGCGCTCATCTCTTAGCACTGGTGCTGGGTCGAGCTGATCGTCCAAGGCGGCAGGGCTGAACAGTTCGATCAGGCTTTGTGATATCCTGACATAGTCTCGTAATCGAATGCCATTGGCGTCACCAAAGAGTATCCATCGTGCTTCTGTCGCCGCATTGGATGTTTCCCTATCCAGTAAAAAAAAAAAAAAAAAGAAAGTTAACAATCGCTCGAGCCACACTCCTTTTTTTTTTTTTTTTTTACCAGTCAGGCGCATTGATGGTGCCCTTCTCCACACCGAGAGCAATCCGATGTGTTAAATCTTTCACAGAGGTTTTGGGATCTTTTTCGAATTCGTCCAGATCTTTCGCCTCTACCATGATCGGGTTGCCATATCTACAATATATATAAAAAAGGGGGGATAGAGATTAGAATTGTTAAGAAAAAAGAAAATAGGCGAACTTGCTCAATGATCACGTCACTTCGCCATCGATTTTTGGTGGTGTAGGTGATTCCAACAGGGACAATGGATAGTTGAAGAGGCTGCTTGTTGAGAGACTGCTGCTGTGTCAAATATTCAAAGGTTGCCCAAGATATGCCGTCTTTGAATGGTAGGTGCATGGGTGCAGTATACGAGGTGCCTAAAAAAAGGGGGGGATGAGTGGTGAGATTTGTTTCTTCGTCCTTGAGCCTTTACCTTCAGGAAACAGAGCAATGACGCCACCTTTTCCTAAGCAATCGAGGGTATGTTCAAAGAGTTTGGCATTGCTATGGGTTTTTGTGTCCACAGGCAAGACGCCACCAGCCAACAAAAGTTTTCCAACAACGGGTATCTTGAAGAATCTCGCTAGAGCCCAAAAATGACAAGGTCGATAATGAGGAAAGGTGGCAATCAACATAGCAGGATCCAGGACCATGTTGGTATGGTTGGCGGCTACCAATAATGGACCTTGTTTGGGTATCGTTTCATGGCTGATCACTGTAACACGTCGAAAATAAGACCACACAGCGACACGAGATAACAATCGTAGTAGCCTATAACATTGGCCTTCGCCTATGCGATGTTTTGGGTAGTCTTGTGGTGTTTCCGCATCTGCCATTGATGATCGTCGGGCCAATAGCAAATTCGTACGATAAAAATAATGGATGAAGAAAGAAGCTGAGGCGAAACTAAAAAAAAAAAATTGTGAGAAAGAAAAAAAAAAAAAAACGACAGCGTCAGGGTTTCAATCCGTTTTTTGATCCCAGCTTCCACGCGCAACTGCGAACAACAGCAGCGAAAATTAGGGAGGTTGTTTGAGGATCTGCACCACACGCAAAAAAAAAAAAAGGTTCAAACGAAAAAATAAATTTCCTACTGCTCTTTCTCCTTAATCTTTTGTTGTCATCACGATGGGGAAATTTGTAAAGCCCAGCCCTGGATTGAAACGTGCGTTTCCATGGCAACCCCGCAAAGTGACACCTTTGGTAGGCAAAGCCAACCCCAAATTCGACTTGCAAGGCGGCCTACCGATGGATATCGAGGTACTCCATAATATAAAAGAGGGTGGTTCAGTCCCTCAAATAACTCTTCTTTTCTTTGTTCTTCAGGAACACATGGAATTCAAGCTTGCTCGTATCATTCAAAAAAACCAAAAATCCATGGATTCAGAGCTGGACGACGAAGAAACGTAAGAGCCTCCATATAAAAAAGGTAGGCTCTGACATTGTTTGTAGAGTCAAACTGGATTTAGAACGTTGGAGTTTGCAGCAAGGTACAGAGACGCACGTGTATGATTGTGGTGAATTGGTGCTGCCGTGCTCAGACCAAGACAATGCTTTTGAAATGCCAATGGTCACCTTGTCTGACAGTGCTATTGAGCAATGGCTTCAGCAGCAAGCAAGCAAGAAACGAGTGCTGTGTCAGCGTCGTATGAATGAGTGAGGGAGCGGAGGAAAGCTGACACTGACGTTTTTGTCTCTTGAAAAAAAAAGGCCATTTGGAACTGGACCCCGTGACCGACCAAAAATGCAGCAATTATTTTACTTGGTGAGAAGCAAGAGAAAACGGAAAGCAATATCGCAAGGCAGTAACTCACATCTCCCTCTTTTTATTTATTTATTGGATGTTTTGTGTATCAGGGTAGGTTCCTTCATGCAGCATTACCATTCATGCAAAGATCTCGATATCAAAAAAGTGTACATCAAAGGCTTCCAGACCATTCCTTACTTGGCGAATTGGGAAGAGCTTTTATTGTTGACACGCCCCGACACTTGGAATTCCGAAGCAACATACCTGGCAACCATTGCATTCCTCGCTGCAGATAAAAACCGCCAAATGCAAAGGCAAGCCGCCCTACCCAAAAAAAAAAAAAAAAAAAATCTGTCGGTTCCTGTTGACTTTTTTTCTCAGTTTTCTACAATGGGTGCTATTGCCTCAATATCGACGCTTCATTCGAAACCATCAATTCCTCGACCGTCAGCTACATCTGTCCCTCTGCAAAGTGATGCTAGCCCAGCCCAGTCTCTTTTGTAAGGCCCTGCTGGTGCCGTTATGTGAATCCGGCTGCTCTTTAAAGGAAGCCAGCATCTTTGGTGACGTGCTGCAGAAAGCAACCAACCTGTCCACCGTCACTGTCACCACTACCTTGTGCAAGCTCGCTGATTTGCCTACATACAGCCAAGCCGTCAGCGTGTTTATCACCATCCTCGTCCAGAAATGCCCCAAACATCTCTCCTACCGTGTCACTGACGCCCTGATCGACCACTTTGCCAAGTCTGTATCCACAACTAACCCGCCCGCTCTATGGCAGCATGCCTTTATGGCCTTTGTAGACTCGTAAAGCCAATTAGCACTTGCAACCATCCCCAACTCATTTGCCTGTTTCTTTGTCCTCTGCTAGTTGCTCCAAGCTGTTCGTTTCAGATCAAAAAAAACGGCTCATTGCCATTGCCGGAGTCATCCCATTTTTTGGCATCTCGGCACTAAATGACATTTCATTATCTGGACAATACCCACCATGCTAGGAACAGTAAAAAAAGTGATGTTTTTATGAGGACAGTTTAGTGATCCAGAGGTCTATAAATAAAAAAATAGGCATGAGCAAGTCTTCAAAGAAGATTGTTTTTTACCTGTTGAACCCTCCGCGTCTGTTCATATACTGTCGGTATTTCATGGCTTTCTTGACGTTGGTTGCCGATACATCGTTGCCAGCCACCTTCTTTTCCTTGGTGGAATCAAAGTCACCGAATCCCATCAATTTCTTCATCTTGGTTTCTTCGTCATCGTCATCATTGATCAGGCTAGCAACGTCCACGGCAGGCTTGCTCTCCTTTTCTTTTGACTCGGTTTGCTTACGGTCTCTAAAAGAATCCAAAAAGGTTGGGCCATTTGCCTGTGTGCTTCATCTATTTGTAACTCTTCCATTACCTGCTACTGCTTGGTGATCGATGACGTCTTGATCGTGTGCGGCTGTCTGAGCGGCCTCGTCGTTCACCTATTGAAATACAAAGTTAGCTAATGACTAAGGGAAGAAAGCAGACTTGCGACTGGGGCTATCATCTCGCCGACGAGAATCACGGCGTCGACGAGGAGGACTGCGAGAACGGCTGTAACGACGTGCGGGGCTTCGTGATCGGCTATGACGTCGACGTCGATGGGCGGGTGATGGTGATCGGGACCTTGACAGAGATCGCTGATCAGGGTCATCTAAATCGCGATAACGTCGTCGATGGCGGGGCGGTGAGCGTCCTCGGCGATCATAATCACGGCGACGATCATTTCTAGGAGAAGGGGAGCGGCCCATGGTTTTGTTTACAAAAAAAGTGGACCAAAAAAAAAAAAAAAAAAAAAAACTACCGCAAGAAGAAAATAAATGAACTCAACTATCTGCTTCTTCAGCAAGTCATTTCCTACTACTCTGTCTCCTTAAATATCTGAACATGCCAAGCTGCTGTTCGTCTTCGTTCAGTATCGGATAGCCTGGACTGTATCCCAGGCCCCTTAAACGGACAGCCTACGAGAACTATTGCCTGCGTACCCTGTGGAGCTTTGCTTGTGGGTTCAAGCTATCTATGTAGAAACATAATAAGGGGCACATGATGAAGCAAACACATTTCTCGTAGGCCACCATCTTCCAATGATCCCTGCCTTTTATATCTTCACGGCAGCCCATTTTCTTTAGCCTGCCTTGCAGCCAACCTTTCGTTCCAAATGCGGTTTTCAAACGGCGACTGCAAAAAAAAAAATATAAAAAGGCTGCCTCTTTTCCTGGTGTTTTTTTTTTTTTTTTTTTTTTTTTTGCTTGTTTTCACTCCACCCGCTTATTGCTGCCATGTCTTTTGCTGGGTACCTTTTTGGTAACGTCGATGAAGAAGGCAGATTGGACAATGACTTGGACGATGTAAGTCACACAGCTAGGCATGCATATTCCCTTCTTTATTGTTTATACTTTTTTTTTTGACCCTTACTTGTTGTCGCCCTTGACATTACCTTCCGATCATAGGACTTGCGCGAAACCCTCCAGCATGTCGATGCCGATGTAATGTCCAAGATCTTCAACCCTGATACCCTAGGTCTTGGCGACGGCTCGACCAAAAATCGAGACGACGAAGATGACGAGGACGGCAGTAGTATCCTCCAGGCAAAAAGCATACCCACGATCCATTCTTCCAATGCCGTTGACTACTCAGACTTTAACGAAACCGTGCCGGACGATTACATGTACTCGGACAAGTTCTACAATCGCGGCATGGGCATGGTCCAGCCCGCAACAAAAGTGCATTCCGGCCGAATGATCGATGACAATTACGACGAAGACGAAGATGAAGAGATCAGCAAAAGCAGCCCAGCCTCCTTTCCTGCTCCTCCTATCGCTTCCCCTGGCATCCACCTGCCCACCCCTTCCACAACGACTCTGTCCAGACCTGTCGACATCACGGCCATCTTCCCTGCCTTTGAAAAGGACAAGATCTTGCGGTTCTCTGATCTGTTTATGACCCAATTCAAGCACCCTTACAAGTATTCGCCAAGCAATCGATGTATGAACTAGGGGAACCGTTTGCAAAAAGGAAAAGTCGCGCATCTAACATTTTTATTTTCTTCACACTTCAGCTGTTTACGAAGAAGGGGCCGAATACGATGTCAGTCGAGATGATGAAGTTTTATTCAACCGTTCGTCAAAGACCGAACGACTGAAGTGGCGCATCGAGCAAATCGAAGCCAACAAGCGGCGCAAATTAGACCCAACCCAGATCCAAGACCACCAGCAGAACCAAATCTCAAGCAGCGATGACGACAGTGAAAACTGGCTGTATGCTCCCACCAACATGGATCGAGTAAGTTTTGCACAGAGCCCTCGAAACGTCAATACTATTGAAAAAGCTTACCACCCCTTCTTGATAGACACAGTGGAAGAATCAACTGGCGGATGATATCGACAATGACAAGCTGTACGACCCTGTCATGCTTAACCATTGGGAGAGCCAGATTTTATGGGACTCTGACGAAGGCATGGCAGAAAAGTAAGCAAAAGCCCAACCGCAGCTCGCAGGTATCAGGCACTGACTTTTTTTTTTTTTTCATACAGCTATGCTGGAGTACGTAGATGCGAAAATGACATTGAAAATTAGAAAAATTGTGATGGAGAGGTATTTATTGCTTCTTCTCCCGTTCGTTTTTTATAGAACATTGAATTCAAGCACCTTTATCCAGAGCTCTTTGATGGCGATTGGACATCCGATGTACGATGGAGCAATGATGGAGCTCAAGATGAGGAACTCAAGATCAGCCTGGATCTGAACGACCCACACATGCTCTTTGATTGTGAACAAGTCGAAGCCACCAAAGCTCAACTGCCAGTGCCTAAACACGTCAAGAAAGGACGAAAGCCTATACCACGACCAATTCCAAAGGTAAAAAATAAAGAGCTTTCTTGGAAAGCAGCTGACATGTCGTTTGCATTAGGTCCCTATCATTTACAATGTCGATACAGAACCCCACAGCAAGTTACCCTTGAATCGCTTCAATCAGTCCGGCGACAAGTTTTACGACGCTCTTTATATCAACCGCCTTGTGCGTGTGCGTGCCACCATGGGTGAATTGGAAGTGGCCCATGCTCTGCCTGCGATCAAACTTAACCCTGCATTAGTAAGCTCACCGTACTGACAGGCTCACTCGAGCAGCGACTCACCAACGTTTTATTTTTGACATAGTTCAAAACGCGTTTGAGCAAGTCTGAGCTCCGATCATTCCATCGCCACCTCTACCAGCCTCCTCTTAACACTGATATCACCTTCTCTCGCGTTCGCGCCTTCAAGCGTAAGAAGAAGGACAAGAAAAAACCCACGGTCGAATTCATGCGCACCACCAAGGACATGTCGCTCAAGGAAACCTGCCCCTACGTCCTTATGGAATACTCTGAAGAAAACCCCCCCATCATCTCCAATCCTGGTATGGGTACCCTTGTCATCAACTATTATCGCAAAACTGAACCCAAGGATGATTATGTGCCAACGGTAAGAGCAGATCAGATCGATAGGAGGCGTTGTCTCATTTCGGTTTTCCCTTTTTGCAGATGGATATTGGTGAACCTGTGGTGCTGGATGTCGGCGACACATCGCCATTCTTGACGTTTGGTAATGTCGAACCTGGTCAGACAATCTCGATGTATCACAACAATCTTGTGCGTGCGCCTCTGTTCCGCCAAGATGTCAAACACACCGACTTTTTGTTCGTCAAGAGCACCTACAAGGGCCAGTCCAAGTATTACCTGCGCGAAATCCCCGCCATGTTTGTTGTCGGGCAAACCTACCCTGTGCAAGAAGTGCCTGGTCCTCAGTCGCGCAAAATCACTGCAACCGTCAAGGGCCGTGTCCAGATCGTTGCTTATCGTCTGATCCGCAACAGCAATATGAATCGTCTCCGCATCAGCAAGCTGTGCCAGCGCTTCCCCGAGTATTCTGAACTGCAGATCCGCCAGCGCCTGAAAGAGTTCCTTGAATTCGACCGCAAGGGTCGTGACGGCGGCGGCGGCTACTGGCGACCTCGAGGCAATGGCCCTCCTCCCGATGAAGAAACCCTGCGCAAGCTGGTGTCTCCCGAGATGGTGTGTCTGTACGAAAGTATGCTGGTGGGCGAGCGCCATTTGCAAGATCTTGGCTACAGCAATGTCAATGAAGACGACGACTCGGGCGAAAATGACATGAAGCTGGAAGTCGAACAGCAACTGGCACCTTGGTTCATCACGCGCAACTTCATCAACGCATCCCAAGGCAAGGCCATGCTCAAGCTCTACGGTGCTGGTGATCCCACAGGTCGTGGTGAAGGTTTCAGTTTTATCCGTGTGTCCATGAAAGATGTGTTTTTGCGTGCTGGTGAAAGTGCCGAGGCACGACTTCGTAAGTACCGATGAGAAGTACCAGCCGAGTCGGCATGTGCGCTTACACCCCCATTCTAGAGGAAATCGAGGCTCGGCCCAAAAGTGCACATCGATACAATGTTGCCGAGCAACAACAAATCTACCGAGAAGAAGTAAGCAACCGCCGGAGCCAGCGCTATTTATTCTTGTTAACTGTGGCTGACATTGGGCCATGCTTAATTTTTATTTGCTCATAGATTGCACGTATTTGGAGTTCTCAGCTTGATGCACTCTCGTCCAAAGAAGAACCTACGCTCTCGGACCATGAAAGCGAAAGCGAAGCTGAAGAGCACGAAGGACAAAGTCCATTCATGGTAAGACCTGATGCCTGGATTTTTTTTTTTTCGAGGAGGGGTTGCCAGTCTACAAATCTTACACCGTCATCCTTTTGTGCTAGTCTCCTTCTCCCTCACCTTCCTTCCGACGCTACGATCGCGATAACACCGCTGAACTGGACGATGATGCGTTGTCGGCCACAGGCAGCACTGGCTCCCGAACCAGCTACCATGCCAACAACAACAAGCAATTGGTGATCCGTCGACAGAAGCTCACCGACTCTGGTGAAATGACTTGGGTATCTGAAATCATCAACGACCCAGTGGTGATGAAGGCCTACCTGCAGCATCGTCAGATGATCGAGGAAGAAGCCTCCAAGTAAGACCGGTTTTGAGCTTTTGATTGCTTTTAATTGAACACCCTTCTCACCTTTTTTTTTTTTTTTTTTTTGTTCGTAGGTTCAGCCATGCCGAAGGTATGGACGAAGCTGAAAGACGGGCTGTGATGCAAACGCGAATCCGCGAACGTCTCGATAAACTCAAACGTACTGCGGAGCGCCGCCGACAGCGCCAACTTCATAAGCAAGCTATGCTTGCTGAAAATCCTGTACTTGGGCTGATCAGAGGAAGTAGAAATGAAGGCGCTATTGTAAGTCAAAAAAAAAAAAAAAAAAAAAAAGCAGCTGTTGGCCAGTCGCTATAACTTTTCTGTCATTCATTAGCGACGCTGTGGCAATTGTGGTCAGCTGGGCCACATGAAAACAAACAAGCGCTGTCCAAAGTACTATGAAATGAATAATCCTCAGGCCTCCGATGCTAGCACCCCCCAACCACCCCTAACCCCATCACAGCCAGAAGATCCTACACTCCTTTGAATCCCTCTATGAAGGTTCCCTTCTGTCTAAAATAGTTAGTTTTTTTTTTTTTTCTTTGTCACCTCTTTCGGAAAGTAAATTTGCGACTGTTCCCAGCAATCTTCCAATTCGTCGTCGATCATCCAAAAACAGGAGTGATTTTATCCCTTTATTCAAATCTATGAAATTGTGTGATGAAGATGGAGGGAAAATTAAAAAAAGTGAGGAATCAAACAAGAGGGTATCAAAGAAAAAAAAGTATGAAGAGAGAGGAGTGCGGATTAAGGCTTAGGGATGAATTGGTCCATGCAATCACAGATGATGGACTTGGTGACAGGTTTGGCCAGGATCTCGTCAAAGGCACCAGCCAGTTGCACAGTCTGTTCATAAGCAGTGACAGCAATAATGGGTGTATCACGGTTGAGATTGTTAGTGGACTTGATCATCCGCGCAGCTGCTTCACCGTCAACTAAAGATAGAAAAAATATAAGCAACAGACTTTTTTTTTTTTTTTTTTGCTCTCTTGGACTTACTGATGGGCATGCGGATGTCCATGAAGATGATATCGTATTTGATGTCGTTCATTGCTAGACGAATAGCTTGGGCACCGTTGCGAGCAATGACACACTGGCAGTTTTGCATTTGCAGGATGGTTTCCAAAATCTTGCAGCTGATGGGGTTGTCTTCGGCAATCAAGAAAGCCAGAGGTCGGGGAGTGGCCAAGGTCGACGTCGAGGAGGTGGTGGCCAAGGCTTTGCCTGTGGACAGGTGATGAGTGGATGAGACGGTAGATGTGTCAGGCGTGGAATTGGACCGAGTCAAGGAGGGCCGTGCCAGCGGGTTTGATGTGCTGGTGGCAGAGGGCGTGGCAGGCGTTGCGACGGTTGTACTGGCGACGGTAGCTGAAGCTGCAGGGGGTGGTGTGTGTTTCTGGCGTGGTGGCAATGGGGGTACAGCTGGCGGGGACGGGACGACCGGTGTGATTGATTGAAGTTGCTGGTATTGATGTAGATCAATCGAACGGCGAGCAAGCATCTTGTTGGACTGTGACGGCGTCAGGTGGGTCATCTTGGGTGGCGACACAGTTGAGGTTTCGTCAGGCACCTGAGACAAAGGTGAGCTTTGGTTTGCGGCGACAGAGGCACCAGTCGAGCTGGCATCGTCATCGGTGCCAGCAGACGACGGTGAGGTAACAAGGTTGGAGCTTTCGTGGCGGATCTTGCGAATGGTGTCCTCGTTGGCTTTTTCCAGCACCGGTAAGTTTTTGTACACAAAGGTGCCAAAATCAGCCCCGTCGTCCTTGGCGTCTGCATGGCCATCGTCTTCATTGTGGTCTGCATCGTAATGGCCCGGCTGGTTGTCGTTGGCCGAGGCCGTTTGTGTAGCAGGGTCGGCGGCGACATGAGGTGGGGTTGGCGATACAGACGTGGTTAGGCGGCCGGGAGATACGGACAAGGGAGGTGTGCAGAAAGTGGAAGACAAGGAGGAGGTGGGTGATTTGGTGGCTGTGGTAGAGCTGAGAGCTGCAGGCAGGGGCAAGGGCGGCGGTGAGGCGGAAGCCACAGGCGCGTGAATGGCTGACGCTATTCTTGGTGGCACAGCTGAAGAAGGAGTAGTGACAGTGGAGGATACATAGGTCGGGTGTTGTTCAAGCAATATGGCATTGGCACGATCCACCCGGGCTTGGGTGGCGGAATCGAGCATGAGTGCGGTATCGGTCGACGTGGGCGGTGGCCCAACGGGAAGTGAGGTGGGCTGAAGAAGCTTGTTGTCAGCCGATGGTCCAGGCGCAGTGGTGGTGGTGGTGGTGGTAGAGGACGATGACGACGAGCTAGAGGTAGGTACCGGGATCATGTTGGCGCCGCGGTCATCAAAATAATCGGTATCCTCCACATCCTGCGGCTGCGGTATAAACGATGGCTGCTCCGTGATCAGGGTGTCCCAGTTGACGTTCTTGAAGAATGGGTGATCCTTGACAGACTGCGCGCCCAGATGGCCCAGGCGTTTGGCCGGGTCCAGTGTCATCAGCTGTTCCATAAAATCACGCGCTTCAGGCGACACGTCCACTTCGCCTTCATGCCAATCGATTCGTTGGGACAGGATGTTGTCGAACACCTTGTCGGGGGTGTCTGCATGGAATGGTGGATATCCATACAAAAACTCATAACATATCACGCCAAGAGCCCACTATGAAAAAAAAAACGGTCAGTAAGCAATCAGATTTTCAATCCTTGGGCGCAGATGCCCCCCAGGTCTTACCCAATCAACCATGGAATCCTGACCGGTACCGAGAATGCTTTCTGGCGCCAGATAGTCTGGCGTGCCAACAGCATGTTTGATAGGAGTGTCGTGGGCAGCAGCGGGTGAGGGTCGGAAGGGGGCTGAGGAGGTAGAGGGCCGGCTGCTAGGCGAAGTGACAACGGCATCGGCCAATTTGGAGGACACAGGCGTACGGCGTTGCTGCTGCTGTTGTTGTGGTTTACCAGAGGTGGCCCTGGCTTTGCCTTTATCATCAGACTCGTTCATACCCAAGGTCGAGGCAGAGCTGTAGCTGCCTACAGCGGGATCATCCGAGGCTGAGCTGGCACTAGAATCACGGCGACGGTTGAAGAGCAAGCTAAAGTACGAGTGGCGATACAATCCAGCAGGTTGAGCTGGCGGGCCAGCGACTGCAGGCGGGGTGCTGATCATGGCTGGTTCAGGAGCAGGCGAGACATGATCACTGGAAATCGAGTCTGGCGTATGCGGCGGTGTTGACGTGGGTGAGGGTCGAGGTGACGCTGGATCATCATCTTCGGTTGCTTCACGATGATACCCGTGCGGCTGGAGAGGCTGGGACGTTGACGAAGAGGTTGAGGGCACGGCTTGGTGTTGCTGGCTTACGGTTGATAGTTGAGATTTCTGCAGTTGAGAATAGGAAGACGAGGTGGACGGCTGGACAGCTTCGACGCTAGGTTTACTGGACAGTTCATCCTGCACACGACGATCTAAGAACCCAATGCGAGACAAACCAAAGTCAGTCAGCTTCACATGCCCATTCTGGTCAATCAGCAAATTGTCTGGTTTGAGATCACTTGAGAATTAAATAACAATTGATGTTAGTAAAAAATAAAAAAAATAAAAATTAAACACTTGGGATGGTTCCTCTTTTTTTTTTTGGGGGGGGGGACTTACCGGTGGACGATGTTCTTGTTCTGCAAGTATTCCAGGCCGAGGGTGACTTCAGCAAGATAGTTTCGGGCCCAATCTTCTGGGAGGCGACCAAGGACCTTGACAAGTGCAGAGCAGTCACCGCCATTAAGATATTCCATGACGAGGTAAAGATAATCCTTCGACTGGAAGGTGTAGTAGAGCTTAGTGACGAATGGGCTGTCGGTTTGGGTCATGAGGATCATGCGCTCAGCCTTGACGTTGGTGACCTGATTCTTGGCAATCATGTCGGATTTCTTCAGGAACTTGATGGCATAGTAGTCACCTGTGGTGCGTTTCTTGGCCAGGAAGACGGAGCCAAAGGCTCCTTTGCTGATGGGTTTGATGATGTCAAAGTCCTTGATGCTGGGTGCAGTGGCGCGGGTAGAGGTGACAGGGGCATTGGTGGAGGCTGACGTGGGTGTGCTGGTGACAGAAGCGCTGTGGTGATGGGTGTGGGGAGCAGGCTGGATATGTTTGGAGGACTGCCGAGGGGAAGAGGATGAGCCAGATTCGGTCAGGCTGGAGGACTGGCGCTTCTGGCTGCTGGAGGGGCTGTCGGTCGGGTCGGGTGGGAGCTGTTTGATTTTGGTGGGGCGTAGCCCAGGCGAGCCCATGGGGGTGTCGATCGTTTCCATTTCGACAATCGACATGCCGGCAGCGATGGCGAAGGGTTCACGCGCAGTAGCCCATCTCCGGCTGGAGACCCATCCTCTTCGTACCAGCTTGGAGCGGTTCTTGTCACGCCACGACTTGATACGGGAGATCAGACCCTTTCGGGTTGGCGAGACGTCGCTAGCCTTGGAATGGTCGGCTGAGTCATCTTTGTGCAGCGACGTAGGCCCTTGTTTGGGTGTGATCGAGGTGTCTTCCTCCATGCTTTGTTCGTCGTGGTCCTGTAAAGGTGAAGCGGTCACGTCATCATTTTCATCAACAGCAGGGGGCTGATCATGGAAAGGCGTGACAAACTCGGTCCATCCAGGCGCCTGGTTGATGGCTTTGCGGAATTCTTCACGGGCACGGTCGTTGTACTCGAGACGGTCACGCATGCTGTTGACAGACGCGACTTTGGCTTGGGCTAGCTGTTCGACGTCCCGAATGAGGCTGCTGACTTGCGGGTCATCGGATACAGGTGGACGCCAGTAGACGATCTGGATCATGTTGTCCTTGGAGCGGGGAGATTGCAGTGACCGCAGGGTCTGCTGGTCTTCCTCGAGGTGGTCGCCACCGTCGCATTTTGATTTTGGTGATTCTGGGTGGTATTCGCCAGGGATGCCAATATCCAGGGCCAGCTCCAGCGTGACCAGCAAATCCTCGTACACTTCCAATTCGGCCTTTTTGGCTTCCAGTGGATCCAGGGCTTCTTCCAGCGGCAACTCAAAGCCAAAGATAGAGTCGGCGTCGTCATCTTGGCCGCTGGTGCTGGTGAGCGGGTTGGCGGCGACACGTTCTTCAGGCGTCTGTTGTTGGTAGGCGGCGAGTTCTTTGCGTGCAACATCGCGACGGTCATGAAGGTGGTGTTTGATGTCGCGTAGATTGTCATTACACATGGCAACGTCCATTTCACTCTGGTGGATTTCAACACAAAGCTCCGAGTGTTGTTCGAAAAAGGCAGCAACAATCATGCGCTCACAGACACGGCAAACAGCAGGAGGCAAGGACAGCAGTCGTTCCATGTTCTTGATCTTGGTGGGTGGAGCCGCAGCTTCCGTGCCGGGCGGGACAGGCGAGGTGGAGGGCGATGTCCTATCGGATGATGCCATCGTGGCATCAGCGCCTGCTGCATCGTGGTCACCATGCTGGTTCATCTGGTCGTCAGTCAGAGAGGTTTCGATGGCAGGGAGTGAATGGGACCGATGGCGTTGTGACAGTGGGTCGTTGAGATCGTCCTCCACAGCGAGGTGCGGGCCCATTAGACGGTGCGATTGCAGCTGGCCAAACACATGGCCGGTAGGCGTCAAGGCGCGATCCATTAGGGTTTTGGTGGCCATGGGCTTGATGACCCACATGGTATGGCTAGGGTCGCCGGTGACACGGTCGTACATGAGCATGCCTTTGCCGTCCATGACAAGGAGAGAGCCGTTTTCCAAAATCATCTTGAATGGTACTTCGACGGTGGACGAGTCATCGGTCAATAGGCGTTTGGTTGCTTCTTTGAGGACATGCTGATCTTCCGGTGCAAGGAACTTGGCAATGGACTGGTGGATAATGGAGGATGGATTAGATCTACACAAGCAGTGATGAAAAGTGAGAACCAACGCGGTTATTTTTTTTTTGAAAGATGTTACCCAATGACATCTAACCAGACAGGGCTGACATATTGAATCAGAGTAGAGGAACCAAGGCCAAGCTCGAGCAAGATGGTGGAGCTCTGGCTTTTGTCAGCAGCCTCTTGTAGTGCGTCTTGGTAAGAGGAAGCATCGTCCAAGGGGCGCTCAACAGTCAAGGTCGGAGGACGCGGTTCCAAAGGCGTGACGGCCGCTGTGGGTAAGCGCGTAGGGACAAGGGAGATGGAAGAGGAGGATGACAAGGTGCTTGGTGAAAGATAGGACAGAGGCTGGGCGACTGATGACGACGAAGAGGACGACTGGAGCCAGAAACCACGTTCGGCCTCCCACCATTCCAGCACACGGTTGAGGGCTGCCATACTCAAGAGTAAGCGTACATACCATTCACGACAAGGCCATTCTGGATGCACATCCCAGCGGGCACCAATGGATTGGACTTGGTAGACCATGTCAGCACACATACCTGGTTGGCTCAGGATGGTGTCCAGGGAAGTGTCCATCATTTTTTGGGCCATGGAAATCAGGTCTTGCAGCGTCAGGATGAAGGGTGTTGGCAGATAGGCATCTTCAGAGATAAAAGTGATGACATCTTCTTCATTTGCTTGGTCTTCCTCTTCCTCTTCTTGTTCCAGGATGTCAGTGAGGGATCGGTTGCTCAGGGCCGGTGCAACAACGGGTGTAGGTTTGGAAAGTAATGGTGACGACGCTTCAGTCAGGGTCTCATTGGAAAAAAAAAATTCGTGAGGCGATTCATAAAAAAAAAAAAGGGGGAGGTCTACCTTTGGTGGCACTGGAGGTGTGGCAGTAGCAGAGGTGGAGGATCCAGTGGCATCTGGTTGGACATATTGAAGACCGTGCTCAACGTATTCATTAAGGCCGTCGATGATTTCGCGCAATTCACGGTCACAGGCTTCTTTGGCATACTGCAAACGGAACTTGACAGCTTGTTGGACACGCATGGCATCATCGTCGCTCTCCAGGGCAGGGGTGTGGTGATGATGGAGTGCCGGTTTATACGATTTCAGAAGTGGAGAAGACGAGGACGAGGAAGAAGACGAAGACGACGAGACGATGGACGTCAAGGAGCCAAGACGGGACCGGGCAAAGATATGGCCAAAGGTGCCCATGCGATTGCCGGTGTTGTGGAAGCGGTAGCCGATCCGTTCCATTGGTCGCGGTGCAAGAGCAGGGTGCGTGGTGGGTGTTGTGTTGGCAGGGGTGGAGGACAGGCGGCGGCGGGGCGGCGTGGCGGCGGTGCTGGCTTGGCTGATTTTTTGCCTCTGGAATTGTTGGTAGAGGATACTGTGGTTGGTCAGCGGCAAGGGCATGGACTTGCTATAGTCATGAGCGCCAGGTGTCGAGGCAAGCGACTGCAATGACATGCCTCCAGGTGGGGTGTCCATACTGGAGGAATACACGCTCTCATGAAGGGAGGAGGCGGTGGTGGAAGGGGGTGGGGCGACCAGGGCAGCGGAGGGCGTAGGAAGGGGTTGGTGGTGAGGTACAGTGGACGAGCGACGCAAAGCTGATTTCTGCTGCTGGCTAAAGGTGGTGGAAGCGGAGGTGGCTGTGCTTGCGAAGGACTCGTCCAGGCCAGTGGGTCGGCGCAGGTCCGACAGATCCAAAGACAAGGCTGGGCGATGTTTTGCTCCTTTTGCTGGCTTGTTGTCTTGGTCATCACCAGCTTGCCTGCGATAGAAGGGGTAGGCGGCTGCGTTGGTCTTGACACTGTTCCACCAGTGACTGACCACATGCTCGACGGTGGTCGACTCGGAAGAGGCAAGAGGTGGCGGGCTCGCAGCTGGGACGGCGGCAGCGGCGAAGGGAGCTACCGAGGAGGATGGCGCGGGCATGGGTGCGACGGTAGGTGAACGTTGGCTGGTGGTTGTGGGAAGAGGTGGTATGGGAGGCAGTTGCTGAGGATGCAGAGGGCCAGGTGATTGGGAGCCGCCGGAGGACCGCCGGCGGATTTCCGATTGTTTGAGCTGGTTGTACTCATCGAGCCAATCGACCCAGGGAATAACGTTGATCATATCGTTGCCACGGGTGTTGGAGGCGCGCTCGTCATGGGCTGAGACCATGATGGTGGGTGCGCCATCGCGTGCGACTTGGTGGCTGAGGTTGGCTGAAGGAGGGGTATCTTGCATGCTGGCGAGGCTTTCGCGGCGGCTGGACAGGCTGGCGGTACTGCCGTTGCTGCTCAAGCTGCTGAAGCGCTGTTGTTTGCGGCGGAGGCGTGCATTGGATGATGACCGTCGGCTTTCCATGAATCGAAAGGTACACCAGCGTCGAATTTTGGCCGACCGCGACATGTACAGCTTTCGTCCATATTCTTCTCCAGAGGTATGACGCTGGCGCAATGAGTTGAGGGAAGGAGTCCTGGTCATTGCTGGACCTACAAAGAGTAAATGTAAGAGGGTGAGGAAAGTCTATTTTTTTGGTCCTGTCAGCCAGTGTCACTTACGAACAGAGGCAAAATAATCGGCAGGTTCATCAGAGTGGACCCAATGGTGCAGGTCGGGAGCAGAGGTCATTGCGTGTAAAGGAATTGGGCGGCGAGGAGGAGGTTCAGATACCAAGGAGGCGGCATCGGAAGAAGGCTCGAGAAGCATGGCAGGGTAGAGCGGGCTTTTGAGGGTATCATTGATGAGGCCGTCACGTGCAGATGGAGGTGGCTGGGGAGGGTGCAGCGGTGACGGGTGGTGAGGGTGGTGCATCAAGGACTGGAAAGAGGGAGGGGGCTGAGGTAAAGATGCAGCTCCGGGTGAAGGCAGGTGAGGGTGAGGTCGAGCGTCGTGGTCGACTTGGTCATCCAGATTTATCTCGACAATATCCCTGTCAGCATCCAGTGCATAAGAGGATGAGGTGGAAGTGGAGGTGGAAGGCTGCAAAGATTCTATGAGGGTGCCACTTCCGGAGCGAGAGCGACGAGGTTTGCGCTTACTGGAGAGCTGGCGGCGCAAAAAGGTTTGCAAGGAGTGTTGGTAAGCCAGTGTGTTGGTGAGGGATGGGTCGATGCCAGTGGTTGGCGTGACGGCGGTGCTGGAATCTGTGGAGGGTGGGACGTCCATGATGGGGTTCGGTGAGTTGCCGCAGACAATGCTGGCTAATTCGGAGCTGGGGATATGACGGAGCAAAGTCATGGATGAGCGTCGTTTGGCTTGTTTTTGTGACTCCATCGTTGACTGGGGTGCTTCCTTTGGGGAAGAGAGGGGAGAAGTGCTCTCAAAGGCAGACCATTTTGCTTTCCCTATTAAAAAAAAGAGAGAGAGAGTGAGCTTTGGCTGGCCTACACCGAGGCTTCTGTCTATTTTTTTTTTTTTTTGTTTACCTTTTTCCATCGAGGTGGAATGAAAAGGGCTGACATTGCCAGGGGATTGCAAATGAGGAGAGGCTAAAGGCGATGTATAATAATCATCGCTGTTGGAGTCGGTGACGATGGAAGAGACAGAAGGATGGCGGTCATGATAGCGCAATGACTTGCGTTTGTTGGGGTCGTCGTCGGAAGTGGAGGCGTCGGGAGCTAAGCGAGCCAAGGGTGAGAGTGGAGCGGTCAGAGCGGCAGCGGCAGCAGTACGCTGTTCTCGAAGTTGTGTCAAGGAGCCGGATTTTTGACCAGGGGTATCGTCGATAGCGGTAGGCCGTCTGGGTGAAGTGGCAAGAGGAGACGGGATGGATGAGGTTGCGTTGGCAGTGGGAGTTGCTGCGGGTGTGGCTGTGGAGGCATCGATCCAGCTCGTACGTTTGGACTTGACCATGTATTTTGCACCAGAGCCAGCAGGGGGACTAGCATACTTTGGTGATTCCAATGGGTCATCGCTTAACGGGCTGGGAACATAATCGTCGGTGGTGGATGCATTGGTGGGTGTTTTTTTTGTAGAAGGCGAAGGAGGCGAGTAAGGCGGCAAGTCATTGGGTATGGATCGAGATTTGAGAGGAGATTTGTTGTCTGCACTGTTGCTGCTGGTAGTTCCGGAATCCATGTCATCGGTGGACGAGAATGACGACCGGCTGGCGCGTCGTCGTAAGAGCAGCGGTTGAGGTATAGGTACTCTTTTCATTCGGCTTTGGTCTTCCAAGGTTTCTTTCGTTGGCACAGGAGGAGGCTGGTCTGGATTGGTCGCAGGTGGTTGATATGGTGGACCATGATTGCGTGGTTGCATCTTGAATCAAAAAAAAAAAAAAAAAAAACAACGGATTTAAACGCCAGAGGTCCCAAAAGAAATTGTAAGAATATCAAAACGAAGCAATCAAACAAAAGGACGGTATATGTGGTAAAGATGTGAGGGCCCAGGGATAAATGTAAACAAGCCGATAAACGATGAGGAAAAGAAGAAACAAAATAAAAAAAAATAGAATGGATGACAAGCAATGGAAAGAAAAAAAAGAAACAAGAAAAAAAGCCTAGGTCGCACGTTTTTTTTTCATTCCTTGTTTTGTCATTTGATCCTTCTTTCCAAAATTGTTGTCGTTCGGCATTTGAAAACCACTGGTCAGGTTAGAAAAGGCTTCCCAGTTTTTTGTTTCGATGGCCAAGTACCAGAAAGGGGACACGGATTTGAACTTTTCAGAACTGTGTGAGAGCACACAGACACACATAGTCTAAGCAATGTGCACGTTCTCATTCCTCAGCCTGTTCTTAGGCCTTGTTTTTTTTTTCTCTCTTTTGTTAGTGCGATTGCAGAAGGGTTGTAGATTGGCTTTGAAAAAGGTTGGTGATGTAGCAAGTAAGAAGCCTAAGTGGATATTGAATACAAAGCAAGATGCGTTGCATATGGTAGTTGAGTGGTTACCATTTATTTTTTGACGAAAAAAAAAAAAGTGCCCGCCGCATGACGACCTTTTGCATATGGCTGAGTGAGAGCAAGACGAATTAGCAGCGGTCATTCAACATGTGGTCTCGGCCCGACGACTTGGAACCCTCCAAGGCGTGTTGGCAATAATGCTTTGGAATGAAGCAGATATGATTTGACAGACATGCAATGAAAACTGGACCTACTGAACAATGAAATGTGTGCCCTGAAGAAAGCTCATCATGCTGTGAAGCCGTTGGTCCTGCCAGATCAGCCCAATTACTGCCGATTCCACCTCCTATTTTTTTTTTTTTTTGGGTGGGGGGGGGGGGATTGGCCAATTACTCCTTTCAGTACTACCACATCTATCATGAAGGTAAATAGGCTATAACAAAGCGAAATGGAAAACCGTTGCGCTCCTCCTCTGTTTTTTTAAAATATTTCAGACGGTCTTTCAAAATAGGGTGGCCTTAAGAATGGTGCCCAGCAAGCAACCAAGGACGAGCATGGTGTTCAAACTGCGTTCCATTCGGTATACCATCCAAAAAAATGTTTTTTGAAGCGAATACTCGTATCTGGAGAAAATGAACTGAACTCCTTTATTCAGAGTCATGGAATGACATCAAGAAAAGCAGAAAGTAGAAAGTCAGTCCTTTCTCGCAAGCATTGACCAACTATACTAAAAAAATTTATTCACGACTCCATGAAACCCGGTTAGTGAAGCGTAGGATGAATTTACAAAACTAACGAAATTCCACCGAGCCAAACTGCCCAGGGCTAGAAGTAGACTGATATAACGTAAGCTCTTGGTACCTTGTTTGAGAAAAAAAAGGGTGAACAAGGCAAGGTTAAAAATGAAAGAAGGGAAGGCCGTCCTTACCATTCAGTATTACAACGATAATAATATAGACCGTTGATGGTATTTGTCGATCGATTGTAGCAAATGTAATAAAATCCAGCAAAGCTAGCACCGTCAAGGCTGTCGACATGATGGTCAGGCACCAAAAAGCGCTCTTTCCATCGCATGAAAATACAATCCTCGTTCAACGGGTCGAATTTAAAGTTGTCGTTGTTAAAAGTGGTCAAGTATGGAGAAAATGCAGGGAATTTGCGCTGTTTCAAAAAAACATGATGAGGTCATGTCAGCAACTGACTTTTTGTTTTTTTACCCAATGATTCTCATCCACAGAGGAATTGGCCTGCCATTTACGAGTCAAAAAGAAGTACTTGGGACCAATGATTTCTCCTTCAAAAAATGTCTATAAACAGCAAGAGGGAGAACATTGATTAAAAAAAAAACCATGATGAGAATATTTCTATTTATTGTTATCACCAGGTGAGCAAGCTTTAAGTTTCAAAAACAAAAAAAAAAAAGCCTATTTTCCCACCTTTTGTCACCAGTGCCCTCTTTCTTCCTCTTCCCATGGACTCACGGTGATTTCAGGATAGAGCGTCGTCAGTCCAGAGATGCGAAGATAACCTGTCAGGGTATAATTCTGCAGATCCACATGCTGCAAGGGAGAATAAAAATGAGCCAAGACTGTTCCACATCGTTCATTTGTTTACCTGAATATCCACTACAACGTCATATTGACTTGTTTGACTTTTTTGTATACCCACAAATCGTGAACCTGAATAAAGCTCCCCAAGCCTGCCAGAGGGTATACGTTGTTGAGACATGTCGGCCCAGAGGTCATCGGTATGTTTGGTCAAGAGGGAAAGGCCAGCTTTTTTGTTGCATGGTTGGGCATCATCTACCGTACATTCCGTTGTGCCTTTCATGGCTTGTTTCGATTGTTTGGGAGACTTTGTCTCATGACGATGACAAGCTGATTGGTCGCATTCAGAGCAAGGTTTGCTAGTAGACGGTCGTGCTAAGCCGACCATGATATTTCCGTGTGTGTTTCGTCGTGATAGGACACTCGTATTGGACGCTGATGGTATAGGCATGGAACAATGCAAAATACAAAAAAAAAAAAAAAAAGGTGGGAAAAAAAGAAACGACAAAACTCAAAGTTTCCACGGTGCCTTTTTCCCCTACGCACTTTTTTTTTGTTTCCGATTTTGGTAATGATGGCGAAGCTGCATGATTTGTTACTCATCGAGGTCACCATTGTTAAAAAAAAAAAAAAGGACGGAGCTTTGAACCGTTTCCATGACGTCAAAGCAAATGAGAAACGTTTAATGAGTGTAATGAAGATGAACATGCTGGTCGAAAATGGCACGAAGCTTTGCTTGCTCCGATGGCCATTGAAAACCAGGCACATTTTTCAAGGTCAGGTGGAGATCTTGGTGACGGTCTGAGAGCATCTGCAGCTTGAGCCAAACGTCTAGCGGCACAAACGACTCGTCTTGTCGGCTTGCACTGCCCATCCACCCGTGCAGTGTCAGATACCTCAGCTGCTTCATAGGGTGAATCAGGTCATAGATGTGCCGAAAAACCACAAATAAGTCAAAACTGTGCTGCCAGTGATCGTCGTCGTCCTCCTCCATGTTTTGGTCAGCCGGCCATTCGTGATCGTAGCCACCATCCAAATAGATTTCCAGAGTATGCAGGCGATCGAGCAGCGACAGAGGAATGCGAGGCGGATTGGACATGGTATAGCCATACCTTGCCAGTCTGGACGTTTGGATCAGGATGTCACCTCGGAGCACAAGAGTGTGGAGAGACTCTTTTTCAGCAAGGCACGCCAGCACAGCACGTGATGGCAGCACTTGATTGAGCTCCAGCACTCGAATGGGCAATAGCTTCAGCATCGGCACCAGCAAATGATCCCAGCCCCGTCCTGCACAGCACGGGCATCGTTGAATGGTATCGCGGGTGGTAAAAATTAAATGGGTGAGAAAGCCACACGCTTTTTCTGCGCATGCCTGGTCGGATCGACTACCACAGTGTTGACGATGCCGCTGCTGCGCTTGCTGAACACCGCTCACCATATCATCAAACCAATCCAATTGTTTGGTGGGGAAGATCCTTGGGCTGAAGCGACAGTCATATAGAATATGCACCTTTTCAATCTTTGGGCAAAGCGACAGCACTGTTTGTATCGACTCTTTCAAATCGACTGGCCAAAATAAAAAAAAAAAAAAGATGGGTTTCGACGTGTTGATCCCGGGTCACCCCTCTTTCTATGCTACCTTGGTGCCATGCATCCTGTACTTGGCGCCGCGAGTCAAG
Organism: Hesseltinella vesiculosa; assembly: GCA_002104935.1. Classification (NCBI taxonomy): domain Eukaryota; kingdom Fungi; phylum Mucoromycota; class Mucoromycetes; order Mucorales; family Cunninghamellaceae; genus Hesseltinella; species Hesseltinella vesiculosa. The sequence continues at coordinate 163,387 of MCGT01000026.1, read as the reverse complement.
GGGACCTTTGCGGGACTGCAGAAAACTGGTGACATTGAAAATGTACTGGCGCACATGGCGATGGTAACCGAGGTGGTATTGATCAGAGAGGCGAAAGAGCTCAGACCACGTGAGGGGCTGGGAATGAAGCGTGGGCAGCGGTGACGGGCACTCCATGGTGTCCAGCATAAAATCCAAAGGGTGGCATGCATATGGTCGAAGTCGCTGGTGAATATACTCCATGCCAGCCGCATACCATGACGAACATACCAAGGTCGTCCTCAAAACATAGAGGCTCCATGACCGGCGATAATGCCCATTATGTTCAAATTGGGTCACGTCCACCCGATCAAACAGGCTTTTGTAAATCTCCAGTAACAACTCAAATGGTAACTCTGATAATTTCATCAAGCATAAAAGGTACAGGGTAAGGGTATCTAAAATAAACGGGTTACAAGAAGAAAAAGAACACAATAAAAATAAAAATCCAGCCTGCGAGCTTACTTCTATTTTTTTACTGCATACGCTCCCCATCTTTGTGCAACAGCACCAGTAAAAAAGGTGCGTGTGATTATGTTTGAGTGGGAGAATTTGTCGGCTTGCCTTTTTTAGCTATGAACCAGTGACCCACACAGTATTGCACACAAAAAAAACTCGGCTGCTCGGTTGTGGCCTGGCACAATACTATACCCATCCAATCAAATAACCTGGCCCGTTCCCCTGATCATTGGCCAATTGGTGCGTGCCCAGTTTTACATCCAGCGTAGCCGATCACCCACACCCAGATTGAGATGATGGCGCTAGCTTGCCGAGAATTCACGTTCACGGTCATTGCACAGGGCTCGAAATCGTCCAGAAAAGTGCATTTTCTGTTTTTAATATGCGAACCAATCAGGATCAAGACTCTGTTTTGTCATCTTTCGAAAAAAAAAAAAAAATGCCAACGCTGCACAGGATATCTGAGTGATCAGATCGGTGTGGCATTTCGCATGAGTGTGCACATGCATGAATGATGATGATGATGATGATGAAAAAATCAAGTCGATTGGTGAAGGTTGCCGAGCCAACTTTTTAGCAGTTTCGTTTTGGCACCTCCGATTCTCCTGCTAAAAAAATGCCATTTTCGCTGGGTCCCCCCCAGACCATCTGGTCAAAAATCACTGTGCATCATTGCTTTAAATAAAACCACCCAAATTTGTAATTACTTGCAAAATCATGACAACTAGCTATGTCGATGACCGCTTCTGTACACTACTCGCACTGAATAAACTGGGATGATCGTCGGTTATCGCGGTATACCTCAGGGACCAGATTCATTTCTACGTGCAGTTCTGCAGTTTCCGTTTTGATTTTGATTGGTTCGCTCTTTCAATAAAAAGCCGCGTGCCATATTTTTTTGACGTACTTTTTTCTTTTCATCGTTTGATCTTGCATCCATCTTTGCCTCGACTGTGGCTGACATTGCAAGTTAAGCATTTGAACGCTCCGGTTGTGACCAAAATAAAAGGCAAGTTGAACGATGTCGATCGCTCTGCTTGCGACCAAAATACAGTGCTTCCAACATCGTTCAACTTGCCTTTTTTTTATTTTGGTCGCAAGTGGAGCGTTCGACATTGGTACGTTGATGACAAGTTGACTGGCCTTGAACGATCTTGAGCACAGTGGATATATGTATACTAGGTCATTTTGAAAACATACTCATTTTCTGTTCTATCATTTCAGTTGATTAAGATCATATGGATGCTATTTGGAACCTCCGTGCTTCTACCAACGCCATCAGCGATTCAGACAGCGTTGAAACTGCTTCAAATATGTCCATGGAAGAGGAGCCTAGTTTGCTTGCTGGAGTTTATGAAACGTTTGATTTCAAGCCTCCAACAGCATGCAGAGACCCGCGAGCTGGCTTTGCTGTCAATTATTTGAAACTTGATCGTGGGCAGCTGATAAACTTCAAAGCATATCAAGCTTTGTACAAACGCGCAATCGAGCCTATGGATACAGATATCACCACCGAGACTCCGGCTGTGAAAACTCAACCGCTTACACCAACATGTGGCCCTTACCGAGTGTATTCCGCAAAGGATGTTGAAAAGTTAAGAGATAGGGTCACCACCAAAGGTATGATCATTTAGAAGATAAGCATCCAGGCGGTGGTTAATGACCTTTTTCTTCTTCTTTTAGGCTATACAGTGGCTGCAGCAGGCAGGAAATTTGGCATCAAGGAACGCACTGCTCAAGGATATGTAGCCCAATTTTACAAAGACGAGGAGCAGCGTGTTCCCATCCCTGGATCGAAACACAGAAAGGGTGGCAATCGAAAGCTCTTTCAATATCACACGGATTCTCTTGTTGCCTTTTCTGACGATGACCCAACCCACACTTTGGCGGAAGCAAATTTTGCCTTGGAAGAGAAGTTTGCCCCAATGACAATCTCTGGTTTACGAAATCATTTGCGCTCGCACTGCATGTTGACTCTGAAAAAGGCACAAATTATTTCTGAAGCAAGAAACTCCCCAAGGACTAGGCAGCTTCGCCGTGAAAAATTATTGGAGTGGTATGCTCTCGAAGATTTCAACTTCCTCAACAGCTGCGTCTTTTTGGATGAAGCTGGTTCCAACCTCCACCTCCACCGTGGTTTTGGTTGGGCTACTTGTGGGAAGACATCCAAGTTGAAAGTGTCTGCATCAAAAGGAACACATATCACCATCATGGGAGCCATTTGCGAGCTTGGCATTGTCAACCTCACCCTGCGCAAGCCAACCATTTCATCGGCAACTGGCAAGAAGGTCAAGGCTGGGGCAAAAACCGAAGACTTCTGGCATTCGTCGATGCTGTCTTAAGTTACCTGGAAAATGATGGTATAAGTGGAAGGTACATCATCATGGACAACTCTAGAATCCACACCGGTGACAGTGTCAAGGCCGTGATCAAGAACTGTGGCTTTAAGCCGATGATTTTGCCACCATACAGCCCATTCCACTATGGGGTTGAGGAATGTTGGGCCAAAATCAAGGCAGGTATGCGCAGATCTTCCTTGGATGATCAAGACTCTCTGGCGCCCAGAATCCGTGAGGCTGCGCTTACTTGCCGAAGGTGTATTAGGCACTCGCTCACCTTTTCCGAACGTTGTTTGAGCATGGAGGAGATGCTCTAGATCCCCCCCCCTTTTTTTTTTTTACAATAAATGAAGATTTTTTTATTTAAAAAAAAGCGACTTTGCGTGCATTGGGCAACTGGTTTGCGTTTGCGGGAGTTGGAGATTTGGTTTGCGTGGCTGGAGAAACAGATTCACGTGCACTGGAAATGCTTTGCGTGCAATCAAATTTATTTTGCCTGTGAACTGGTTTTATTTTGCATGCTAAAATATTTATCCTGCACGCCAATCATCACTAAAAATTCAGTATCATTTAGGTAAACCAAGAGTACAGCACCATGGACTAGCCTAGTTGTACCTTTTTTATTTTTAATAGTGATCATGCCACCAAGATCATGGCGCGGTGAAACTTGGCCAAGGCCGCGGATCTTTGGTGTATCACAATTGGATCATTAGCAGTTCCTTCTGGGTGGATTCCCAAAAAAAAAAAAAAGTGTAGGACTGTTGTGTTTGGCAATCACTCATGAAATTGATTACCTCATCATCGACTTCTTCATCGCATCGCCTCCATTTTCGCTTGGTATTGTCCATCAGGTTGGGCTTATCGAGATGAGAACTGCATGATGAAAGACAGCGACACAACATTTATGAAAGCTCTGTCACTCCTTTGTGCGACACATATGAATTTGAAAGGACTAAAAAAATGGGCTATTTGACTAAAACCAGACACTAAACTCCGGAAGGACCTCGCACGGTGTGTGTAACCAGCTGCGCCCGATTTATTTTCTTGTCACAGCTGGATGACGCCTTTTTTTTTATTTCTTGATTTACATTTCATAAAATCCACTCTTGAATCTCATATACAACAACACCTTTGGATATAGCAAATGTATCTAAGTCAGACAGGACTCGCGTTCGCTGTCGTGGTCACACAGATCGCCATGGTCTGCCTGGCAAGCGTGCTCCTCATTCTAGCCTCGTGGTGGAGATCAAGCCTCATGTTTATTGCGACAAAAGAAGAAGGAGTGTTATCTGCTTTGCGAAAAGGCGGAAGCGAACGCTTAATTGGCTTGGTGATAGTGTTGGTTGGTCTGGCGCTACCGCATGTGGTGCAGGTGATTGCCAACGTGGTTTTTGAGATCAAACCCACGGTGATCAGCCAGACACCGCTGAACTACACAACAAGCTACTACACACCAGCACTGAACACCTTCAGCAACTTTTCCGTGTTGTCGACAGACTACTACAAGGATGCTGCGCAACTGGTGTGCAGTTCCGATCCCCTGTGCAATGGTGTCAATGGTACAAACACGGCAGCACATACATTTACAGTGACGGAAGTAAAACCAGTTGCAGGTCAGAACTACACCGTTATCGTTCCCGGTAAAGTGGTAGTAGGCACTGGCTTCCCGAGTGAGATTGTCAGCGTTAATGTGTTCCCGGCGAAATCATACAACTGTAACGTAACGACGCTGGCGATCGAATGCCCCATCCTGCACAACGTCAGCGATTACACCGCGACTGGCATGTTCCCCGTACCGTTGCCATACAACATCAGTGGACTAGCAGCGAATGCATGGTCGAGCGGACTCGATAATATGATGATGCCCTACGGCGGCATGATGGGCGGCTACACCGGCATTGATAAAGCCGACGATGTTTTCCATGTGTCTGGAGAAGGATTCAACCGGCGGGATGTCGTTGGCCTTATCGGGTCAGACACCGCAGTCATCATCTCGACTGTCTTTCTACGCCAGGTATACAGCTTTGCAGACACCAACGTATACTCGTACCCTCTGGCAGACTTCACACCTGCATGCAGGGCATTGCTGTCTGCAGTCAATGCATCGAGTGTATTGCAGCCGTCGGGTGTGTCCACCATCGCATCACACTCCTACCTCGATCCTCTGGGTTACAACGGCACTTTGTGCCATGCAATTTACGACCTTGATTTGGAGTTGTGGCAGGACACGTGGTATAGCAAGGTCTTTGTCGTCAACACATCCACAGCCTTTGACATCGACCAGGGCTACATTGCGAAGGGAAGCGTACTTCCAGGCTTCTTTGGCTCTAATTTCAACAATTCATCGCCCATCACCGAGAACACTGTAGTCGACATTATGGCAGGGATGTACGTTATCGATAGTGCTCCGAAAACAAAGCAGGCTCTGGTGACTTACATGAACAACTTCACAGTTCCAGATGCTGCTGCAGTCACATATATCGTCAGCATGATGGCGCCTTCTGGATACACGATCTGGTACGGCAGGCTCGCTAATGTCGCTGTCGCGAGCACCACGGCTATATGCATCGTGGTGATCATCATTGTGGCTTGCATAGGCACGTACGCACTGTTCGTCAGTAACTGCTTCGTGCCCGCCGCATACACACGCAGCAGCGTGGAGAATATCGTCGGAAGCAGGTCGGACTCGTACACATTGGTACGCAACGGCAAGCACGCCGGTGTGGTAGTTGTCACCAATAATAATTCATACGACTTCTCCCACTCTTACGATTAGCCATCAAAAAGAAGTTGTTTTTTAAGTTATGGAAAAATATAAAATTTTAGCCATCATCATCACTTATGACCTACTACCACCATGCCAAATGTGAAGCTGATCCAGGGAACTTTTTTTTCGAGAAAAAAAAAAAAAGTAAGCAGCTCTCGCTCGTCAATGAGTGATCCATCAAGGCTAATATTTTTACCACGGTCATCACTTATCACCTACTATCACCATGCCAAATTTGAAGGCGATCGGAGGAGATCGATTTGGCTTGACTTCATCACCTCGATTTTTGGCTGTTGAGTGCTTTTTTTCAGGTTTGTGTCGTTTTTGACGGTTTTTTAGCTGGGGGAGCGGAGATTGGAATCCATGATTCTTCAAAATTTGGCTGGGCAACCTTGCTTAATCGATGTGATTTTTGCAGTATCATTAGGTCATGTTATTGTCGATATCCACACAAAAAATGAACTGGATCCATCAGTTCAAAGCCGATCTATCATGGTTTTTTGATTTTTCAAAATCCCTGAGGTTCCCCTGGCCATTTTGAACGAAAACATAGGGAGCCCTAAATGTGCGCCAAAAATAAATTCTGCACCGATCGTCACCGGATTTTGCATGGCACTTGTATTTGATATGCACTGTTCATGGTCAAGGTATCAGACCTCTACTGTAATTTTCTGGTGAGCCACGCGTGCATAAAAACATGCCTACTGCCTGCGTTCGATTCCCAGTGATGCCAGCTTGAAAAAATAAATCAATTAAAACCCGCATACATGCGTTCGATTCCCAGGGAAGCCATTCCACCTAGTTGTCCTACTCTCTAGATCACCATCCAGTGATCCATCATGGCTTAAATTTTAACCATTATCAGTCCTCATCACCTACTATAACCATGCCAAACGTGAAACTGATCGGAGGAACTTTTTTTTTTCGAGAAAAAAAAAAAGTAAGCAACTCTAGTGGCCTGGGGTCTATCTCCCTGGGAAAATGGCTGATTTTTCTTTTTTTTGCTACAGTCAATATCATTTATAAAAATGGATTTGTGATTTTCGAAAAAATAAAAGTTATTAGTTTTGGCTTAATGCTTTGTATGGTATTTCCGTGTAACATTCATGACCAAAAAGAGTGAACGCAGTGCCGTTTTTATTTTGGCTCGGAAGAGTGGAAAAAATCTGAAACTTTTTTTTGCTTCGATCTGCTTCTGATGCTTGACTCAAGTTCTGAGGCAACTTTGCCCAATATAATAGACAGTTCCATTTCAGTTTCAGTGTTGAATGGAATTGCATTCATAGTGTTGTTGACAAGCATGGCAAAGTGATGAAGGTCCTTGATTGATGCCTCATCGTCCGTGCCAGCGACTTCTTCCAATTGCTTATTTTCTGTGTTCATGTCAAAACCATGTCTGGTACCATCAGCATTATCGTTCTCCAAGTTGAATAAGAACATCAAATCGTTAAGTGTAACATCTTTGCCAGTATCCCAGTGCACTGGGAAGGCTAAGCTGTCATGGTCAATTTCAATGGTAGAGGCAATATCGTCCATGATACCTTTCGGGAGACCGGCACTTCTGAGTCTTGCGATAGTGGCGTCCGTTGACTGAGTCATGTTTTCAGTGCTGGCCATTTCTTCGCCTTCTAGTGATCTTAGCACCGTCGGAGGAGGCTTCAAAAATTCCCGTTTTTACGAAGCAGTCCTTAATGGCCGCGGACGTGTCATCGTTCCACGCCATTATTGCAATGAAAATTGCTGTCTTCGCATTGATTTTTTATAGGTCACTCCCTTTCATATTCTTGCTGAGAGGGCTTTCTGCAGCGCGAAGGGCATGCTAGTACTGACTGGCCGTGTTACTGTAAGAGGTAAAAATATTATTTCTACATTTCCAAGGCACTTTTTCAGCTCATCATCGATTTTATGAGTTGGAGCATTGTCCAAGACGAGGAAGCATTTTTGACCACGGTGTCTTTTGTCAATTTTTGAACATATTTCCACAATGCAGTGCCGAAACACATCACTAGTAATCCAGGCTTTTTGGTTTCCGTAAACCCAGTTACCAGTATGTCCATAGGGCTGACGGTAACAATTTTCACATCGGTGTTTAAAAACCAAAATTGATGTCAGATCGTATGAACCATGTAGTCAACCACTGTACCTGCGCGCAGAAAATAAAAAACATGGCGATGGTATACTAAAAGGTACAGAAGATTTTGAAAGGTGTAAATACTCTTCTAGAAAAAATCTGAAAGGAAAAACGATGCACAAAAAAAAAACTGCTCTAGTTCACTTGGATTAAGCTTGTGAATGTTGTATTGAGGACAGAGTGCGCTCATCTCGAAAAAAAAAATTGGTCTCCAGGACACGCGTGAAATCCGTCAAAGTCTGAAAAAGCAATTGCGGGGACGAATCCAAGTCATCCCGGGTTCGAAAAAAATCCCATATTTAGACATGGCAAGAAAAGTGTAATGTTTAAGCAAATACTTGCCTTCAAAGGGAATGAAAATAATTGTGAGCGATATATTTTTCTTTATACGGGTGATGGATTTTTTGAAAATATACTTTCTAAAAAAGTAGCAATTATACTTTTTAGGAAAGTATATTTTCAAAAAATCCATCACCCGTATAAAGAAAAATATATCGCTCACAATTATTTTCATTCCCTTTGAAGGCAAGTATTTGCTTAAACATTACACTTTTCTTGCCATGTCTAAATATGGGATTTTTTTTCGAACCCGGGAACGAAGGAACGATGACTTGGTTTCCGTCCCCGCAATTGCTTTTTCAGACTTTGACGGATTTCACGCGTGTCCTGGAGACTAATTTTTTTTTTTCGAGATGAGCGCACTCTGTCCTCAAAACAACATTCCCAAGCATAATCCAAGTGAACTAGAACAGATTTTTTTTTTGTATATCATTTTTCCATTCAGATTTTTTCTGGGAGAGTACAGTATATTTTGCGCCTTCAATTTTTTTTTCGAAACCTTCTGTACCTTTGTATACCGTCGCCATGTTTTTTTTCTGCGCGCGGGTAGTTAGCTCATAGATCTGACATCTTTTTTTGGGGGTTTTAAACACCGATGTTAAAATTGTCACCGCAGCCAATTCTGCCTGCGGATATTTGCAACGCTCTTTTTTGATACGGATAACATGGCCCCGAGCTCTGTTTTATTTGTTTTACCATAAAAACCACAAGAAATGAAAAAAGGGAGAAAGCCACGACTCAAAAAAAAAATATAAATTAGGAATTCGGAGATTTAATTATCCATCACAGAAAGCTTAAAGCTACAAGTTTTTTTCACTATCGGCTGAGCGCAACCATGTTTAAGCCCTGTGCAACGTCTCAGTGTCAGCAAAAATACAAGTTATAACTTAAGTTAAATGATATTGACTGTAGTTGTCATTTGTTGAGTTCATCATCACGAGCCTTGCACCTTGGTTGTCCCTCACTCTTTTTTTTGTCATGAAAGCAAGCCTCTTTTTTTTTGGATCGCCGCCATCCCTCCTCCTTTCTCTTTTACTTCTTTTCCTACGTGATTCTACCACCTTTTTTTTTATTGTCAAAGTTAAGCACTGAACGGATTCGGTAGGTTGCTTGTTCAACATCTTTTCACTTTGTCCCAAAATACTCATTCTTTTTTTTTACCACGAATAAAGGTGCCATATTTACGTTTAACAGTCAGAAATACAAACACTGGGGAATCGGAAGTGTCACAACCGAAAGTGATCAAAAGTTGGCAGGGTGACCATCGCCCATCGACCAATTTTTTCAGAACGCCGCCATTCATGTATTTTCTATGAAAAGTTTAATGTTGGTCGTATCACTCAAAAGTGCTGTGCAGCATTTGCGTTTTTTTTCAAAATGAAGAATCACTTGCAAGGCTATATTCATTCTCCGTCATGTCCCTTCAATTCCTGGCTGGTCACACTGGGCATTTACCATCAGCGGATACCAGTACACCCATCGATAATATAAGTAATTCAAAAGTATAGAGTCCAAATTCCAAATGGCCCTTCACAAACTGCGCAAATATCAAGGGGATCGTGTTTCAATGCCGGTCTCCCTAGCTTGGCTTGACGAAAGCTCCAAGTGTCAATTTATTAATATGGCGGCACTTTTTATTTCTCTCGAGAACTCTGATTGACTTGATTGCACAAGAAAGAGCTTCGCTTACGCTAGACTTGTTTGCTTGTTGAAAGCATTCACTCTATTTACGGCAAATGATCGACGAAATCCGGTTAAGATTAATCTTGCTCTCCTTTTGCTGACCCCGTTTCCTGCCGCTGTCCTCCGTCCTCCTCCCCATTTTTTATTTCGATGCCTACAAGACACCTATAATCTAGTACATAAAGAAATTGATGTAGATCGGCTTTGTTGTTTCATTTATATGTTGACAAGAGCAGCTGGCATGATTGTCAAGAAGTGTCCAGCACTGGAGCCAATGGGCAGCTGGTTTTTTTTCAGCCACCGCTGAGCTTTTGGTTGCCTTTTTTTTTTTTGCCAGCTCCTTTTATTTTTCTCTATTCGACTTTCCTCTCTTTTTTTTTTTGCATCAGCGATGGGTAACGTAAGTAGACACTATTAGTGAAGAGAGAGAATAGATCGCTTACTATATGTTATATAATTCAGGGCCAAAAAGCTCAAATGAAGCGTGAGCGCAATGCTCAAAAGGCTGCTGGCAAAGGTGGCAACTCTCAGCTCAAAGTCGTAAGTGTTTCTCTCATGGCTTTTGTCTTGCAACAAGGCATTGACATTAATTCTTGCTTTCATTCCTTTAGAACGCTGCCGCTAAGAATATCATTTGTAAAAAATGCTTCCAAACCTTTTTGTGTACCAGTCGTGAAAAGGCGTAAGGCTACCTGTCGAAAAAAAATTTTTTTTCTTGTTCATATGAACACGCTGTTCCTGACCCTTTCTTTCTTGGCATTTAGTTTGACCGAGCATGCCGAAAACAAGCATGGCATGTCTATGAAGGACTGCTTCCCTGGTAAGACAAAGGAGAACTGAAGAGAAAGTGGGAGAGAGGGAGAGAGAGAACAGACGTTTGGCTAACTGGACTTTTCTTTTTGGTAGACTACGTTCCTCCTCCTTAAATCGATATCATTCTACACTTACTACATTTTTATTAAAAAAAAACCAGTACATACTTAAGAGGGATTGAGCAAATAGGTTTATTAAGAGGGAGATGAAGAAAAAAAATACATGGTTTACAACAATACAGAGAGGGAGGCAGCAGCAACGACCAACAGGGCAGAACCGATAGTGGCACGGGAAGCAGCGCTGGAAGACTTGTCAGATTGAGCGTTAGCAGCGGAAGCAGAGGCCTTGCCAGCAGCAGAGGCGGATGCGGAGGCGGTAGAGTTGGTGGTGGCAGTGCTGTTGTTAGGAATTTCCTTGTAGACTTGTTGGTTGGTACACTTGCCGACGGAGGTGATGGTGTAGGCTTTCTATCAATTCAACGAGGAAAAGCGGCGGTCAAAAATAAGTCGGCGGCTATGAAATCAACTTACTTCGAGGGAGGGCAGGTAACGGAGAGCGGCATCGACGGTGATGTTGTAAAGATCGTGAGACAAACTGATACCGCCGGTGGTAGCAGTAGCAGCTTCACCAGCCCATTGGGTCACGTTGCCATCGATCCAAGAGGGCAGGAAAGTCTTGTCTTCACTGGCGCGCCAGTCATCAGTATCGTGGTTCCAGATGACAGCTTTAGGAGAGAAAAGGTGAGTGAGAGGCAAAGCAGTGGACGAAAGACTTACGAACAAAGCCAAGAGCCTTGGCCACATCGCGGACACGGTCGTCAATATCACCATAGGGCTATCGGAAAACGAGAAAGTCAATCACCGGGAAAGTTGTCGGTCAGGCGGTGACGGAGAAGGTAGCTTACAGGACGGAAAAAGCGAGGAGACACACCGGTGACTTCCTTGATGGCCAATTCGTTCCATTTCAATTCGGCAACGATCTGTTCGTTGGTCAAAGAGGTCATGTAGCTGTGAGACCAGGTGTGCATGGCAAGTTCATGTCCAGTGGTGTAGGCACGTTGGGTCAATTCAGGGAATTTCACGACTTGGCCACCGACCATAAACAAGGTGATCTTGAGCTTGTGCTGATCCAAATAATCATACAACTTGGGGCTGAAGTCGGTGGGACCATCATCGCTAAATGGAGTAAGAAAAAGAGGTCAGGGACGGTCGGCGATAAAACAAGGTGAAACCTTACTAGGTGGGGGCCCATTGACCCTTGGGGCATTGGTACAGGTCCGTTTCACGCACACAGCCGGTGAAGGTCCAGTCACAGTAAGGGTCCGAGCCATCCTTGGGAGCTTGAGGACCTATCAATGACCGAGGGTAAATTTCGTTTTACTGGGGTAAAAAAAGGGGGAGGGGACTTACCAGCATTAGCGGCCACCTTGTACACAGGGGCATTGGTGATGTTCACATTCTTGATCAACGCAAGCCATTCAGGCTTGGGAGCAGGGACAGAACCAGCGACAGGGTAGGTTTCCTTGAAGGCAAAGCCTTGAATAGCGGTGATGGCCACAGAGGCGAGTAGAAGGACGCGAGTATGCATTGGTGGCAAGTAGAAAAGCGAGGGAAGAAAAATAAGGAGAGGAGCAAAGAAAGGAATGGATTAAATAGAAAACGCATCAGAAACCTTTCGGTTGTCAACAACAAAATATATAATCAAGACATGTCTGTGTGTCACCTTCCAAAAACGCACGCTGCAAACACGGGTTCAAGTGGGACAGGAAGAAAAACAAAGCATTTGGGGCTTTTCCCTGGTTTCCTGTTTCTATTTTTTTGATTGCAGCTATCGTATGTCATGCCCTGATGATGGATGCGTCTTTGTTTTCAAATGCTCTTCCTAGAGTAAACAAGCGCAAAGGGTTGAATTGTAACTCAATCGTACCTGACAGGGTCTGATGTTTGAGATAAATCATTAGTCTAAGCACCGAGTAAACTTCGTTTATTTTTGTAAGACTGGCGACGAACCAAATAAAGTTGATAGAGTGAATAAAGTTGAAATCAGTGATTTCCTGGAGTTCTACGATTCCTTCATAATTTTACCTCTCAGCCCAGCTCAGCTAAGACGTTCCAAAACTGGGCCATGCTCCCGCGTGCTGTTCATCCTATTTTTATATTGTTCCAAATATACTTTTTGTACCTTTTATTTTGAGATCCCTTCCATTTTCAAGTCCACAATGAGCATTGTCAATTTTAGATTGGAGGTGAAGCTGCGCATCTTTCTTGAAATCCTAGAAGATGTTTTTTTTTTACCCACCTTTCTTTTTTAATTCTTTTTTTTTTCTTTCTCAGCCCTCATTTCATACAAGGTCCACCAGCCAAACCGGCTAGTCTGACTGCATGCTGATCCCCCCTGATTTTCTACATGATACAAATAATCGATACATGCCACAATCATGGCAAAAAAAAACATTGCTTAGCTTAGCCTAGTCTATTTTTTTTTTTCAAGCTCGAAAGGGGTCATGTTATCACATACCCATTGTCATTGGCAGACTCGGCTTATCGGAAACGCCTTCAATGTCAAACATTTGTATTTTAGCGCGTGTCTAAAAAAAAAAATGCTACGCACCGTGAAAAAACGAATAATAAGGCTTATGAAGGCTGTTTGGCTGAAGGCGGACGTTGGCGCGGTGGTTGAAAATGAATGGCAGGGCCACTGCACCCCTCCTTTTTTTTTTTTTTTTTCTTCCCGCTCGACTGACCAAAGGTAATCTTGCAAGACATGTTTGCTCCACGATCAAGGTAATATGCCATGAGATACGTAATGTCACATTTTACTTACATAACTTCTAGTATTCTGGCCATGTCCTATGCCCGAGTTGGCCCATCCATGGCACGATCTGGCTTGATCAGGTAGAAACCCTTTTTTTTCTTTCATCCGTTTTTTTTTTTTTTGACCGGCACTCATCTCGATGATGCTAGAACCATGCCCATTGCTCGTTACCAATCGTCTGCAACAGAAGCGGTGGTACCCAAGTCCCGCATTGGTCAACTGATTCAGCAATCAAAGGAACTGCTAGCGTTTTACAAGAACGGGATCAAAACCCTTTGGGAGAACAACAAGACAGCCAAGGCCCTGGCCGTCAAAGTGCAAGAGGGCTATCAACTCAACCGCTACGAATATCAGTTGGTAAATGAAAATAAAAATAAAAAGGAAGAAGATGCGATAAAATGGCTGACCGATTCTGATGAACCGTAGGTGCATCATACCAAGCAAGATATGCGCAAATTGATTCCTTTTGGTGTGCTTGTGGTTATTTTACCTGAATCTGTAAGCAGGCTTATAGCTTGCTTTGAGCGCCTCTCATCTGTATTACCGCTCTTATCGTGATGTGTGTGTGTAGATCCCATTTTTTGTTGTGTTCATGCCTGGCTTGATTCCTAGCACCTGCATCAAGGACAGCCAGTTGGAGAAACAACGCATCAAGTTGGATAAGAAACGTCAGGAAATGTCAGCCACCATCATTCGCTCCTCGCAGGTAGTAAAAGGGATCTCCTTGGACGATTTCACTTCTCTCCCTCGATTCAAGAAGATCACCCAGCACTACGGCCTCGATTTCACCTTGGATAAGATCGATCGACGTCACTTGGCCGGTTACTGCCGTTTTATGGGACTGAATGGCTTGGGAACTCGGGGCATGCTTCGATCACGCTTGGACCGTCATTTCCATTATTTGACAGAAGACGATCAGGTACTGATAGGTTCTGCATCATGCCACCCAGGATGTAACTCCTCTTTTTGATCATAGTTGCTAGAGGCGCATGACATCGATGAAATGACATCTACTGAACTTCAACAGGCAAACGAAGAACGTGGCATGTAAGCGAAATGCCATCCAAAAGCGACACTCCTCATCCTTTCTGTTTGTTAGGCGCTCATTGGAAAAGGACGACGAGAGTCTTCGATCGAGTCTCAGGTATTGGCTTGCCGTACGAAAATTGGAGCCCAACGTGCCAAGCGGCTTGTTAGTCTGTAGCCGTATGTTTCTGTTGAATGCAAACTTCAAATAAAATACTAGACAGATTCTTGTGTTCATGCCTGAGTGCGCGCAGAACCAACCAAGAAAAAAAATTCTTTCACCTCTGGGATTCAATTTTGGAAAAATGAAAAAGGACGCTCCTTTTTTTTTCCCGTTCACCTCTTGTTTATCTATTTTTTTTTTCCTTGTCCTGATTCCCCCCATTGTTGTACATTGATCTCACTTGATAACACCCAACAAAGCGCTTTTGCCTCTTTCACTACTTTTGATATACTTTTTGAACGCATTGGTTTAATTTAGTCGCTAGCAACAGTTATGAGTAAGGACGTTTGGAAAAAAAAAAAAGTTTTTTTTTGTTATTTCCTCAAGCAAATGGGCTGGAATGGATGCTTAATGCTTGGCCATTCGTGCATGATTGACTAACCTCTGTGGTGTCTTTCTCTGTTTATCTTCGTAGCTGCTCATCGACGAAGTAGGAGTGGTCTCAATGGAAGAAAACGAAAGTCTAGTCAACGCATCCCTCAACGACGACGATCTCAATCCACCTCTGATGAACCAAGTTCAGATGATAGTTCCACTACTCGCTGTCTTTGCGGAGAGACTCGTAAGTCCATGGGTTGGCAATCCATCAAACAAACTCTTGGAGACTTACTTTTTACTTCATATAGACAGCGTGGGTCTCATGGTGCAATGCGACAAGTGCGAGGTCTGGCAGCATTGTGAATGCATAGGCCTTGCCGAACAAGATATCCCTGATCAGTATTATTGTGAACAATGCAAACCCGTCAACCATGCTGAATATCGCACCCCCAACGGAAAGTACGTCCACGCCTCCTCACTCCCGGCTAAAACGTTGTCCACTGACTTTACAACTTGTAGGCTTCGACATACCTATAATTCCGATGGCATGCCCCAAATTCCAGAAAAGAAGGCACCCAAGAAACGTATGACCATGAATAGTCAAGAGGCCTCCTTGTCCTTAGAAGATGTGTTGGCGACCCGCCAAGTCCTTGGCCTTCATTCAGTCAATCATACCGAGGTCTCGCCTTCCACCTCTCCCACCAAAACCGCCTTTGCCGAAAAACCTCCACTACCCCAGCCAAAACGAAAGCGCGATGTGTCTCCTCCCACTCCCGACAGCGCCTCGAGCGATTTGAAAGAAGGTAAAGGGAACTTGTTCCAAAACAAGTCCCGGTCTGATTTCCCCTTTTCATCTCTCCTGCTAGCCGATCAAAGTCAAGTCAGGAAATCTCTGAAACGGCAAAAAGAAAACGACAATGGATTGGCCTCGTCCAGCTCGTCACAGCCCAGCGGTCAACATACCCCATCGACCAAACGATCCCAAGCCGCCGTCAAGCGCACCAGCAGCAAGCGATCCTCCAGCCACAAGCCTTCTCGATCCCGTACTTCTACACCGCAGCCCCCGGACGAACAGCCATCGCCCCAGGAGCTGCAGCCACCAACGACCTATGCCAATAGTGTGGGGGACTCGCTGTTTGAACGGTTTTCGGCCGAATCTCGTGCTATCTCACCACCTGCAAAGGTACGTTACCCCTCAGCACGGATGAGTTTGTCGGAAATGAGCCGTCGCGCAAAACAAATTCTGGAATACATCAGCTCCATCCAAGTCGACCTGGCCAACAAACAGCCCGGCACCACTCCTGAAGCACCTGTCCCTTCCAACACCCCATCACCCACCTCCCCGTGCACCCGCCTACACCACATGGACACCGACCAGCCATCTCATCCCTTGGAAGAGGAAGATGACGATGATACCTCGTCGCTCAGCAGCGCAAGCACCATTCCCTTGGAAGAAGACCGCACTCGCAAAGAAAGCCAAACGTCCCTTGAAATCATGGATTTACTGACGCGTGAATTGATAAAGTTCCAGCGAAAGTACGATGCTGGTTCTCTCCCTGCCTCCACCAAACCCAAGCCTGTCGACGTGCCCTCGCCCTCTCTGGAAGAAGGTCGTGTGACAAGAAGCAGCAGCGTGCGCTTGGCATCTTAACCTCTCATCATCTCTCCCTCAATCTCACGTGTACATAGTTTCTCACTCTCTTTTTTTCACGTTTCATGTTCCTTTTTTTTTTTTTTTTTTTGACTTTCACCCTTGACAATCAACCTTTTCATATCCTTCATTTAAAAACGCAATGGTAGCTATTATTACAGCCGCTCAGGCAAAAAGTCGAGAATAAAAGTGGTTGTGTTTTTATGAACAACAAAGTCGAGAGGGGGAAGGGACGAAAAAAAAAAATGAAGGGTAAGGACAAAAGGTTCAATTTGGACAGTCAGCTCGGACGAGGAGGGAGAGTAAAAAAAAAAAACGGCGGGTCAAATGTAAAGAGGTAATCATCACTAAAGACAAGTGACTGGGTAGGTCAATGAAAGGGAAGAGGAAAGAAAAAAATATAATAAAAAAAAAAAATGCCATACATCACTACCAAGAAGAAAAGTGTCAGAACCCTTGCCTGGATATCAGCTCTACTTTTTTCGCTTACATTCTTCTTTCCGCGCGCACCAGCGTTTTGGCCAGCATAGCCATACTTTGTCCTCTTTTCAGCAGGTTTGAGGATTTGGAAGGAGCACATCAAGGTTTCATCCACAGTCATCATGGCACCAGCATTGTCGAATTCACCACAGTAGTTGGGTGCACTGAACAAGGTCACCAGTTGGCGCTTCGCAAAGAATTCGTAGCCATCTTCTACCACTTGATGGGCTCGGCACACCAGATCCATGTCGTGTTTTTGTAAGAATCTTGTCACAATGTCGGCCCCAAACGTAAATGATACACCGCGGTCATTCTCACTCCAGCCAGTGATGTCTTTGTCAGGGTCGGACCAGAGCAAATCACAAAGGAGGCCTGAAGGGAGAGAGAATGGTGAGCCACCCACTTTTATCGGAGATGATCGTCTTACCAGTATCAGGGACATCCGTAGGACGCATGACTCGACGAATTTGTTCCATGCTTTGTAAATCGGGAGACAGCCCACCGTGCATACAAAAGATTTTTTCATCAATCAATGCAGCAATGGGTAGGCAGTTGAAACAGTCGGTGAACGTCTTCCAGAGCTTGATGTTGTATCGTCGTTTGCCTACCGCAGAAATTTAGCTCTTGTTCTTTCCCGATGCAAATCTTACATTCGTCATAGAAACCATAGATTCGATTGATGGAAGCACATTCATGGTTTCCCCGCAAGATAAAGAAATTTTCCGGGTATTTGATCTTGTAGGCCAATAGCAAGCAGATGGTTTCCAAAGATTGTTTTCCACGATCGACATAGTCACCCAAAAACAAATAATTTGAATCAGGAGGAAATCCACCGTATTCAAACAATCTTAAAAGGTCATAGTATTGTCCATGAATGTCACCTAGAAAACATCACAATCAATCACACGCTGCTTTTCCCGAGCGTCCTATTTCTTTGCCCAAGCTTACCACAAATCTTGATGGGAGCTTCCAGGTCCAACAAGATAGGTTGGGCCATGAAGATATCACGAGCTTTTTGACACAAGAATCGGATTTCATGTTCTGCTAATTGCACTTGTCTACCAGGTCGGCTTCCTCGCACTAGGTATAGAAGACAATCGTCAGTGGCTTGAGCTTTTATTTTTTTTTTTATTGTTCTCTTGTCTGCACACTTCAACCTCGGTACCAATTCCCACACTCCAAACTTTCCAAACCCAACCACCCTTTTTTTCCCCTTTCATGATTCGTTTTTTGCAGTCCATTTCTTTTCGCTAGTGGTTACCTTCAAGTAATCGTTCAATCACAGAATCAACGTTGACTTCGTTTCCATCCGCCATAATAAATGTATTTTTGAGTGGAAATGGAGTTTAGGCACTGAGAATCTAAAGCGATGGAAGTATAATTAAATAGATGGGTGAATCCCGTAGTTCTTAGCAATCTTTCGTTCGTTTTTTTTTTTCTCTTTTGTATGAACGGTTAGCATGTTGTTTGGTAGATGAACGAGCGACTTACAGATGGAAAATAAAGAGTTTTTAAGGAAAATATCAGATGAAAAATAATCAAGAGGTCGAAAGTGAATATCAGACGAGATGATTACTATAACAACAAAAAGATGATGACGAGTGAAGGAAGGGGGAGAAAGGGTAATAAATAGATTACTAGAAAGGGAGTTTTTTTTTTTGAATGTAAAAGTGAAAAAAAAGGGAGGGAAAGAAGAAACAAAAGAGAGCAAGGGAAATACGATTTTTTTTTTCATCCAGACGGTCTTTGAAATTGCAAGAGAGAGAGTCACGCCAAGCTACAGCCTACCACTTGTTTCTATCAATCACTAACTATTAGCAACCAACCTACCTATTTCTATCATCTAAAATCAGTAATATACAAGTTACTGGTCTTGTCAATGTACACAAATAAACAAAAAAAAAAAAAAACCAACCACCCGCCTCGAAATCATCTTTTTATTTCCGGTTTTTTTATTGGCCAGCCTTCCTACTTTTTTTGGGACAAGAGAAAAAAACGCTTCCCTTTTTTTTTCCTCGTCATGGATCGTCTCACCCAACTTCAAGATGCCATCGACTCTGCAAGTGTTCCTGTTAAAAAATTGATATATCACTTACTGTCTTAAGACACCTTGGTCACCTACGAACAATGCACTTGTGCTAACCTTCTTTTTTTTTTTTCTCTCTCTCTCTCTCTATTGCAGATGGCAAGGATGTTCACCAATAGCATTTACTACGTCCACGAAAAGTCAAACATGGTGCAACTTGATCCCGACATACCCGTGTTGAATCCTAAGGGTGCATACATTTCTTTGTCCATGACTTTTTATTTCGCTGCTGATTATCCTCATTCCTTTTTTTTCAGTGCAAGCCGATCCCCCAGAAGTTTTTCAAGCTAACCTACAAGAATTGGTCACTGACCTCGTCAAACAAGCCAAAGAAATCGATACCCTTATTGAAGGCCTTCCCGGGATTGAGCGCACCGAGGCTGAGCAGGTAACTTTACTCTCCAAAAAAAAGGCAACGCGACTAACTCTCAGTTTGTAGGTTGTTCTTCTCGAGCAATTGGAAGTTGATAATCAAAAAGAGAATGAGCTCTACCAAGCTGCTGTCAAAGATCTAGGCAAGTGACATGCTCACCTTACCTGTCTACAATGGGCTATTTAAATCACTTTTCTAGGCTAACCAAAGGAAGCTGTTCCTTTTTTTTTTTTTTTGTAGAACTTGCAAGAAAACGCATCACCGATACCTTGAGGACCATTGCCGACGACAGATCATGAAAATAAACAAATTTGCATGCCTCTCGATTTCTTTTTCTTGGTGATGTAGAGTTGAAGTTTGTGGAAGAGACCAGCCTTTTTTATTTTAGAGTGCTCACCTGGATTCGAACCCATCCGCCACGGCCTTGTTCCCGAGAAGAGCCAAAACAGCATAGGTCCCTGCAAAAGCAGGTGAAACCTGCTATTATCTCAGGAGATGCGTGCCCAAAATGAAACCCCTGCCACTCAAGAAACAAGCAAGAACGGCTGCCATAGCAACCAACCGAGGCCTCATTCCTCAACCTACACGATATGCCCGTGTATTCGCAGATTTGAGAAAAAAAAATGAGGCACGCGAATCAAAAACAGTAAAGCTTCAAGCCAAAAAAAAAAAAAAAGATGTTCTTCATTTTTTCATTTCATATTTTGAATTCTCGTTGCCTCTTTCCGGAAATCATGACCAATACATGGTTTTTTCTCCCTACCCTCAGTGACAACTCGCTTCTACCGCAGCATCAACGGCATCCATGTCGCAGGCTCGCATTTCTAGGGAGATTTTTGTTTGTAACTTCAAAATTGCGGTTGAGCAATCGACTTGCAGCAGAGGCAAGAGCTTCAACAAGAACGTCTTTATTCTTAAGCACGCGCTTTAGTTTTGTAAGTAGCCTAACTTTTCTGTGTCCACATGAAAAGCTTTTTCTCCACATACCTGTATCAGCCATATTTTGCTTGGAAAGAAAGGTTCTTTTCACATGGCTAGACACGACATGATAGCAACGAAATTGATATTCACTCATTCAAACGTCTCACAAACCACCATTTGCGTTGGCACACGAAAGAACCGTCCTCGCTCAGCTGAAAAGATAAGATTCGATTGCCTCTAGCTCTGCACCGGGCTGTCCTGCAAATTTTGCCGTCCTTCCGAGCTGGTCAGTTCATTGATGATTTTCGGCCCTGCCAGCCTGGCCGTTCTCTGGAAAAAATGAACTTTTTTTGGCTGGCGATTATGACAATGCAAAACAAAATCGATTCATAGTTGGCTGGGTGACCATGGTTGATCGGCATGGTTTTTTCCCATTCATCACCATTCGTGAGCTACTGCAGCTGTGAGCATTTTCAGCTCCATCCATTCACTCAAACGTACTGTGTACCAGCAATGTTTTTTTGGATGGATTGGAAAAAAAAAAAACCACAGTCGGAGCATTAAACTTCAACAGTTGCCTACCGACGAATCTGGCTCCGCTCCCGGGCACCTCCATGCCGTTCATCTTTCTTCTCATGATTAATAGCAACGATTGAGAGATATTATGCACAGCTGGTTTTAACTGTTATTGCTTGCATCGTTTGCGCCTAAGAGAATAGTTTTGTGGTAACGCTATGAAAGGTTAGACTCATGGAAATACGACGATGTCATCAACTGCGATTGTCACGACAGGTTAATATGAAGGACCCATGTTGGAAGGATGCACCTACGATGCTTTTACCTGCCAATCCTTCGCACATCAATATGTTCTTCTCCACGAATAAAACATGCCAGCAATGTCCTTTTACAAAAAAAAAGAAAGAAAAAAGGTAAAGAGCTGGGGAGGTGTTTTGATGTCAAACCAAAAAAAAATTTATTGTGTGTATGTACAAAAGGTAATATGGGGATGAAGGGGTTTTCTATTTGGAAGGGCAGAAGACAACGTTGTAGCTAGCGGCTTCACAGGTAAAGGTGCTGGTAGAGTCGTCGTAGGCAAAGGAGTAGGCATCAGGGCAAACATTCTTCATTTCAGAAGCGAATTGGTTGGCCTTGCACACCTTGGGGTTGTTGAATGAGCCAGTGCAGCAGTCAGAGTCCTTGCCGGTAGCTGAGCAGGCACTCTTACAGGCGAACATCGAGCCATTGTCACCGTCCATCTTGAAGTTGTCAGGGCAGGTGGGGAGTGTGGCACAGATAGGCGAGCCGCAGTTGTACTTGCCTTGAGACACAGTGCTGTTCTTGCCGCCCACAGGCACAATTTCAACAGGCAGGTTGAAGCCATCGACAAAAGAGATGTCATAATAGTCAGCACCACCCCAACCACCAAAAGTGAATTCAGCCAAAGAAGCAGGACCAGCGGCACCGGCGGTGGTGCAGTTTGTGTCGGAGCTGGAGCAGGCACCCGTGCGAGCCCAGAAGCGGCCAGACCAGTCATGGGCCATAGAGTAAGTCTTGCTTTGACCCTTGGCAAGGGGGGAGAGCTGGCCAAAGGCTTGACCGTTGGTCATTTGAGCGACTGTCAAGTCATAGTTGCACTTGTTTTGAACTTGAACTTGTTTGTTCCCACCAGCGGGAGCAGCCAAACCAGTGGCAACAAGAGTCATCAGGGAAACCAAAGTAGTGTAAAGCATTGTTGTGATATTGAAGAGTTGGGTAATCGAGATAAAGATCAACTTTAAGTAAAGAACAAAAAAAAACTGTCGATCATGTCCCCTCTTTTATATCTTTTTTTTTTTTTTTTTTTTTTTTTTTTTTTACAGCAGCCGACCGCTGCTTCGTATTGGAGGGACCTGGTTAAATGTAAAGGTACAGGTACTAATGACCTAATGATTATAATACTTGACGAATGATGTCTGCCATCGAGACAAGCTATAAGTTTCCCAGACACATATCAAATCATGAGCCAGGAGATACACGCTGATGTTTCATGGCATTTAAAAAACGTCAGGGGCAGAAGGAAAAAAAAGGAACGGCCGAGGCAACAGCTTGATATTATGGAAGCAAAAAAGCAATCATGACCGACCAGCTTTTTGTAGACAGCTTCCTTTCTTTGTTTGTTCCTAGGCTGGGGAGCTGCATAATAGCAGTGGCTCGTTTTGGTTAAGCGTAGCAAAGGACAAGAAGCTCTACGAAAAAAGGGGGCATCCGAAACCTACCCAATTTTCATATCAGGCGGAGGTTGATTATTTTTTTTGCTTGAAAATTTTGGCACAAAGTGTATCTTAAGCAAAATGTATATTTTTGGGTCGCTTGTGCTTTCCAATGACGTACCTTTGACTCAGGCAGCTACAGTGCTAAATTGCATACTTGACCAATGGCACTGTCCCACTCGTCAGAGCTTTTCATCATTAGATAACATTGGCAAAGTTTGTGGTAAAGAATTAAATATCGAAAATCGAGTGATTGCCAGGAATCGCGAGCAACTTCTGCATGTAGGCGGTCATGGTTTCGACATTGAAAAAAAGCCAGCTGCTGAGCCCTTCTGCGGTTAAATACAATCGTGTACCTTACTATTGCAATAAGTAGCTACTTGCCTTTGGCAATGATGATTCTAACAGTAAATTGACCACTCAAACAACGGCCATTATTTCACCCGCTTCAATGAAAGCAGCCATCTTGACCGACCTCGGAAAAGGTAATTTTGTCAAACTATCTCCGCCTGAAATGAAAATTGGGTAGGTTTCGGATGCCCCCTTTTTTCGTAGAGCTTCTTGTCCTTTGCTACGCTTAACCAAAACGAGCCACTGCTATTATGCAGCTCCCCAGCCTAGGAACAAACAAAGAAAGGAAGCTGTCTACAAAAAGCTGGTCGGTCATGATTGCTTTTTTGCTTCCATAATATCAAGCTGTTGCCTCGGCCGTTCCTTTTTTTTCCTTCTGCCCCTGACGTTTTTTAAATGCCATGAAACATCAGCGTGTATCTCCTGGCTCATGATTTGATATGTGTCTGGGAAACTTATAGCTTGTCTCGATGGCAGACATCATTCGTCAAGTATTATAATCATTAGGTCATTAGTACCTGTACCTTTACATTTAACCAGGTCCCTCCAATACGAAGCAGCGGTCGGCTGCTGTAAAAAAAAAAAAAAAAAAAAAAAAAAAAAAAGATATAAAAGAGGGGACATGATCGACAGTTTTTTTTTGTTCTTTACTTAAAGTTGATCTTTATCTCGATTACCCAACTCTTCAATATCACAACAATGCTTTACACTACTTTGGTTTCCCTGATGACTCTTGTTGCCACTGGTTTGGCTGCTCCCGCTGGTGGGAACAAACAAGTTCAAGTTCAAAACAAGTGCAACTATGACTTGACAGTCGCTCAAATGACCAACGGTCAAGCCTTTGGCCAGCTCTCCCCCCTTGCCAAGGGTCAAAGCAAGACTTACTCTATGGCCCATGACTGGTCTGGCCGCTTCTGGGCTCGCACGGGTGCCTGCTCCAGCTCCGACACAAACTGCACCACCGCCGGTGCCGCTGGTCCTGCTTCTTTGGCTGAATTCACTTTTGGTGGTTGGGGTGGTGCTGACTATTATGACATCTCTTTTGTCGATGGCTTCAACCTGCCTGTTGAAATTGTGCCTGTGGGCGGCAAGAACAGCACTGTGTCTCAAGGCAAGTACAACTGCGGCTCGCCTATCTGTGCCACACTCCCCACCTGCCCTGACAACTTCAAGATGGACGGTGACAATGGCTCGATGTTCGCCTGTAAGAGTGCCTGCTCAGCTACCGGCAAGGACTCTGACTGCTGCACTGGCTCATTCAACAACCCCAAGGTGTGCAAGGCCAACCAATTCGCTTCTGAAATGAAGAATGTTTGCCCTGATGCCTACTCCTTTGCCTACGACGACTCTACCAGCACCTTTACCTGTGAAGCCGCTAGCTACAACGTTGTCTTCTGCCCTTCCAAATAGAAAACCCCTTCATCCCCATATTACCTTTTGTACATACACACAATAAATTTTTTTTTGGTTTGACATCAAAACACCTCCCCAGCTCTTTACCTTTTTTCTTTCTTTTTTTTTGTAAAAGGACATTGCTGGCATGTTTTATTCGTGGAGAAGAACATATTGATGTGCGAAGGATTGGCAGGTAAAAGCATCGTAGGTGCATCCTTCCAACATGGGTCCTTCATATTAACCTGTCGTGACAATCGCAGTTGATGACATCGTCGTATTTCCATGAGTCTAACCTTTCATAGCGTTACCACAAAACTATTCTCTTAGGCGCAAACGATGCAAGCAATAACAGTTAAAACCAGCTGTGCATAATATCTCTCAATCGTTGCTATTAATCATGAGAAGAAAGATGAACGGCATGGAGGTGCCCGGGAGCGGAGCCAGATTCGTCGGTAGGCAACTGTTGAAGTTTAATGCTCCGACTGTGGTTTTTTTTTTTTTCCAATCCATCCAAAAAAACATTGCTGGTACGCAGTACGTTTGAGTGAATGGATGGAGCTGAAAATGCTCACAGCTGCAGTAGCTCACGAATGGTGATGAATGGGAAAAAACCATGCCGATCAACCATGGTCACCCAGCCAACTATGAATCGATTTTGTTTTGCATTGTCATAATCGCCAGCCAAAAAAAGTTCATTTTTTCCAGAGAACGGCCAGGCTGGCAGGGCCGAAAATCATCAAAGAACTGACCAGCTCCGAATGGCGGCAAAATTTGCATGGACTTTGCACATGATTGAAGATGGATATTGGAAATGATCATGACGACTCGGTGCGGAACTAGAGGCAATCGTAACGTATCTCTTTAGCTGAAGGAGGATGGTTCCTTTCGTATGCATTGGCACACGACTGCTTGCGAGCCGCCTGAATGAGCATCTTTTCGTTGAATCCATGGCGTGCCTAGCAATGCAAACTGGAATGACATGGATGTGCCAATGGCTTTCACAAAGATAACTCGATTTGATATCTTTATTTTTTAACTCTTAGTTCGATCGAGCGGCTGGCATTGAAAAGAGGACTATTTTAGGGAATACACTTGTTCAGGCAGGGGTATAGTGGTAAAGAAGATATTGAAGTGAGTTACTATCCATGCCCTACTAATCACCGTCGTCTTGCGCTGGATAGGCCTTAGCCTTGGCAATTATGTTAGCTTCTCGGCACAAAGAATGGTGTGCTAAAGCTCATCTGCAGGCTAAAAATCACAACGCTATTTACTGTTGTGTTCAGGCCCAGCTGCTAGATGTGGATGGGAGGCAAAGAGCTGGCTGCCAAATGCCGAGGTGTATTCACCTGCAATCTTCATTGGGCACTCACTGTCTTTTATTTTTTTCTGTGGTGAAACTCTTGTGAACCATGATGTGGGCAATTATTTTTTCATCTCAGTCAAATAGGTGCATGTTTCAACAGGTGCTGGGGCCTGATACAGCATCCATTTCTTGCTATTTATGGGTGCAGCAGAAATTAGAGCAGCCGGTGCAAAGAAAAGAACTGGTTTACTTTAGGTTAAAACGAGCGATGGGAAAAGGCTGATGTTTCATGATGGGAACAAATAAAAAATGTCAGGTTTTCTTTGAAGATTCCAGTCAGGGCAGCGTCCAATGACGTTGGGATCCGGATGCGCGCCTTTTTTCACTTTTTTGTGTTACTAAGTTGCAAGGAAAATTTTATCCGTGATCAGCAATGGGGGGAGAGTGGCTCGACGGAGAGTTTTATTTTGCGATGCGGGGAGCCAACCAAGACACTGGCTACTATCATTAAATGGTTCATTATACAAGGGCCGACGAGTTGGGGGGTGGGATTCTGTAGAGTGCAGGATAGGCAAAAAAAGACCGAGATTTTCCCACAGGTGATGAGGAAGATGATCAAAAATAAGAGACGAGAAGGGTGGGAATAAGTTACTTCTTCGTTTTTGTTAATGGATCCATTGGTTAAGTTCGTCGATAAAGTCTTGGCGTTGAGTGGAGGTATCATCGTGAGACGGGAAGGCAGGGTCACCAGAGACACAGGAAGACGCCACAAATCCGGGGGACATGGTTGGTGATGAGGATTGCAGAGAGTAAAAAGTAGGAGATGCTGAAGAGGGATGAATGCTGGTAAGATCAGATGTGAGTGATCCATCATGATCTATCTGATGTTGCTGTGCTTGTTGCAGCTTGTTGTAAAGGGTTGCTTGGAATCGTTGTTGAAACAATGGAGATGCCGTCATGAGCAAATCCTCCATGGTCTCGAACCATCGCTTGTCCACAAACTCTTGAATACGCTCGGCTGCTTCCAATGTGTTGCTATCGTCGGTTAATGGCGTACAAGAGGCAATCTATCCAAAGTCAAAAAAAGTCAGCTTTGCTTTGATCATATGCTTGACCACCTCTCGAGATCCATCGGCGCGGTCAAACACGAACAGACAATGACTTACCATGAATCCTTTATCTGACAGCTCAATGACAATCATGACTCCTTCCAGCAGAGTCATATCCAGTCGACCAATGCCCATGATCTCGTCCTTGACAAACACGGCGGCTGAGCCCGGAACAATACCATAGTCATAGTCCTTGGTAATGGCATCCAATTCTTCCAGCAAGGATCCAAACCGCATCGTTTTGCTATAATGTGTAATTTATAAGTTGAAAAAAAGGAGTGAGAAGAGAAGAAGGGGTAAGAAAAGAAGCTTTCCCAAAATTCAACCTCAACTGTTTGAGAAGAAAAAATTGACCTTCCAAATTGGTCATCGAGTCTATTCGTCATTGGAAACGATCCATGGATGGTATTTTTTTATTTTTATTTTTTTCTGCTTCTCAAAAAAAATGATAATAAAAATGTGTACAGGTTACAAAGAAAGCATACAATAAATGATATAAATAAATCTATACAAAAGAAAAGAGAAAAATAAAAAAGACCCAACCCACCGCGGTTTTCATCATCGTCATTTGGCCAGGGAGAGAAAGCCTGAGTGGTTTCGATTCATCACTTTCATGCAATGGGATCGAAATTTGGGAGAGGCACTATTGGAGGGGGTAGGAGGAAGCGGCAAAGGATCATCGTCGTTGGTGAGGGCGGGTAAGAGAGATCGAGGTGGCTGGAGGTAGGCGGAAGCGAGGGTGACGGGTGGAGGGTGGGAGAACAGGTACAAGAGACGATCCTGCTGATTAGAGAAGTGGGCCTTGCACAGTCGGTATTCCAACGGAATCCATTTGCCACCACGTTCGATCCATCTGCCACGTCGTACATAAGCATCCAAGTAAGGGGATTGGCACAGGGTACATGGGGTGGCGCTCTGGAGATAATGGAGCAAGTGATCAGGCAGCAGACTGTCGACACAGCGGCCCTGGCGGATGATCTGGCGAGCACATTGTTCACGAAGGCTGGGTGGGTTGTGTTCCAGGGTATAGTGGAGTTGTTGGGGTAAGTCCAAGTCGGCGGGAGGTTGTTGCAGGCGAAAGGCAGTAGGCAAGGGGGTATGGACAGAGGTGGTGGAGGGCGATGGTATCAAGAGTTCAATTTGGGAAGGAGGCAAGGGTGGCAGGTCGTGAAGCGCGCGAGATGTGGTGTGGGGTGGGGTAGCGTGGTCTTGTAGCAACGGGCAGCCATCGAGCAAAAGGCGACGCAAGAAATGCAGCTGGGTGATTTCGGCGGGTAGGACGGCAATGGGGTTGTGTGAGGCATCGAGGATGACCAAGGATTTCAGACCGGTGACCAACTGGACAGGTAGGTCGTGGATATGATTGTGACTGAGATGCAAGCCTTGCAACTTGCAAAGGTAACCAAGCGACCTTGGCAATTCGACCAATTGGTTCTTGGCTACATCCAACTCCGTCAGATTTACCAGGTATCCCAGGGTGTCGGGTAGATCGATCAATTGGTTGTTTTGAACACACAAACTTTCCAATTGTTGCAAGTAACCAAGGGACGCTGGTAGTGTTGTCAATTGATTGTGGCTCCTAAAAGGTCGATGCAAGAAAAAGAAAAAAAAAACAATAAAGCGATGAGCATCCTGCATGTCTATTTAAACTTTTATGGAACCTTTTTTTTTCTGTGCATCACGTTTTTTCTTTGGTCACACCCTACCCCTCCTTCCCCCTTCTTTTCGCTGCCTCCTACCCAAACTCTCCTTTTGAATCTCCTCTTTCGGCCAACTTACAAATTCAAGCGACGAATCATGGAAAATAAACCAATGGACGGGCTAAGTTGAGTCAATTGGACATGCATCAAATCGATGACTTGCAAATGCTTGTCCATACACTGGAGGTCAGCACTGGTGATGCTGTGTCGAAAGGATTCATCGTTTGGTGAAGAGGTAAGGGGTGGGTGGCGTTGTGGGCAAGGGGTGGGTGGAGCGGAGGTGGAGGATAGTAAGGACGGCGAAGAGGGAAAGAGAAATGGGTGGCGGATCAGCGTAGAGGGAGGCGGTGTAGGAGGGAGAGGTCGATGGTCCTGCTGAAAAGTAGAGGAATAATAAGTGGCATCAATGTATCGGATATCGTTCAATAAATGCATCCAAGCACTCGGGGTATCGGTGTCGTCAACGGTATAGCTGAGGGATTGGGTTTTGCTGAAGAAGCTGGATTGTGAACAAGCAAGTGAGTCGTCTGGTTGATCATTTGTTTCATCGTCAAATGTGTCATTGTCGCCCCCTACTGTGCCAAACGTCCATGATCTGTCTATCTTGCTACTTGACTGGCCCATTCAAATAAAAGTAATGGAGCAATATAAAAATAAAATAATAAAGAAGAACAAGCTGGGAAACAATAAATGGGTCAAGAAAAAGAAGAGGAGGAACAAGAGGTCCAGAAAAAAAAAATCAGGCCTTTTTTTGGCTTGTTGAAACCAAAATTAAGGAGGTGTGCAAAAAAGGGGCAGTGAAACCTATTTTTGGCTTTAATCTTTTTCAAGGTCCAATCAAAAAAAAAAAGAGTGGTATCAAATGGAACTGCACGGAAGCTTATTGATTGACCAAGGAGACATAGGCACTTGCATAACTGACGCTGCTGTCTTGAATGGTTTGACAAGCACTGCTTTGAGCATAATTTGTAAAAACAAGTGTCGATTTTTTTTCAGGCAACGCTTGCAAGGCCGCCAAAAGCACCGCGATGGGATGCCGTCCGCAGATGGTGTTTCTTGTTCGAACTAGGTAATCTTCAAACGCGTCAAAATCCAAAGAGGCTATCATAGCCATCCCTTCATGGTCCAATTGACGAATGGATTCATGGATAGGCAAGGTGGTTGACGACGAGGGCGACAGGTTCCGAGCACCTTGCTGGTCTTGGTAATAAGTATAACGAAATCGCCGACCCCAATGGCAAAAGTCAGACGATACAATAAACAGCGTCTTGGGATCCAACAGGTACTTTGCAAGTAACTGACCATATTTTTTTTCCTTTTCCGCATCAATGGCACCAACCAGAATCGGCACAATTTTGATCTGATCAATTTTGCTTTGGCAAAGAATGAGTTTTTCGCTTCAGAGAGGCCGTCTTACCTTTCAAAGATTTTGTATGTATAGGGCAGGTGCATCTCGATACTATGTTCGTCTTCATCCACATGCTGACTCATCCAAGAGAATTCCTTTGTTGCCGCCAATTCTTCGATGGTGGTGCGGTCCAGTGTCAAGTTGCCCAAGGGAGTTTCATATCGATCACACCGAGACAACCCACAGCCATCCAAATAGACATGGTGAGAAGGCCCGAGCAAAAACACTCGTTCGCTAATGTCACCAAGGAGGGGAGGTCAGTCGTCGATTTTGGTGCTATTTTCTTTTGTGGGATACTTGCATGGGCTCAATATCCACATACTTGTAAGCATGGGCCGCAGTAGGTCCGCTATACGTATACCCAGCATGCCTAAATATAACAAAAGGAGGGATTGAGATGCTAAAAGTGGGTGAGATGTGGATTACGGTCCAATAATAGCACACACATTCTTCCCTGGTGCTTTTTCAGTAACGTCATTTAAAAATCGGTTGAGTTGTTGGTTGAGTTCCGTTTCTAAATAAAGAAGTTGAATGGTTTATTGACTTGACATGATAACATTATCTTACTTGATGAGGAATACCAACTACCAGCATGGCTCGCCTGTCTCGTCGTCATTTGTGTAATGGGTGCGAAAAAAAAAAGGGTGAGAAAAAAGATAACTCTCTGCGTTATTTGCAGGATTTGGAAAGTGGCATGTGATTGGACGGCAGTTGTTTTTTTTTATTTTGTCTTGTTTTTTTTCCTCACCTCGTTTCTTTTTCCTCATTTTTATTCCTCCTTGACTCACAATGACGGTACCGACACAGGCAGAGCAATCATCTTTACCACCGGCATTGACGGAATCCCAACAATTGGAAAAAGAGAAATTCCTAGCCAAGCCCATCAACTGCAAATTGTTTGTGGAAAAAATCAACACTGCTACCGAATCTGAATTTCGCATGGCTGAAGTGTTTATGGAACGCAGCACGCCAGCGCGTGGGGTCGAGTTCTATGTGCACTATGTGGAATTCAACAAGCGATTGGATGAATGGGTGTCGATTCAACGTCTGGATTTTACAAGGACCATCACCTTCCCGGTCGTCAAAAAGAAGAATGCCAACAACAAAAAAGGTCGACCGCTCCCCAAAGAATCCTCCATACCGCCCTCCACCCCCACCCCCTCGTCCTCCATGACCGATGCTCCACCTACCCCAACAGCCTCCACCTCACAAAAGCGCAAACACACCGACGACCTCTCTCAGGATCTAGACACGCCCACGGACGACCAGGCTGTCGAGTTTGAACTGGACGACGACCAGCCGGCCGACCAGGATCAGGACAACGGGATCATCCTGGACGAAGACGATGACATGGACAGCCAGAGCAAGAAGAAAAAGGTCGTGTCCAAGCAAGAAGAAATCGAACAGCTGAGGACCTCGGGTTCGATGACGCAGTGTGTCAGCGAAATTGCGCGTGTCAAGAACTTCAACATGATCCAGATGGGCAAGCACCAAGCCGAGACCTGGTACTTTTCTCCCTATCCCGTCGAATATGCCTACACGGACGTGCTCTATCTATGTGAGTTCTGCCTGTCGTACTACGGCTCGAGCCGCCAGCTGGAGCGGCACCGACTGCACTGTCAACTACAGCACCCACCCGGCAACGAGATCTACCGCGATGATGTCCTGTCCTTTTTTGAAATCGACGGCCGCAAACAACGCACCTGGTGCCGCAACCTCTGCCTCCTTTCCAAGCTCTTCCTTGACCACAAGACGCTATATTATGACGTCGACCCATTCTTGTTCTACTGCATGACCGAGCGCGATGAATTTGGCTACCACCTCATCGGCTACTTTTCGAAAGAAAAAGAATCGTCCGAGAACTACAACCTGGCCTGTATCCTAACCCTCCCTCAATACCAACGCATGGGCTATGGACGTGTCCTGATCCAGTTCTCCTATGAGCTGTCCAAGGTCGAAGAACGCACTGGCTCACCGGAAAAACCACTGTCGGATCTGGGCCTGCTCTCCTACCGTGCCTACTGGACCGAGACCATTGTCGAGCTGCTACTGACCACCACCGAAGACATAACTATTGAGGAAATCTCACAACACACATCCATCACCACCCAAGACATTCTACACACCCTTCAGAACATTGGTGCCTTGCGGTATTACCGCGGCCAGCACATCATCTGCCTTGGCGACAAGGTCATTGAGCAATTCGAACGAAACAAGCAAAAAAACCGACGCTCCATCCTTAGTGAAAAGCTTCACTGGAAGCCTACCCATTTTACTCCCTCCCAACTTCGATACCTGTAAATAAACCACCTCTTCATCATTTAGAAAGGCAAACCGCAAGGTTTTTTTTTTTTTTTTACGAGCCAATCGGTTACGAGAGGTTCCAAGCCACTTTTTTTATGGCAAACCTGCGGCGCTTTTATCATGGCAGTTTTTTTTTTTTCTTCGTTTCCTTTTTTTCCTCACTTTTTTTTTTTTTTTTTTTTTCTCTACACACCATGCATATTGATCGATGCTACTTTTGTTCAGGTCCTTGTTACCCTGGCCATGGCACCATGTTTGTGCGTAACGACAGCAAGGTAAAATATAAATGCAACGACATGCGCCTCTATTCCTCTTTACCCTCCCATTCTTATCATTTTGTTATCTGGTTTCTTCTCAATAGACCTTTCGATTCTGTCGATCAAAGTGCCACAAGAACTTCAAGATGAAGCGTAACCCCCGCAAGGTGCGCTGGACAAAGGCCTTCCGTAAATCAGCCGGCAAGGAAATGACCATTGTAAGTTCATTGCGTGATGCCCCTGATTGGCCCTGATCCTTTTTTTTTTTCAATGTATTTAGGATTCGACCTTTGAATTTGAAAAACGTCGCAATGTGCCTGTTCGTTATGATCGTAACTTGATGGCCACCACCATCAAGGCAATGAAACGAGTGCAAGAAATCCGCGCCAAACGAGAACGTGTCTTCTACAAGAACCGTATGGCTGGCAACAAGGAAAAGGACATGGCCGAAAACGTACGTTTGCTCGAGCAAAACATCGAATTGGCTCCTCTCGAAGCCAAGAAACGTTACCAAGCTGCCAAGGTCGAACAACAACAACAAAAATCCATGGACATGGAAGAATAAATCCCAACCTTTCGATTTTTTATTTTTCAATATTCCCCCTCTCTTTGCCTCGACCAACTCATTTTTTTTTTTTTTTGCATTCTGTCTCTCCTCATTTTTTATTTAAATAATAAAACCATACAATCTTGTACTTTATTTTTTTCGCTGTCTCGTCTCGACGATAACAGCCAAGACAAGACCAGAAACACCCTGCCAGAAACGCTCCAACAAACAAACCATCCAAAACGAAAAAAAAGCTCCAT
Source organism: Hesseltinella vesiculosa (assembly GCA_002104935.1). Taxonomy (NCBI): domain Eukaryota; kingdom Fungi; phylum Mucoromycota; class Mucoromycetes; order Mucorales; family Cunninghamellaceae; genus Hesseltinella; species Hesseltinella vesiculosa. The sequence continues at coordinate 130,063 of MCGT01000026.1, read as the reverse complement.
TGGGACACACTGCCCTACTATAAAAAAATTGACGCATTTCTACATTTTACCCTCACCTCTTTTCAATTATTTTTTATTGATTCATTTTTTTTCCATCGACACCTTGATTCCTTGCATTTAACAAAAATGAAGAGCCTCCTTCTTGCTATTGCAGCTCTTGCATCTATGGGCAGTGCTATCATCACGGTAAAAAAAATGGCCGGCGCTGCGGACATGAACTCATCTTTTTGTCTTGCAGTTCAAAGAGCCTTGGGCTCAATCAGGTGCTTGGGTAAAGTGCTCATGAAAAAAAAAAATAGATTCATGCTGACAGTACTGAGTGGGATTTCTCAATGTATAGAAAGCAGGTGATAAGGCTAAAATTTCTTGGATCGCCGATTCTCAAGATTTCGAAAAGCCTTGTTTTATTGAGTTGCTGACAGGTGACGCCACCAACGCTCAGTACGTCTGGTATTCTATAGATCATTTTTGTCTTTTTCTAATCATTGCTTCCCGTAGAGTTGTTGCCTCGGCCACCGATGCCAAAAACCCTGTCAAATGCAGTCAGCAACAATTCGAAGCACGTTTCCCAAAAAAAAAAAGCGCAAACCTGACCCTCCATTTTTTTTTTTTTTTTTGCTAGGTGACCAGCCTGAATGACTTCCGCAGTGGTGAATACTGGCTCCGTATTGGACAAAAGCAAGAGAACATCTGGTACTACTCTGGCGTGTTCAAATTCGATGGCAAAGGCACCTTTGAAGGCCACCCTGTACGCATGCAAGGTCGGTGATTTAAAAAACCCGGCGAGGATCTCACTCATCGGCCTCGTTTCTTTTTTAAACAGATGGCCAAATGGACTATCCTCTCTTGGGCGGCGCTCCTGGTACCAGCAAGAAAGCCTCGGGTACTGAGTCCTCTGCATCGGCCACAGCCTCACCCACCAGCCAACCTTCCTCTAACACCGGCAATGCCAACGGTGCCAAAGAAGTCATGCCAAAGAAGTCCACCTCTGCAGGTGCCGAGGTACAATGGAATCAATGGACTTTGTTTGCAGCTGTGTCATTGGCCGCTGCCTTTGTCATGTAGAAGAAGAAGAAAAAACTGGCCTTCGGCCATTTTTTGTTCTCTCCCGTTTTTGTCGATTTCCAAAAAAGTAAAAGATGAGTCGTGCCTGCCTCACAATAGTAATAAAGCAGTGAAAAATTACAAACAGAACGTCGCGTTCCATGTTTCAGTGAAGAAACAAGAAAGTGAAAAAGTGTACCAGTTAGTTTTACTCGAGGTATAAATAATAAAAAAAAATCAAGATGGCCTGTGGCTAGCGCGTCGGATTTCGACATTAAGCCGACCACGGACAATTTCTTCGTCACTCCAGCCTTGGAAGGTTTGGTTGGCTTGGGCCGAGCGACGACGGGGGGTGAGTGGGTCGAGGCTGTCTTTGTTTTCTCGGGACGACTGAACACCATCCATAGGGGGCGAGTCCAAGTCATCGTTGAAAGAAGGATCGGTTTCATCTTCGGCAAAGGGCTCTCCGTCCTCGAGATCCGATTCGTCGGTGCCAAACATGTCGTCTTCGGGGCTGGCGCGTGAGTAGGGGTCGTCGTCGCTGAAGATACCAAAGATTTCATCGTGGCCGTTTTCTGACGACGCCGAGGAAGTGGAGGGGGAATAGGGCATACGACGGGGGGTGGATGGCTGGGCCAGGCTGCGAAGGGACGTGGACGAGCCTTTGACGGAGCTCATGGTCAGGTTGGGCGTGCTTCCGGTTAGACTGGTGCGTTGGGGCGTGCCTGGCGACCGAGAGGACCGAGGGTTGGATTCGACCACAGCAAAGGATTTCTGGCGCTGACGCTTGTTCCAGTGAAGACAGTTTTGCAAGGCATTGAACCAGTCGGTTGCTTGGTCTTCCTTGCATACCGTTGGGAATGGATATTTTGAAGCCGTCACCTTGATGTGATCGCCCTCTAAAAAAAAGGAGGAAAAAAAAAAAAGTGAGTCTCCTTTTGCGCCTCCTGTTTTTTCCCCTTCCTTACGTCGTAGTTCCACACGGCCGCGACCATCAAAGCTAGCCCAGGCAGTACTTCGGGAATTGTAAGGCACACAAATGCGTAGCTCCATCGAGTCAGGCACAAGTGTAGGCCGGAAAGACAACGTGTGGGGACAGATGGGTGTGATTAAAATGGCATGGATTTCTGGGTGGGTAAGGGAGCCCCCAGCAGACAGCTTTTAAAAAAGAGAAGTGAGTGTTGGTGATGACAAGGCGGAAGAACGACACATTACCGAATAGGCGGTGCTGCCGGTAGGAGTGGAGATGGCCAGGCCGTCGGCTTGGACGGTGGTGAGATGCTTATCGTCGCCAAACAGCTCCAGCTGGCTGACAAATGGACTAGGGCCGCGGTCAACAACGAGGTCGTTGATCACATGGTATCGTTGTACTGGCACGGTGGTGAAGCAGGGCACACGGCGGTGCTCTTCACAATCGTCGTCCGACGGGTCATCTAGCAGTAGATCGTCAGGCTGGTCGTCATTTTCGTCGGTGTCGGCGTTTTCATCGCTTATGTTCAATCCATTGACGGGCTTGTCAGACATCAGGCAGTCGACTTCGCCGAATTTGTTGACCTTTTTCTTCTTGCCGTCCTTTTTGCACCAGCCGCCGACGGTGATTTTACCGGTGACCGTGTTGCGTTTGATGTTTCGTAGTTTGACGCTGGTGCCTTGCAACTGAGACTCGTCGCGGTGGTGATCGGGGATACGACGGTAGACAGTGCAGCACAGGCGGCCACGTAGGTTGATACGTGCGCCATTGTCCATGGCATTGACCAGGTACCGGTCGTAATGGTCAAAGTTGAACGGCGTTAGAAAGCCCAAGGACCCCAAATGAAAAGGAATCACCGGTGGTACAAAGTGTTGGAACAGCCATGACGTGAACAAAACCTAAATCGAGAAAAAAAATTCGGTCCAGTGATTTCCCGCAACCGACACTACCCCTTCGCTTACTGTGCCATCGCCACCAAGCTGCACAATCACAAATGAGAACAAACTGGTCAGTCGGATTCCAAGATGGCGTGTTTTCTTTTTTTTTTTTTACCGTGATAACAAAATCAAATGACCGAGGATTGGTCGCGATTAATTCAGGGTTCCAAAATTTTAGTTGTTCTCGGCAGTCTGGGTAAAACTTGAGGATTTTGCGATATTTGAATTTGGCTGATGTGAGCAATTTTTCGTCGACGAAGCTTTATCAAAAGAGTCAGTACTCGGCCATTCATTAATAAAATAGCTTACACAGATAAAGCAGACAATTGGCCAGCACGGGGGGTATGGATCAGCCACAACGCAAGTTCTCTTGTCATGCCGATCAATGAGGCATCGCCGGGTTTAGTAATGATCATGACCGATTGGAGATTGTCCCATTTGACACGAGCTCGGCCTATACCCATTTAAAAATAGAGTGTTTAATGGCAAGTCTCATGAAAATGAACCAAGGGAGAGAGAGGGATTACCTATGCGTTTTGATTCTTCACGAACTTCGCCAGCCTTGTTGGAAAGACATGCGGCAAAGGAAGTAGCAGACGAGGGCAGTTTCTTTTTATCCTTGGTGGGGGAATTATCAGGGAGATCTTTTTTCAATTGCGAGCAGTCAAATGTGTCTGAACTCATTTCAAGATACTGTAAAAAGCGTGGAAAGAAGAAATGTAAAAAAGAAAAAACAGGCAGGAAAGACGAGCTGAGCTCTTTTTTTTTTCTTTTTTTTTTTAATGAATGAGTGTGAGGGTTGGTTTACAAGGGCAAGAGAGGTCTGACCGCCATTGTCAGGTGGTCGCGCCACAGCAATAAAAAGGAAAACGAGGAGTGAAGAGAGTGCCAAGCCTTAAAATAGGGGGAGATGAGAGGTGTTAGTAAGCCACGTTCTGAAAAAGAGCTTCAGAATGAGGCGGTGCCATGGTTGAAAATGGGAAAATTGACAAAGGGCAAAAAGCGGGTTTTTGTTTTAGTCGTCCTTTTCCCTTTTTTCTCTCTTCTTCCCTCTTTCATTTTCCATTCACAACCTTTTTTGTTGCTCCCTTTTTTTTATATATATATTTATTTTCTCCTTCTCTCATTTACTTTATTACTTGTGAAGAGCTGTGTCAATGAAAGAAGCATGGCTAGTCCAATGTCATTGATCAAAGAAGAAACCCCTTCTTCATCACCCATCTCGCTGTTATTGAACAAAAATGCGGAAGACCCAACACCTGTCGATGATACGCAGTCCTCCTATACCACCTTTTCTGTAAGGCCACCCGAAGAGCCTGCCTCCAGTCGAGGTACGCTTGTTCGACCGTATGCCTGCCCCGAATGTGAACAATCCTTTAGCCGTCCTCATAACCTCAAGTCTCATTTGGCCACTCATTCGAACATTCGTCCCTTCCAGGCAAGTCCCCCTCCTTTTTTGACCTTGCCATCCCATTAAAAAAATAAAAATAAATAGAAAAAGGCTGACCCTCATTTTTATCGTTAGTGCACGACCTGCTCACAATATTTTCGACGCCTTCATGATTTGAAACGCCATGAAAAACTGCACACAGGTGAAAAGCCGTATGTGTGTGATTATTGTTCTCGAGGGTTTTCAAGATTGGATGCTCTGAATCGCCACCGACGGTCCGAAGAAGCAACAAGAGCAGCTGCTCGGCGGTTCAGCGAGGGAGACGCCGATACCTCGTCTTTGCCTCTGATTGCCAAGAAACCTCAGCCTCGACGACAATTCTCCACGCCAGATCCTTCCCTGCCCAATACCACGCCAACCATCACTTCTCCTTCCAGCCATGCGTCCTCGCACTCCCCTACTTCATCGTCGCCCAACAGCATCACCCCACCCTCCTCCTCATCTTCGGTGCTCACGAGCTTTCCAGACGACCATCAAAAACGGCGAGTGCCTGCCGACGCCGATGGCGAAGAGAAAGATACCTCAGTATCGAAAAAAATCAAAGGCCATCAGCATGTCTTTCGCACCAGTCGACCCAAGATCCCACAGATCAATATTCCTCCTTCGGCCAGCGCCACAGCGCCTTCTTGGCGCTCCTTCACCATCTCCTCTGCTTCTACGTCCGAGAGTCTGTCAATAGAAAAGCGGGCCCAGCGTACACCCACCACCATCCTGTCTGCAACGGAGCTACCTACCCCTAACACAGCCCAATCTACCACCTCTCCACTACCACCCATGCCTCGCTCTGCGCCTGCTCCACCTGCTACCTTTTCATCTCCTGCTGGTTCGTCGCCTGTTCATGGCCGTCCCGACCCTCCAGCCCTGCCGCTGCCTTGCTCTTTTCCAGCCAATCTGACCATCACACCTTTATCCTCTCCTCATACCCAGCCCCCTCCTCTTCAACCCCCTCTTCTTTACAGCCAATCCACTCCCACTGCCACCTCCCCCTCGGTCCTCTTGCCTTCCATTCAAGCCGATCCAAATGATCCATCTGCTCACGCCCAACTTCTCCACCAATTCCGTGACTTGGAATCCAAAGTATCCACCATGCAACAGAAAATCCATGATTTGGAAGTCGAGGTAAACAAAAAAAAAAAAAAAACTGCCGAGCCCAAGGACAGCATGGGGGGAATGAGAAGAAAAAAAAGAAATATCGTGCGACATGAGACTTTGTACAACTGACGCAGCATTTTTTTTTTTTTATTTAAAAAAAAAAAAAAGAACCGAGTCCTCCGATCGCTGGTTTTGGACCGTCCCAATGCAAAAGCTCAGGCCAAAGATCATCAAGCCTAAGATTCTCTACCATTCCTTTTTTTTCTTTTCTTTTGGATACCTTATTTCTCTGATCACCCCCTAACCTTTCATGGCACACATTTACCGGACCCAATAAAGCAAATGCATCTCATTTTTTTTTCGGTATGAATTCGGTTGGAAGCAGGCGGTTATTCGAAGAAAAAGAAAGCGAGCAGAGCGCGTCGTTGCAAGTGGGCCTGGATTGGCATCCATGGAAGAAGTGTAAAAATGTAGAAGAAAAAATTGGAGTTTGCATTTAAAAGAAAGGAGGAGAGGGGGAAAACGAAAATAATATACTCAAGAACATTTCCAGCAATTCAGTCTCGGGACTGGAGACTAATTGCAACAGGGCTTTGACATCGCTGAAGTGATTTTCGATGTTGTCCATATTGGCATTGGCCCGGCCAGGCAACCCGGCCAGGCAACCCGCCCATGGTGGCCATCAAAATACATGAGCCACGCTTTGCTTGAATGTATTCATTTGTCGCAGTTGATCCTTGCATTGGTCGTCGTTTTCTTGGCTTACGGCCAGTAAAGAGCATACCCTTGCTGTATGGTTAGATCTGGATTTGTGGTATTGAGATGTCGTCGAGTTGGTAAAAAAAAGAAGGAATCGGTTTGAACGTGCATGGCATCACTTCATTGGCCTAGTCTTCGATGTTGTCCACGTTTGCATAAGATTGGCCCGGCGCTTGCACTTTCAGACACTTTCAGACTGAAGAAGACCTCGCTTGAAGTCACGTAATCGGCGCAGCTCGTTCTTGAGACGGAGGACTTCTTGGTGCGAGCTTTGCAAGCGACCAATCAATTATCACGATTGTTCTTTTCTTCTCATTTTCTCTTTTTTTATTCTTTCTTCTTTTTTCTTTGTACAAGGTCATAAACAGCTCCAAGCTTTGTACACGCGAAAATGGAAAGTCAATGCAACAGGAGGTACGGTATGCTAGCCAATGATTTTTATCAAAGGTGGCGTGCGATTTTTTCGATCCAGGTGAAGAGTGACATCGCGTCAGTTGCTTATTCTGTTCCCGCTTTCTTTTCGCTTCCATTTTTTCCCTCTCTCTATCCGTTGAACCTCGTTCCAATTGACATGAAAGAAATACAAGCACGCCATCATATTGGCCTTGTCACGTCAGACTTCATCGGCATCCAAGACGATCTGACTACTCTTCAAGATGTGGATGAACTCAGCCCAGCCAACTTTTATTTGATCAAATCACAAGCTACAGCCAATTGCCGAGGTCAGTGCAAGATGTAAACGCCAGTCGTATGGTTGCTTTATTTATATCCCCAAAGTCTTGGCTTTCTGTCGAGACTGTGGATTCCAGATGTCACAAGAATCAGGCAAAACTGCCTTCTCCACTCTGAAACTGCGCGTGAGTTTTTTTTTTTTTTTTTTTTTTTTCGTTCACTCTCCCGTATCAAAGAATTTATATTCTATACCACTCTATTTTTTTCAGTAGCCATTATTGTTGACCCCACCTCCAACGATCCGGATACCTGTGGCAATATTCAAGCAGAGCTCCAAGCTGGTCGTCAAGTGCGCCTAGCTGGTGCGGCCAACCCCCATGCCGTTGCTCGTGGTCGATTGCGCCCTCGCAAGGGAACTTTCAATAGCGATCTGTTGGGACCAAACCGTACACGTTATACAAGGAAGTTGTCTTTCAACCAGGCTGTACCTCTGGCCTATCACCGTTGTCAAGCATTCCTGGATCAGATCCTTCGTACCAATCACCATCTTCGACAGATCATGATTGGAATCGGCCTATTTTTGAACCATTTTATTTTGACGTACCCAGAAGAAGTCAATGCAGCCATATTTGAGAAAAATGGCCTTTCGATGATACTTGCCCTTGTACATGGCGATCAAGAGGTGACTGAGCCATTTGCTGGTCAATTCCCCGAGCACTTGGTCGATCATTTTCGCCTACTCCAAGCCGCACTTGCTGCGTCACCATGAAGCACCAAACTTCAGATAGTTCATTTTCCTTCCTTTTTTTTTTTTTTTTTTTTTTTACCTTTTAAAGCCGTCTCTACTAACTGTCTCATCGATTTCAGTCTTGATCAATAAGCCTGTGTCTACCCTAGAGAGGGAGGGAGAGGGAGATAGTCTAATCACTCAGTCATTCAGGGCATGGGCACAAGTATTTTTTTTAACAAAGACAACCCCTCTCTCTCTCTCTCTCTCTCTCTCTCTCTCTCTCTCTCTCTCTCTCTCTCTCTCTCTCTCTCCTCTCTCTCTCTCTCTCTCTCTCTCTCTCTCTCTCTCTCTCTCTCTCTCTCTCTCTCTCTCTCTCTCTCTCTCTCTCTCTCTCTTTTTTTTTTTTTTTTTTTTTTTTTTTGCTTATTCACATATTTTTTAAATCTGCAATGCTTGTCCTCTTGCGGCTCCCAGATATTAATGTGTGACATGAGACTTTGTGCAACTGACGCAGCAAAAGCTCAGGCCAAAAAGGTCACCACCCACTCCATGTTTTATTATTCTGATCACTCCCTAACCCTTCAGTCACACATTTACGGGACCCAATAACACAAATGCATCTCTTTTTTTTTCTCGGTATCTATTCGGTTTGGATAAGGTGCTCATTTCAAACAGGAAGGGAATGCCGTGATTTATTTATTTATTTTCAAAAAAAAAAAAAAAAAGTGGCGTGAAAGAGAAGGTCAGAATGCACAAAGGGAAAAACTCCATAGAGTGTGGGAGGGGGGGGGGAAATAACAACATTGGGAAGAAAACAATATACACGAAATGGAATAAAGAGATGAGGGGATTAGAAAGAAGAGGAGGGAGCGTCTTTGATGGTATCTTGTACATAGGAAGCAATACGATCCCGAGCCTTGTCATCGACAGGGCCTAACCGCAGCAACATACCCTTGACATCGTTGACATATTCATCAATGTTGCTCAGGTTGACTTTGGGTCGGCCTGGCACTCGCACGTTCAGACCATCAAACACATCCACCACGCTTCGTTTGAATTCATTCATGCGCCGCAGTTCTTCCTTGAGTCGGCCGATTTCTTGGTTGCTGTTCTGTATACGATTATACAGTTGTTGCATGCCTGGATCTGGACCTTGTGGCAATGGCATGGGAGGTTTGGCTACACAGAAAAAAAAACATGAGTATCTCTGATAGGTCTATTTTTTCTTCTTCTTCTTTACCTTGCATGGCCATTTCCACGGCCTCGCCGATCATGTTCTTGATCATGCTCATATCCATGCTAAAGAGAGAAGGAAATGGAGGTGAGATGCGTCTATTCTCTTTGTCTTGAACAACAAGCAGAGGGGGGAGTATCCGAGTTTACCCAAATAAAAGCAACCCCAAGATCCCAAACGAAAAAAGAAAAAGAAAAAAACAACGGCGCAGCCTCATTCAGTAATGAATAACCCAGAGGGTTGGCAAGGTTTCAGGGCATGGGCACAAGTGTCTTTTTCCTTTCTAAAAAAATTATAAAATACAGAGGCATCGCCTCTGCCCTTCCCCTCCTCTCGTCATGTACTTACGTTGGCTGGCTATTTTTCCGATCCATGCCCCATCGTTGAGCGTTAGCGTTCATTTCATTTTGGATCTAAAGAAGGAGCATGAGCCAAAGGTTATTTTCAAATAAAAAAAAAGCTACCTCGTTGAGATCTTTGATGTTGCTGGAAGAGGGTTTGCGGATGGCGGAAGCAGGTGGTCGGCTAGGAGGATTGCCGTTGAGGACTTTGGGCATGGAAGGAGCCAGATGGGATTTGTTGGGCAGTTTTTGTTTGGCGCCATTGGGCAGCACTGATGATACAGATGTATTGATGGTATCCTTGTTGGTATGGGGCTGCTTGTTCAGATCTAAAGCCAGCGCAGGGTGGGGGGCGCCGGGGGGAGGCACGGTAGGCATGGTAGGCAGCGCAGGCACCGCCGGCATGGCAGGCACGGCAGGCACGGCTGTGGCAGAGGGTTGGTTGGTGGCCGGTGGTGTGGCTTTCGCGTTGAGTAGGCTGGGGGAGCTGGGTGGAGTGGTATTTGTTTTCTTCATGTCGACCTTCATGCGCTTGGCTTCGAATCGTTCGCGCTGAGAGGCTGGGCCGATGGACAGGTTGGTGTGGCCGTTGGGCTCCTTTTTGGCACTGGAGGACTTGTCGACGTCCATGGGCTTGGGCCCGTTGGGCTTATTGGGCTTGCGGGTGGACGAGGTGGTGCTGTTGCTGCTGGAGGAATGACGACTGCCCATGTTGTCATCCGAGTCGCTCTGGTCTTGTAAAAGCAGTTGTTGGAGATTGCCTCGGGTCTTGCCGTCATTGCCGCGGCGTTTCTTGGCCAAGGCGGCCAGTTTGTTGCGAGAGCGTTTGCGGGGCGTCAGGCCCATCTCGTCCGAGTCGTCTGATTCTTGCTGGTCATCACTGGAGGCTTCTTCGTCCGAGTCACCTTCGTCATCGTCGTCATCGTTACTTTGTTTCTCATTGGGCGAGTCGTCCTCGGTTTCCATGTCTTCGTTTTCATCTTGCTGAGCTTTTCGACGAGGTTTGCCACGGGCGCGGGCCGGTCGGACAGGTTGATGGGTAGGGCATTCAAATATATATTGCGCAGGCATGGTTGGTTCAGGCTCGATGTAGCCAGCCTTGATGGCACAGGTCACGTGGTATCGGCTTAAGGAAAGAAAAAAAAAAGAGGCGGGTCAGTTTGGGGCTAGTCAAAGCGAAGGCTCTTACTTTGTACATTTGGGACGTTCGCATTCAACACATAGACCAGTTTTTTTACTGCAAATGTCACATACCTAAAAAAATGAGAGAGGCAGGGTTAGAGGTGGTACAAAGCACCCATGGCAAATGAATCGAGTGTCACTTGCCTTGACGTTCAACAGACGTTCAGGCACGCTGTAAGGAAGATCGTTTTCACGAATGGCATCGTTCCAGAGGGCACACACCACATGAATAAAATCACCTTGGGTGGTTTTTTTCAAGGCTCCGTCGGTAGAAGGGCAGCAAATCACTTTCTATAAAGCAAGTAAGAAGGGGGGGTGAATCCTTGAATCAAAAAGAGGGCTACACTTACAGGTTCGATGCCTTTTTGTTTCACTTCACAGCGTTCGCAAAACCATTGATCATCAGGGATCACGGAAACATGATAGCATTCTAATATAAATATATAAATATAAAAAAGGGTCAGCTTGCATGCCTTTTTTCTTTTTTTTGGGTGGGTACTTGCTTTGATGCACAGGCAAGTTACAGTCTATGCAAAAAAAAAAAAATAAGTTCTATGATACTGCAGGCACAAACAAGTCCACTTTACCTTGGCCGTCACAAAATATAATTGGATTCTTTTTTAATCCACGGTCATTGCCACAAACGGCACATGCTTCCTAAAAAGTGTCAAAAAGTCAGTCGTTGTTCGGTTTGAATGGATCACATACTTCATCAGACGCCATCGAGATGTAGATAAACTTGTAGGATGGTCGAGTTGGTAAAAATAATAATAATAATAATTATAGAGAAGAATGGGTTTGTACGTTTGTAGGATCAGCAAAAGGACAAGTAAAAAAAAAAAAGAGGTGTAAAAAAAAAGAAGAAAGAAATAAGACGCGAGTAAAAAATAGGTCAGTTGATAGAAACCAAAGTCCGAGAGCTTAAAAAGCTACACACACACACACACAAAAAGAGGGGGGGTGAAGATATAAAAAAGAAAAAAAGTGGGAAAGAAAGACGCACTCGCCGTTTTCCTCTCTTTCTCCTTTGGCTGTATTTATACCCTCTAGCCCAGTCCCGAGTCAGAAAAAAAAACGAATCACTCTGCGATTTCCTTTTTTGGATTGTCTTTTTTCCAAACTGGCTTCGTAGCCATTCTTTTTGACCACTGAAGAAAATAACATGTCCCCCCGCCTCCAAATACAATCTATTGCATTTTTACCAGGAGCACCAGGCAATAGGCTATTTGACAATAGACTTATCGGCTTGGTTACTTTTTAGCTGTCTCCTTAACATTGGATCGTCATTGGCTATTTTGGCCATAAATACGAGGAGACTTTTTTTTTTTTTTTTTTGGTGACGAGGTTTTTCTTTACTTGAATGCTCACGTAAAAAAAGAGAAATATATTATTATCCATATATATATATTTGTGTGCAAATGGGTACTTTTTGAAAGACAAAGAGGGAAGACATGAAAAAAAAAAAATGAAGCCAAGGGTATTGAAATGCCGCAGAGAGAGAGAGAGAGTGGGAGAGAGGGAAAGGGTCAGGCTTAACAAGACCAAAGGCTTTGCTCCATGACCGAGGCCACCTGATCCAAGGGGTAGGCAGGGTCGGGCGGTCGCTGAAGGTGATCCACAAACAGCCAGTCACCTAGCAAGGCCGAGAAGGCATAATCTTCAAAAGTCGCTCGGAGCACGCCATGCAGGCATTGGGTCAGGGTCCGATATTTGGCAAAGTTGATCAGTTGGTCATTGGAAAAGTAAGGTAGCGGAGTAGGCGGATCGCCTGCAGAGGTCGGTGCATACACGGTCGCATTCCCATCCATCGTAAACGTCAAGTCTTTGAGTAACAACGGGAAAAAAGGTACCAGCGGCGGCTTGGCTTGGCCCAGTGCTTGCCGGTAAACGTACATGTTGTTGGACACATCCAACAAGCCCATCAAGGCTGTCAAGTCTTCTTGAGCTGCCACCGAACTCCATTCTTGTAGCTTTTGAATACTGGGTTGCAGCAAGCTTGTTGTCAATATCATGCTTGTATGAAAGTTGTTCCATTCTAAGCAAAACTACCAACCCCCAAATAAAATTTTTCAAATTTAGTCAAGATCAGAACAAGAAGGAGGTTCCCCTTTTTTTCCCAACCCCCTCTCTTCTTGGTTTTCTGTCGTTGTTTTACCTTTGCAATGTCAATGATTTTTTTCAACAGTAAACTGCGAGTCCGACCCGAATGGCTATAGACCATATGATGGACCCAGTCGCCGAGCTAGCACCAAGTCAAGGGTGTGGTTAAAAAAAAAAGCCCGCCACCCCTTGTTTTCGTGGTTTACCTGATTGGCACGCTTGGTCAGTCGGTCAATGTAATTTTCATGATAAGAGCAGTGGTTGAGATGAGGTTTGCGCACGTGGTGTAATATGTCAAAGGGAGTGATGCATTTCAGAAGATAGAAATCGGCCAGTGTCAAGCTCTGGGCAAGTTCTTTGCTGGACAGGGACAGCAGCATACCAGTGCTATCAGGCATGGAGGGGATCAAAGGTGAAAAAGGTGACTCGGGTGAGGCTGGTCTTTGATGACCGCGGTTGTACTTGGCAATGGCCTGAATAATCACATGGCGCGGTTGATCATGTTGGGATTCCTGTAAACCAAAAGGGGAGGACATCAGTTGTAGGCAAATGCACGGTCAATATACCTGAGAGTCCAAGAGGTCACAGAGAGAAGTGGCCTCGGTCAAGAAGCCAGCGCGGGGGATGTCACCAGTGATAAATGCACGCAGACGTGTCAATAAAACAGGGTTGCATTTAAAGTCCATAAACTGCAATTTGATCCAGCGAAGAATCACATGCAGCACCCTAATGGATTCGTTAAAAAAAAAAAAAAAGAGGGGTTAGAGTGAACATGAGAGATCAGCCACTTGCTTTGTTTGAATGATGCGCTGCCATTTGTTAAAATAGTCCAATTCACCGAGTTGAGGTTCCAAGTAAAAGCGAGCCATGAGATTCTCCAGGAATTCGTCCGACGTAATAAATTCCGTGTGATTCAAGATGTAGGCATCCACATAATCAAAATCTAACCCCACCCCATGCCGCAGATAAAAAAATGAAAATAAAGAGTGAGCAAGGTTTTGCGGTTTCTTCCTCCCTTTGTTACCTTGGACGGTCTCATCGGCCAGCTTGACAAAAAGCTTGTCAACAGTGCCTGCCAACACTTGGAAACGACCATCGATCCTCTCCATCAAGAGCACCTCTTGGCCATTTTCCGAAAGATGCAAAATGGAGCCTTCGCTGGGTCGATTCCACATCATCAGGTCTGCAAAGGGGGTGGACCGACCGGAAGTGGGCGTAGGGTTCTAAGAAGCAAAGACATGAGCTTTCACTTGTACAAAAACGGAACTTACGTCTTCCATTTGTTGACTGGCCGACTTTTTCAAAGAGGCCAGCGACGGTTGACGCTTCTTATGTCGCCAAAGATGCCAAGCACTAACGAGTAGAAAGGTTGAGTGACGGTAACTGTGAATATTGTAGCCACGCGTTACCTTTCAGATTTGTGCAGAGTCGGACCAGGAGAGTCGCGCTGGCTGGGGGTGCGCGCAACAGCAAAAGGGCGGAGTATGGTGGAAAGCAACGGGTGCGAGGGTTTCTTCTCGCGTAGAGGCAGGTGCACTTGGGGCGTGGACGAAGGCAAGAAGATGGACTTGAGACGGCGAAGGTCGCTTTCGGATCGATACAGTTTCAGCGATCGGCGGGGGTGTTTCTCGTTTGGAGGCTGCTGTTGATGAATAAACGTTGGCGAGGCATACTCGGTATGGATCGACACCAGAGGCGGATGGGTAGGGCGGGGCGTAGCGGTCAGCGCACCGGGTTTCTTGGTCAAGCCCGATGATGGTGGTGGGGTGGGAGGCATGGATGGAGGATGGGGATGCTGGCATGGGGTCAGGTGTAAGGCTGGATCATGGCTCATTCGAATGCGTGTTTTACGACTGGAGGGCGAACCAAGGATGGTGACGGAGGCCAGCGACGCTCGACGAGGTGTCCTTTTGGCTGTTGGCAATTCGCACTCCCAAGGATCGTCTTCTTTGGTTGGGGACAATGGAAACAACGAATCATGACCAGACGACGACGACGATGTACAAGACGATGACGACGAATAAAACTACACATTGATCACGCGGATAAAATGTAAAATAAAATAAAAAAAAAATAAAAAACGTCAAGGAACTGTGTTTTTTTTTGGAAATGCGGCTGTTTTTTTACGCCAGCTTGACTGTGATGAGATTGCAGACTGGCACAACTGGGGCGTTTACGCAGGGTTTCCTTTTTGGTATGAAACGGATCTTTTAAAACGCGACAATTGTTTTGCTGGTCATGGGAAGGCAGAGGCTCCAGTTCACCATGCTGAACCATCTGGACTGGATCTAATCAGAAAAAAGGGAAAAGAGAAAGAAACAAAATATAAGCCAACATTGGATAAAAATAGACGAACGACGGTTTTTGAAGGTATGTAGGGTAAAGGGGCATGGGAGATTACAGTCGTTGGGTGGGGGCAAAGGAAAAATAAAAAAAAAGGGGGGGGACGGTCTTCTACCTATCACTGCATGAACAAGCGGAGCTGGAGAGCCAATCACACGCATTTGCTGAAAAGGGTCCCGGATTTCCTTGACAGCCAACCTTGCCAAAAGATATGGAATGGCCAATGGCCAATGATCATGGATTTCAGAAGCAAAGTTCAATAGCATGATATCTACTATCATACCACACTGCTGAATCACCCTGGTCACATTCATCTAAAAGAGTGTATGTTAAGGATCGACCTCGGTTTTTTATTATTTTTTGTGCCTGCCTCCTTTGCTTTTTTTTTTCTTACGTCAATTAAACATTCCGGATGAAGATACCATCTCTGAGGCATGAGTTCCAATTTGATTTCAGAAACCAGCCCCACCAAACAATCCAGTTGTTCTTCCAGCCAGTCAAAAATCATAATGCGATCGGTTTCCTTTTTGAGCATCATGCCGTCCTCGGTAGGGCTGATCGGCGCTTCCCTTGCTTTGTTCGGCGATGGCCGTAGTAAGGATGATGCTGTCACAAGAGAGCGTGCGAGCGACGTCAGCACTGTCACTTGGCTTTGCATCGCTATTGCTTTTTCCTTGGATAGTGTCTGCTTTTCTACGTTGATCTCTAGGCAGTGCTGCAATAATCGTTTCAAAGATTCTTTAAAGGAACGCCACAAGCACCGTTGCAACTATTTAAAAATATGAGGTGCGTCCTTTTTTCTCCTTTTTTTTTCTTTACCCGCTGATGGTCATTCCGCCAATACACACGTGGATCCACGGTCCGAATTTTGTAAAGTAAAAAGGTGATATCATGACTGTCATCCATAGGCTGCCCATAGAAAAAAAAAAAAAGAAAGAAAGTACCAAAAATAAAAAAAGAGAATGCGTAAAAAGTAAAGAAGCATGTTTTATTCCTCCTGAGTTTGCACCTCATGGCTCTATCAAGTTTATCAAGGTTGCCCGCTCTTGTTACGATGTTTCAGCAACTTTTTTGATGTTACACAGTGCGTGCCATCGAGTATCATTTAAGGGGGCAAAGCAAATGAGATGCAAATGCGTGTTTATTGCTTGCCCATCGCTTATTCCCTTGACCGCAAACACGTGCCTGATATTATTTCTGCCTCACATTGCTCGTTCTGCTTGCATTGCTTGAGATCACTGTCTATTTTTTTATCTTATAAAAAGGGAATGATCGTAGCACGATGTCTGTTTGTTATGAAGGAATAGGCCAATGTCCATTTTTGGAATTCCCAGCAATTGCCTAGTAGCCTGCCTTGTCTACCCCCCCCCTCTCATCCATTGTTGCCTTGTAAGGAAGGCTTGTGCGGTGAGCTTTTTCATCATTTTGCACTTGTATGCGAAAAGTTGGGTTTGTTGGCATTTTGAGGATTTTCGAGGATTTACGGCAGGATGGTCAGAGGGATTCCTGGGCAAAAACAGCAGTTTTTTGGCTGATGATTTGAAGATTCAAGGTGCACCAATCGGTTTGATTTTTTTTTCAGCATCAACTTCATACATGAGCGTTGCGCACAAGCAAAGCCTCTCTCTGATTTATTTATCTCAAAAGCTTCGATGCTGAAAAAAAAACACTGTAGACGCCTCCCGAACTTGGTAGTGGCCGACCAGCGCAAAAATGATCATCATATGCCTCTTGTACTTCAGCGATGACGGAACTGTGGTTTTAACCAGGCTCCTTTCCCATCATTTGCTTCTAGCATGCAACATTTACAAATGTTACAGTTAGGGTGAAAAAAAAAATAAAAAGCAAATTATTTTCAGTGATTGGTTGCCATCACCTGTGATACAGAGAGATTGCTTAAATCGCTCAGCAAAGTAAAATGATGTCCAGAGTCATTTCAGTGCATGTTTGCTGGCCTTCACTCTGTCCGGAGTGATTTTTTTTATTCAGCACTATGATATTTGATCAGGACGCCAAAATGAAACCGATCAAAGGTTGGCTGGGCAACCTTCACCAATCAACCTGATTTTTTCAGTATCATCCTCACTTTTGTACTTGAGATTTCTTTCAAAATTTCACACCGATCTAATGGCTCAAAAGTGCTATGCAGCAATTGCATTTTTTTTTCAAAATGAAGAAAAAAAAAGTGGTTAAGTTCAGCCTCAGCACACGATCTTTTGCTTCCTGGCCTTGGCATTGGCCCTTGTACAAGTTGAATCACCATTGTCAAGTGCGACATGATCAAGGAAGGACCTGGTAGTTCTTTGTCACCACTTTGGATTGCGCTGGAAAGTGCTGGACATTGGTCCCTTCGAAGTCATTTGGAATTGCTCTGTGTGCACCAGCCAAGAAGCGAAGTGCAGGAGACTGATATCGGTCACTTTTTTCTTCATTTTGAAAAAAAAAAAATGCAATTACACAGTGCTTTTGAGGGATTAGATCGGCGTGAAAGTTTGAAAGAATACTCTAGTGCAAAAGTGAGGAGGATGTCATCTCCGATTCCGCAGCCAAAGCCAACGAAAATCGGCCATTTTCTTTCGTCAAGACATGCACTGGAATGATTTTTCACGTCTTTGACAGAAAGGCAGAACCTCGTCGCATAAAAAACAGAAAATGCATTTTATTGGACGAGCCCCGTGTAACATGCGTACCCATTCATTTTTCTACAGTGGCTTCCCTCCTCGTTCATTCACGGTCGCACAAATGTCCTCCGCAATGAAAATAACCAAGGCGTACTTTTTTCTTTTTTCTGCACGAGGTATTTGTGATTTACGTGGCACCCACAACGCTGGCTGAGACAAAGTGAAAAAAAGGGGATTTTTAATTTTATTTCATTTGATTTTTAATACACATAAGGGATAAAGATATAGGGGACACGGCGGCAATACTCTACCCAGTCATCGCCGTATTTCTTGGCACAGCGTTCCATGTCTCGAGACACACGGTGGGTGAGGACGACCAGGAAGAAACAAAAGTAGAAATAGGGCAAGAACGAACCAAAGCCGGTGATCAGGCCCCAAGAGATCGACATCATCAAGTCGGCCGTGTAATGAGGCTTGCGTGCAATGCCCCACCAACCACTGGTCAGCAGCAGGTTGCCGTGTTTGGTCTTGATGTAGCTAGGGTTCTTGATGTGGCCCCATGGCAGCTGGGGAAACGCATTGCGGGTGAAGAACGAGCCGTTTTGTTCCATACGGAAGCGGTTCTTTTGCGAGTTGCCGGTATCAAACACATAGTAGCCTACCAGCAGCAGCGTGTATAAAAAGATCGTATAGGGTAGCGAGTGGGTGATGGCCTTGCCCGTGGCCAACTCAGACTTGAGCAGATACAACGAGGCATAGCAGTAGGTAAAAGGCACACCCGCCATGTTCCAGAAGATCAACATGAAGCCTAAAACCAAAAAAAAAAAAAAAAGAGACGTTGTCAAGGACAGACCAGCGTCGGGGGAAAAAATAGCCACTTACCATCCTTTTCATAAAAGATATCCCAAGAGGTGGGGATGCACTCTTCACCCTTTTGACAGGCATTAGCATACAAAAAGTGGGCGAGGACCATGAAACTTAAGGAAGCGGAGATTTCGCCATGCACTTGGTATTGCTTGACGAGACAGGACAGCGACAAGAAGAACAGGACTGGCCATGGCACACGGATCTCAGCCCACATCTTCAGGTCAACATGGCCCACCCGGGGGTTCAGGCTCGCACCCATAAAATAGTCATAAAAAAAGTTCCCAGACATGCGATGGTTGGTGCCTTGGACGCAGCTAGCCACATACACCAGGGTGGTCATGGTGAAACCCCACAGGATAGCGATCGTCATAATGCTGCCAAAATGATCCACAATCGAAGCCAAATCGAACACACCCGTAGAATGAAGCGCAGCTGCCAAGGCGAGAGTCCAATACCATGAAGATAAGCCGTTACACAAATACTTTAACTGTAAACAAATAAAAAGGTGTGTGCGGGTGAGCGCCTCTTTTTTTGGCCACGCAGTTTTTTTCATATGTTTCACTGACACGAGCTCCTTTCAACGAGGGAATGGGTAAACCAGCCACGATCGGACCATTCGCGACATAGGCCAAGACAAAGGAGAGCAAGACATAGCCCATATAAATCGAAAAGGCAGGCATGGTGGGGGCAGCACCTTGCACAATGGGAGTCCAAAGGTCGTTCCACCAGAACGAAGCCAAGCTGCCGAGGTCCCAGGCAGTGGGCCAAATCAGACGACCCTGGTGATATTCCAGACACACCCAAAAGTAATACATCAAGGCTGGGAAGCCTATCATCATTGCACACACGCCTAAAGGTCCACCAAATTCATAGACGATTTCATTGTCGATTTTCTCGTCCAACGCGGTCAGTTTGGATCGGAATTTGGGCACAGCTCCAGTGGTTTGTTCATGTTTCGTAGCATTTGTCTTGCTCCTTGTATTCACAGGCATCCTAAAACGAGAATGCGACCGTACGAGAGAGGGAAAGAGGGAAGAGAGGGGGGAAAGGAGGAGCACAAAACAAAAAAAAACAAAGGGGAGGGCGGGTGTTCCAAAAAAACCGCAGGTGGCACCAAGCAGCGGAGGGTGCGTGATCAAGCCCAAATTTGGATAAGCTTTCTTGTCGCTTTTTTATTTGCGATGCAGGAAATCCATAAAAGTTCTAGTGGGCAAGTCTAATGAAGTCTTGTTGTCTACAAAAGTGAAACGTCGACCATCCACCGTTTTACCTGAAAGAGCAGAAATACAGATCAATAACTCTAATCTTTCCCATTGCTGATGCTTACTATACGAGTCCACTTGGTAGTATTGGCACAGCGCATGAAACATCCAGCCTACATTGTTGTTTTGAGAGAGCAAAGGAGGTCAGCGAGAGGAGGGGGAGGGGCAAAATACGCCTGCATATTCTCTTTACGTTGGTAAGGATCGTTGATTTCCATGGTCAAAAGAGGCTCCGTGCCAGACAGATGGGCCGTCAGCTGTTTTTCATAAAGATGGAGGGAGCCGGCAGGAATGTGCTGCCGCTTCAAGGATTGACGCAGTGATTTCGGCAGAGGCTGTGCACGTGCGCCAGGGTCTGGTTTGGGCGCGGCGACGTGTGAATCTTGCTGGAGGGCAGTCCAAAGAGAGCTCTGCGTTGACCCATAGCCTGGTGGTTTCAAGTCTTCTTTACGTAAGACTGCTTGTGGGTGATCTTTGAATGTACCTAATCAAGTGAAAAGGTCCATAAAAAATCTTTTTTATCGTTATCTTCCTTGAATCTGTGCTTGCAAGGCAAACGTACTGTTATCATGACGTCTTTTTCTTCTTGAGGATTTCGCTGGAGACAGTGGGGTGGTATATGAGCTGGCGCGATGAGTGGCAAAAGCTGGCGTGGCTGGTTGATTGGGCAAAACGGTGGCAGGTGGTGGAGAGGTAGAGGCATTGAATTCAGCTCGTTCTCGTTGCAATGCTTCCCAATGAGCTGTGGATTCGACAATAATCACTTTGGTCCTGGTCGTCATGGCTGGCCTTTCTTTCAAACAATTGGCTAGTGGAAAAACAATCAAGGCAAAAGAGAGGGACAAGAAGAAAAAAAAAATGAAAATGTGGAGGACTCCGCCCGGCCAATCATATTTATTGGCCATCCCTAATGACCAACCTTCTCTTTTCCCTTTTTTCAACTTTTTCTTTATTGTTAAACATGGGTCAAGCAAAGAGCAAAGAAAATAAGCGACTTTCACAAAAGACACATTGTAAGTCATCTGGGATCAAACATGGGTGCTCCCTATGAGCAGTCCAATAAAGTCTTTACTGATGCTTTACTTGCAGTCTCACGAAAAGAAATTAGCAAGCTTCGCCATAACCTGCAGTCCATGTCATCTAGTCACCTAAGCGAAAACAACATCACCGAAGATATGTTCAAAGAGGTAGCCACTGACCGAAAAGGATGATGAACAACTCTCCATGGATGGCTCCCTTTTTTATTTTATTTTTTATTTTGAACAGACGGTGAAAAAGTGTGTGCCCAGTGTGTCTTCCAGCGATGAAGTCTTTTTGAAACGCTTGTACTGCTCATTTGATGTCGATGATAACAATGCCATTGATTTCGAGTAAGCCTCCTTTTTATCAATGGGCTGTCTTGTTGACTCTTTTTCTAGACAATTTGTTGATGGCCTCAGTGTCTTTATGAAAGGCACGCCTGAAGAAAAATTAGAGTGTAAGTAAAAAAATGAGGCATGACCTAAACAAGGAGGCACAGATCCTTACTGGGCCATGTTTATGCATTTGATTTATTACCTTTAGTGTCTTTTAAGCTGTATGATGTGAAGCATACTGGTTATCTCACAAGACCTGATCTGGAACGTGTTATGATTCAATTGGTAAAAAATAACCACCCCATCCTTTTCGTCATTGACCCTCCCTCAAGTCACAGGCTGGGTTTGGCTCGGATGAAGATAAAACCAATGAAATCAAATTAATGGTCAATCGCTTATTTGAAGACCTGGATGTGGATGATGATGGCCGCCTAGTAAGTTTATCCGTCCAAAAGTGGAAGGGTGCTCACCTTTTTGCTGACAATAGTCTTTTGAAGAATACAAGCTGTCGGCCATGAAGGAGCCTTTGGTCGTGGACTTCCTCGAGCAGTTTTTAGCAGAACACCACCTCACCCAAAACACCCGGTCACCGTCTCGTCCTGAGTCTGTCAGCTCCTATCGCTCTGGCCTCTCATCCACACACCCCGGCCCTACCAAACTCTCCAACACTGTCAGCTCGTCACCTTTTCAATCATCGTCCCGCCTGTCCATCCGTGTTTCGCAAGCTGAGCTTCTTGAATACGGCCACCACACCGCCATGAGTTCGTCCTCGGGCTCGAATCCAAACTCGCCCACCACCGCCACCTCCACCAGCAGCGGCCAACCACCACATCCTTGGAGCAACGGCACCTCGCCCTATTCTCCACCTCGCTCGCCTCGTCACCTCAGCCGCCCCACTAGCATGACGTCCCTCGACGCTGCCCTCTCCACCATGGACCTCAATCACACCAACGGTCTCCACGACGGCAAACCCACCCTTTCCCCCAAGGCATTTTCCCCCATCAAACCCGATGACGAAAAGCCCCCTGTCCTTTCTGAAGCCGCCACCTAGTTCTTTCTCAGCCCATCTATATGTTATCTTGAGAGTATCCACATTGCATCGAATCTTTTTTTTTTTATTATTAACCTAGTGAATATTTGGTATTTTTTTTTATAGTTCGATCATCCCTTTCCTCCTGCTCCACCGCCATTCATTGATCTCTCTCTCTCTCTCTCTCTTTTTTTTTTTTTTTTTTAGCGTTACCTTTCTATCCAATCTTTATTCCTTTGCTCTTATTACCGACAGTGTCGTTTCCACTTTCTGGGATCCTCTGTATAATTTTTACCCACCACTTACCTCATAATAATAAAATGGACATTCTCTCCTATTTTTTTTTATTTGCATTACAAATGGGAAGATTGCGCATCATGAACAACGCCAGTCTTGATCAAGGCAGCAATGGTCTGGCCATGGAGACCCAATTCAGACAGAACATCGACAGAGTGCGACCCTGGGGACAGAAAGGTGCCGGCATTCTCTCGGTAAGGTGCCGGATGGGCAGGCGTGCGGTCCAAGGCAGGGGTGGGTTGGGGTAGGACAGCTTGGCGGGGCCAGTGGTCTTTTTGCTGAAGAGCTTCTTGCTCACTTCCAGGAATGGCCTGTTGTGTGCTCAGCACAGGTGTGCAGCAGGCATCGGTGCCATCAAACACTTGGGTCCACTCCAGCTGAGTCTTGCAGCTAAAGATGGCTTGAAACCGTTGCTTCATCGCCGGCCATTGTGACTGATCGTGTTGGTCTGGTAAGTCTTGCTGTTTCAATCCCAAGCCATGCAATAGTGCCGCGTAAAATTGAGGTTCGATGGCTCCCCTGTAACGAGACAACATAAGCCAATAGTAACAAAATCACTAAAAACTTACACTGCCATGTAAAGGTCGTCCTTGGTTTTGTACACTTCATAAAAATGGGCACCACCATCCAGCATGTTGGTGCCTCGTTCATTGCTCCAAACCAAACCATTCTCTCGCATCAGCATGGGGAACGTAGCCAGGTAAGCGGAACCAGAAGTCTATCAAAAAAAAAAAAAAACGCATAAAAGGATCAGCCTAGGAGGATGACTTGCCGCATGTGAATCTGCTTACCAGGTTGGCGTCAATCACCTGACCTTGGCCAGATCTTACTCGCTCCAACAATGCCATCAAGACCCCCATCACGCACATCAGACCGCCGCCAGCAAAATCAGCTACAGCAAGAGAAAATAAAGTGAGCCACTTGCAGTAGTGTAGCAGACCATGGGCTCTTTCAGAATTACCGGCAATGTTCATTGGGAAGGCGGGCGTTTCGCCTTGACGGCCAAGCATCTGGGGTGAAAAAAAGCCAGTGAGCGTGAAGGAAAGGGCCATGCCGTTTTTACCTCTAGGACACCAGAAATGGCCAAATAGTTGATATCATGGCCAGCGGCCAGGGATCCCGTTTGACCAAACCCACTAAGTCGAGCAAAGATCAGACGAGGGTTGATCGCCAGCAGGTCCTTGGGACCAATGCCCAACTTCTCCATGACGCCCGGTCGGAATGGGTCCAACACAACATCCACTTTCGCAATCAGCTTCTTGAACAGTGCTATGGCTTCTGCATTCTTCATATCAAGAGCAAGCGACCGTTTACGTCTACGTTGGATGAACAAGCAAGATGAGTCAAAGCGCGCCTTTGCATCCTTTTCTATGTTGCCTTGTCAAAAGATCAGCAGAGTTGCCATTGGGCCGATCAATACGAATGACATTGGCACCAAAGTCGGCCATGATCATGCCTGCAAAAGGTGCTGGAGCAAGGCCAGCCATTTCGAACACAGTAACCCCTTCCAACGGCAGCATCGTGTGTGAATGTTAAAAAAAGCAAAGGGAAAAAATAGTGCGGCCAATGGCATTTTCATGTGGAAAAGAAAAAAGGTTAGACTTCCGATATGGAAATTCAGGCACCACCAAAGGGAAACGACATCCAGTGCATGAGCAGGATCGTACCTCAACCGATGGTACTTTGTAAGGGCGTCTTACATTCTACATTTTAAAACAATGCGGGTAGCTCTCTCGGACAAGGAGTGCTCTTCTCATCAAGGAAGGCGCTATGGCTAATCGCAGAATTTTAGCCGAAGGATTGGATTTATTCAAGCAGGTGGATGATTATGCAAGTCAGTGCAGAGCCAATGGCTCCATAGGAGGCGTAGGATGAAATGTGTTCGACGACATCTGAATATAATTGACTGGGGAATTGCCGATGATCCGCTGCCTAGTCATGTGTATGTGTATGTACGTAGGACTGTAAAATCCCAGCGGTACAAAGCAAATACGGCTGCGACCAAGGGAACGATTGAAAAAAAAAAAAAAGGACCCACCAAGGGTGACGTTAGATTTGAACGCCAAAAACAGAAAATGCATTTTATTGGACGATGACAAGATCTCGTTCGCCGATTCGTGTCTGTTGATTCTCTGCAGCCTTTTGATTTTCGACCGGATGGTCAGAGGGGTTTCCTATTAAAATTAGCTGGGCGTTCAGTGATGTCAACCCTGATCAATACTTGACTGGGCAACATCATCTGCTTGATTTTTTCGGCGTCACTTCCGTGCCTAATCTCATGTCGACCCTTTTGACCAAAGGTGCTGCCAATTTTTTTTTCAGACGACGCCGTCGCCCATTCTGGGTCGGCGCAGAGTGTGCCTGAATTCGGTGGACAACGCCGGCTTTCCAAAAAGAGTCTGGGGAAGTTCCTTGCGATTTTGCGCTATTTTTCCTTTTCATGATGAAGTGAGTCGCTTCGCAGGGCAACATGTGTCCATAGGGCTAGAGGTTTCAGTAAACGGTGGAAGATGCATGAAATAAATAGGTTTGTGTTAGCAAATGATCAGAGGAGTCAGGACAACTTTAGAGCCAACTTGACAAATGCCATATTTTCTATCCCCATAGGACATGGTCGACTTTTTTCTATAATTCTTGCAAATAAAATTGTGCGGATGTAACCAGCTTCGTCCGCTGGCCAGTACTAGCCTTGTACGCCTGGGGAGTTCATGTGACGGTTTCACTTTTGGGGGGTTTTTTTTTTGGCCAGTGTCTTTAGGGAATAAAGATGCGAGAAGGCCCAGCGACATGTCAACGTCGAAGAATAAAAAAATAGTTCAGTCATAGACCATGGGAAGGGCATGGTGGGTTGCTACAGAAGGAAATACTTCATGACCCGGCTGTTGTACAGTGCTTCCTACATCAAAAACTGCTCAAAACCCCGTTTTCCCGATCAAGCAATTTTTTTTTTCTTTTTCTCTTTCCCTCCTTTTTTTTTTTACCAAGGACGAATCATGTCCAATCCAATAGGAGAAGCCGTTGGATATTATACACAGAAGTACGAAAAACAGAAACATCAGCAACAACAGCAACAGGAAAATGATGACACCCAGGAGCAACACCATGTCTGGCATCATTTCCGGCCACGGTCATCACGCCAGAACAGCATCGATGAACTAGTCTCACCCACCGTTCCAACACCGCCCCAACACCAACAGCGCAACGATCACCAAGACGATACCCATGTAGCCTTCTCTGCTCGGTCACAATGGAAAAAGGCCATGGGCAAGCTCCATGCTGCAAGAGAAGACTCCCTGCCGCGCCTGCCTCTTTTGCGCCGCCAGACATCAAACGGATCGCTTGGTTTCCGTGATCTGGAGCTGGCCATGGTCGAGAACCGCTACGGCCAGGTGCCACCCACTAGCAGAGAGGAAGACGAAGAGCTGACGCTGCCCACCCTGGGTGAACTGGAAAACTTACCTGACCAACGCCTGGACGACGACCCCAGCGCCTCGGGCTTCAGCTTGCCTCCTACTGGCGCCACCTCCTCACCTGCTGAAAACAAGTCTTCCTGGCGCTTCTCAGATGAATCAAGCACCAGCCAGCAATTACAGCCGGAAAGCCTGGACCCTAGCCAGCACGCCACCTCCCCCGCCTCCAACTTCTTCGCCCATCCATTCTCATCGCCACCCATGGAAAGCAAGGATGCGCCCAGGCCACCTGAGCCGGTCCATGACCCTGCCACTTCTTCCCACCGCCTGGACATGCGTGCCCGTATGCACTGGGGTAAAACCATGGACAAGATCCGGCTCATCTCCAACCTGAAAAAACCCACGCCCCGCCACACCTCCACCGTCACCGATGCCGCCTCCATGCTGGCTCCCTTTTGTCAAGCTCTTTACGAACCTCTGAGTATCGCCACGATCAAGGATGCACACGGTCGTAAACCTGTAAGTCCACAGACATGGGACTGCTGGTTTTCCATTTTATTGATTTGTTTTCCCCTCTTTCTCGGTACCCGCACTAGCCACCTGTCTTGCTACAGTTCCTTCATGCAAGTCATCACGCTTGCCGCCACCGCCCTCTTGTTATTGACACACGCTTTTTTTTTTTTTTTTCAGGTGGACATCACAGATTCGGTACTGGAAACACAGGGGATCAATCAGTGGGTGTTTCGGATCGAGCTGCAATATGGCGACGTGAAATGGGTGATTCGACGCAAAATCACAGACTTTGTAGCACTTCACTATACAATGAAATTCAAGGCAAGCGTGCAAGATTCAGCCCCGGCACCTCCGCCGTTTCCCAACCAGTTGCAGTCGTGGATCAACTCGGCTATGGAAACCTTGCG
The DNA here is from genome assembly GCA_002104935.1 of Hesseltinella vesiculosa. Taxonomy (NCBI): domain Eukaryota; kingdom Fungi; phylum Mucoromycota; class Mucoromycetes; order Mucorales; family Cunninghamellaceae; genus Hesseltinella; species Hesseltinella vesiculosa. The sequence continues at coordinate 103,446 of MCGT01000026.1, read as the reverse complement.
AGGGGAGGACATTGGCTCACAGGAATCTGACGGTGGCAAGGAACGCAAGGAAATCGCCCTGCAGCGTCGTCAGCAACTCACCACCTACCTCCGTGAGCTCCTCAAGCGATGCCATCTCACGGTTAGCTACGATGTGTGCGAGTTTTTGGAAATCTCAGCCATCAGCATTGTGCAGGACATGGGCTGGAAAGGCAAGGAGTGCTATCTGGAAAACCGTTTCAACTTTGTCACCCCCCGCATCTGTCACTTCAAGCCTCATCTCTGGCAAAAAGAATGGGTCATTCTCCGGGATTCGTAAGTTCTGGCATTTCAACTGTGTAAGAAAAAGGCATTGTAGCTTATGGGTTTTTTTTTGACCAGCTACCTAGCATTTTGCAGTGACATTGGCTCGACGGCACCAACAGATGTGGTGCTATTGGACAAGAACCTTCGCATTGGCAAGAAAAAGAATGGTCTGTTCCGACGATACCACCACCACATCGTGCTCGAAAATCAATTCCGGCGCATCGAAATCAAAGGCAGCAAGCGCCAGGTCGAAGAATGGCGCGACAGCATCCAAAAAGTACAAGACGAAAGCCCCTGGGTTAAGAATCACCGTTTTGGCTCCTTTGCTCCTATCCGTCACCATTCCAAGGTCAAATGGTTTGTTGATGCAGAAAGTAACCATCCTCCCTTCCTACTTTACAATTGAAACCAGGCCGTCTGATTTCTTCCCTTTCTCCTTGCAGATTACTACAATTCTGTGGCCGAGGCAATTCTCTCCGCACGCACCGAAATTTACATATGTGATTGGTGGCTCTCTCCAGAACTGGTAATGGATAAAAGAACGAGATGTACCCCCCGCCAAGAGTGACACATATCTTTTACTTCTCCCTCAGTATCTGCGTCGCCCTCCTGAAAAAAACCGTGACTTCCGCCTTGATCGGTTACTGCAACGTAAGGCTAAAGAAGGCGTGATGATCTATATTGTCATTTACAAGGAAATGTCATTGGCTTTGACTATCAATTCCGCCCATACCAAGCTCTGGCTGCAGAACCTCCACCCCAACATTATTGGTAATGTGCACAGGAAAAAAAAATGGAGGGCCGCTTGTCATCAAATGGACTCACACCCGCTCTTTGATCTAGTACAACGTCACCCCGACCATCGGTCCATTGACAATAATGTATTATTCTGGTCCCACCATGAGGTAAATGACCTAGCGGTGAGATAATAACAAGACATGACGATTTTTCTCTGTTTAGAAAATCGTGGTTGTCGACAATAAATTGGCATTCATTGGTGGTCTAGATCTTTGCTGGGGGTAAATAGAGAAGCGGTGGAAACAGATAAACCCCCGCCCCTCCTCCAAGACTGACCATTTTAATATGATTTTATTGCGTGGATGATCTAGGCGCTATGATTCCAGTAATCACGACGTCATTGATGCTCCAGCTGAAGGGGTGGACTACGAAATCTTCCCTGGCCAAGACTATTCCAACCCTCGTGTCAAAGATTTCCAAAATGGTAAACCCCAGACCCTGGGCTGGCCCAGCTCCCCAACTGACAACCTTATTTTTTTTTTATAGTGGCTGACTATACACAGACACTGGTTGATCGCAAAGTGACGCCTAGGATGCCATGGCATGATGCTGGTATTGGCGTGGTATGTGAAAAAGGACGACGGAAATAGAGATCTTTTGACGCGCTTTTTTTTTATTTATTTATTTTGTCTAGGTGGGGCCGATTGCTCGAGACATTGCACGACATTTTGTCCAACGGTGGAATTTCTTGAAGGCGAGCAAGGGCATGCACCGTACTTATATGCCATTCCTGATGCCCAAGGGTGAATTTGTGGCGGCTCGTGATGAATCTCACTTCAAAGGCACCTGCCGCACCCAATTGCTCCGCAGCTCTGCCGAATGGAGCTCTGGCATCCAGCGCGAGGTAACCCTTCAACAGCTTGAACGATGAAAACGTACGCGCTCGCTGACAACTTCGTTTTCATTATAGCACTCGATTTATAATGCTTACATGGAATGCATCAGTAAAGCAAAACATTATATTTACATCGAGAACCAATTCTTTGGTAAGTCACCAAGAAGAATCAGCTCGTCCTGTACAACTCACGTCCCCCGTCCTCCTTTTGTAGTGAGTGCTACGACAACCGACAAGGTATTGCGCAACAAGATCGCCCAAGCCATTGTCGAACGCATCAAAAAGGCACATCGGAAAAAGGAGAACTTCAAGATCTACGTTGTCATGCCGTTGATCCCCGCCTTCGAAGGGGACTTGGCCTCCAGCGAGGCATCTGCTGCTCGGTAATTGACAGCCATAGAGAGTGTGTGTGTGAGAAGGAAAGGAAACTAACTTCATTCTTGACGGAAAAAAAAATAGGACGGTGATGCATTTCCAATACGTGTCCATTTCGCGAGGTGGTAATTCCGTGTTGGAAAAATTACGCGAAGCTGGCATCAACCCTGACGACTACATCGGCTTTTACTCGCTGCGCAACTGGGCAAAGAACAAGCCAAGATCCCGAAGGGAAAAGCTGCCCAAGGACAGCGCCTTGGCTGGCCTCGACGAAGTCATCAATTCCGACACGGGTTCCAACTCCTCGGCCACAACCGACCCATTGCAACGCACCCAGTCCTCTGATGAAGATGACCGGCAGTATTATGTCAGCGAGCTGATTTACATCCACGACAAACTGATGATTGTTGACGATCGATTCGTTCTCATTGGTTCAGGTAAAATAGGAAAAGAAACATACCAGGTATCGTGGGCCTGACCTATGACTCTCCTTTTAGCAAACATCAATGACCGATCTCAGCTGGGCAACCGTGATTCCGAAATTGCCATGCTGATAGAAGACACCAAGCTGGTGCCGTCGATCATGAACGGCAAACCGGTAAGATTTGAGAAAAAGAGCACTCGTCAAGGCCAAAGTATCTCACTCTCTCCTCCCTTTCTTAGTACAATGCATCCAAGCTGGCTTTGACAATGCGTCTGCATTTGATGAAAGAGCACCTTGGCCTGCTGAACTTTGATGAATGGGACAAGGTGATCCCGAAGCCAAACGAGCCCGACACGCCACCTTCTCTCCCAGCATCCCCTGACCTGCCGTCTCCCGAGCCTGCGCGTGGCCGCGGTCGTGCACGTACCGTGACCGCTGACGACATGATGAATTTCGAACGAACGTTGCCCCAGCAAGTGCTCGACGATGACGGCTCGCCCAAGCTGTCTGGCCACAGCAGCATCGCCCAGGACGTGCCGCTCGACTACCAAGCGCTCGACCCCGCCTCGGACCATTTCCAACAGACGATCTGGAACCAGAGCGCCCGGACCAACACCTTGGTCTACCGCGACTTGTTCCGCTGCGTGCCTGATGACACCGTCCATACGTTTGAACAGCACCGCCAGTTCTTGCCCCGTGTCCCTCACGGCCATGTCGCCGACACGGCTCTCTCCGAACAAGACATCCTTCAGCGGCTCAAAAAGGTTCGCGGCCATCTGGTGCAATTCCCAACCGACTATCTCAAAGATGAAAATATGCTTGGCTCTTTAATCCGCGAAACTGTGACGCCCATGGTCATCTTTACTTAGATCCTCCCTACCTCGTATTTTTATTTATTTATTTCTTCTCTACAACGATGTTGTTTGACACAGCATCGACTAATTTTGCTCCTTGGCAAATATACACTTTTATTAATTTTGCCTCGAATGAGTGCAGTGTGTTTGGGGTGGATCGCAAAAAGGGAATCAAGGGTTATTGTGGAGAGGTTGGCTGGTATCGATAAACGTTGGTGTCTCGAGGAACGAATCCAAGTTTTTGGTACAGTGCATTGGCTGCCACTCGGTCAGGTCGGCTGGTGAGGTCGATGGATTTGGCGTGCAGTTGATGCTGGGCAGCGTCAACCAAGGCCGTGAGCAGTCGCGTAGCAATGCCTTGATTCCGATGGGCCCTGTCAATGACGATGTCTTCAATATGCACTCGCACACCTGTCAAGCACGCTGTCCAGCACAGCGATCCAGTGCCAACCAAGGTGGACTGCTTCGTGGCGACAAACACCATCGTACCCGAATGGTCCAGGGCCATGGCAATCGATTCCGGCTGCACTGTTGTCGTGAGCTGCTGTAGCAGTGGGAACATCTGGTCAATGACCTGCTGATCAGAATGATCCAGTTGCCTGATGGTCACGCTGTTTTCTGAACCACTGGTGGCTGACATGCTGAGGATGAGACAAGAAGGAGAAAAAAAAAAGCGGAGAAGCTCCTTTTTTCGTTCTTTATTTATTTATTTTTTTACGATGAATTGCTACGCAACGGTTACAATATCAAACGTAACGAATGGTAAGTAATCTCAAGGAAAAAAAAAATAGACACATGAAGCTTAACGTCTGTGTTGCTTTCCACTTTGATTCACGGCAAACGCGTGAACAGCTGCATCAGGACGCCCATGACCAAAGATGATCTGTCTGCACCACTCGAAACTGAGCACCCTCCTTGCCATTGGATTCCGAGTAAAATACCTCCTGTGAACATCATCTTCCATAAAAATGGCTCTGACAATGCAGCACCAAGATTTGTAAGATCAACCTCAAAACCTGCTGTTTGTCTTACAGAGAGTCACTTCTTTGAAGCTGGCAGCAACATCTCTGGGAAAGACGGCGTTTTAAAATCCAAGAGAGCCTGCACGAAACCATGCAGGGATCATATTAGGATGGATAGCCTGGACGCCTTCCACGATTCTCTGAAAGCTCGGCTCCTAGCCAATCGCATTGGTCAACAACGAATTATACCAGTCTTCTTGCAGGTAACCAGATATGTTCTGGTAGCGTATATTGATTTTTTTTAGGGTATGAAGATTGGCGCACCAAGAAACGAGTTTGAAACGGGCTGTGATGACTATAATCTTGAAAAATACCAGAAATTTATCATGGATATTCTTGGACCATTGTATGTCACGCTATTGTAGATAAATTAAACCATCCGTCTTAATCACCAGCATAAAGCAGTGCGTTTCAGTTTCCAGGCGACTTACCCCCTACCATCGACTTCTAACGGTCTGTGAAAAGGTACATGAAAAGCCTCACTTGCGAGGCATATCTCATTACCATCCACGAGGAAAAGACAGGCGCATGAGACGTAATGACAGTTCTGTGAGCTGATCAACAGGTTGACTTAATCGGGTCGTTTTATCGAAACGTAGACTTAACCGAACTTTGGACGATCGTGATGACAACCGTCGACCAGATGGGCACATGCGACGTGCCAAACAGCGTTGGATTGAACGTGGGTTCATCGAGGTCAAGGCTGCTGACTTTACTAGTGACGAAGCCACCCACACTGACCTGTACCGACTGGCCACTATGGCTAAGGAAATCATCGACCAAGATAGGATAAGTGCGTTTTGCGTGTGCTGGTTGTGGGTAAGCTTTGCGTCTGGATTTTATATTTGGCAGTTGGCCGAGGATGCTGCCCTAACTGCATTTTTCTTCATCTTCTGTGTCAACTCTAACATCATGTCCATCGAAGCCCCTGGCCTTTATACGCTTTGTGAGCTAGGGAATTTCTACGTCCCTTCCACCATGAATCAACTACCCCGACTGTGGACCGAAGCAGATTTCCTCCATCAAATTTGTGAAATGTACAGATCCCACTGCTCACCGTCCAATACTACGATGGCTCTCATGAAACGCCCAAGCCTCGATCACAGCGAAACCAACAGAATCATAAATCCCGGTCGAGTAAAGAAGTCAAATGTGTCGCTGAAATTGGATTGAAATTAAGGCCCACCAATATAAAAAAAACGCCACGCGCTCTTTCCCCTTCACCTCCTGAACTTATGTAAAAAATACCCCCACACGCTCTTTTCCTTACATGCAAAAAATCTTCAACGCGACCTCTTCTCTTGTTTATCATTGCAAGCGTCGTTTGATCAATATTACTGATATACGATAAGCGTGCTATTTCCATGGGAATAGCAATGAAGCCAAAGGCGGATATGGGTCCAAAAGATGGGGTCGTCTTGGGACTGAAATGAATAGAAGGCTGGAATGCTGGATCAAGGCTTTTCCTTTTGAACTAAACTGTTTTTTCTGTTCAGATGGTCCGGGTGTTCCGGTGCGAAAGACAAGCCAGTACCATCCGTAACCCACCGTGCCCTATCGACTCTCACATGTTTGATATAAACCTCCCAAGTCTTAATCAAGGCACTGCCAACGATTCCTTAATGATATCCCAAGTCAAGACGACCAAGACTTCTTTGTCGTTGACTTCAAAAAAAAAAAGCTTTGTCCGATCTAGATCCTCGTCTTTTGATTGGTTGATAGAAAGTGTCATTGCAGTCAATGACTCATGATCGTTGCGGGGTTGAAACAGAAAAGGATAAAAAAAAAACGCCCTCGAAACATTTTTTTTTTCCTTCTTTACTTTTTCATACTAAAACAACAATGTCTCAACCTAAAAAGCTGTGGGGTAAGTGCATTGGAAGCGAAAGGAAAGTGAATGGCTAACCAACACCGTTGATGATAGGTGGCCGATTTACTGGTGCTGTCGATCCTTTAATGGACGCGTTCAATGCCTCTATTCATTTTGATCGTCGTATGTATGCTGCTGACTGTATTGGGTCCATGGCCTACGCCAAAGCTCTGGCGAAGAACAACATTATTACTGAAGAAGAAAAGGACCAGCTTGTGAGTGGTTTGGAGAAGGTGATGGAAGAATGGAGCAAGAACACATTTGAAATCAAGGCCGGCGATGAAGATATCCACACTGCCAACGAGCGCCGTTTGGGTGAATTGGTCGGGCCTGTTGCTGGCAAGCTGCACACTGGCCGTAGCCGAAATGACCAAGTTGCCACTGATATGCGTCTGTGGTTGCGTGAAGAAGCCTCCAAGATCTTGGCCTACTTGAAGGAATTGATCTCTATCACCGTCAACCGAGCTGAAAAGGAAATGGATGTGCTGATTCCTGGCTATACTCACTTGCAGGTAAAACGGCATCTCATCATGGGCATCACATAGTCGATGGAGACTGACATGTTTAAATTTCTTCGTAGCGAGCTCAACCCATTCGATGGTCTCACTTTTTGTTGTCGTATGCGTGGTTGTGGCAAGCCGATGCTGAGCGGTTGGAGCAATTGATTGAGCGACTCAACGTTTTGCCTTTGGGCTCCGGTGCATTGGCTGGCCATGCCTTCAACATTGACCGCGACTTCCTGGCCAAGGAATTGGGTTTCCGTGGCATCATCAACAACTCTCTTTACGCTGTGAGTGACCGGGACTTTGTGGCTGAATTCCTCTTCTGGGCAAGCTTGACCATGGTCCACATCTCCCGCATAGCCGAAGACTTGATCATCTACTCCAGTGGTGAATTTGGTTTTGTCAAGTTGGCCGATGCTTACAGCACCGGCTCCAGCCTGATGCCCCAAAAGAAAAACCCCGACAGTTTGGAATTGTTGCGTGGCAAATGTGGTCGTGTCTTTGGCGATGTAAGATCACAAAAAAAAGCCAAGGATCAGAGGTTCACCTTTTTTTAATCTTCTTAGATGTCCGGTTTTATGATGTCTTACAAGGGCATTCCCAGCACATACAACAAGGATCTGCAAGAGGACAAGGAGCCTATGTTTGATGCAGCCGATACATTGTCAGGATCATTGCAAATCACTGCTGGAGTGTTGAGCACCATGGATGTAAGCCACCGACACACTTTACTCAACTAGCATGACACTTACCCCTCTCTTCTCCCCTCTAGATCTTTGCCGATAAGATGCGTGGTAGCTTGAGTGCAGATATGCTTGCTACCGACTTGGCTGAATATTTGGTGCGCAAGGGCGTGCCATTCCGTGAAACCCATCACATCTCTGGTGCAGCAGTGAAGATGGCCGAAGACCGCAACGTAGCCCTGAGTGATTTATCGGTGGCCGACCTCAAGAGCCTGCATCCGTCATTTGATGATGACGTTGCCAGTGTGTGGAGCTTTGAAACCAGTATCGAAAACCGCAACACTCCTGGCGGCACCGCCAAATCCTCTGTGTCTTCCCAAATCGACCAACTGAAGACTTGGTTGACCGCCAGCAAGGTCCATTAATTTTTTTTTAATTTCATTTCAATCGTGCATGTACCATAGTTTTCCCCTAACCAAAAATAAAATAGTTGTATAAATATAGCATTCAGTTTTTTTTTTCGGTGTCTGCGTTGGCTGGATGGATCTGAGTTAGTGGACCGCGGTGACAACTCGTTTGCCTCCCCACTTTTTTCTAGCGGTCGCATTTCCCAAAAACAATTAAAAACGGTCAACTCGATGTTAGGTATGTCAGCCATGCGTATGAGGAAAAGAAGAGAGCGCGAAAAGAAGGCCCCTCTCCGAAAAAAAAAAAAAGAAATAAGGGAATGCTTTCCGTTTGTAAGCTCCTGAGCCGTTTTGAACGTTTTTTTTACCGGTGAATCTGGCATGTTCGTCCGAGATCGACAGCCTTCGCATACATTTCATACATACGGTAAGAGCTTCCATGCAGAGAAGGATCCAACGGATTGCGTTCTGGCGTCTTTCCCTCCACCATTCCTCTCAAACGGTGATTGTCCGATGTATTAGGTCCACCCTCGCTACATCAGCACCCCAAAAAGAATAGACAAAAGCCAGAATTCACAAGGCTAAAAATTCGCTCAAGCAAATGCCTTTTTATTCTGGCTTTTACCTATTCTTTCTCAGCACCCCTCATGATGAGGAAAGCGTTTGGCCCAGTCTATAGCTCCATAACAATAGATTCTAAATAGAACTTCTTGGAGTTTCCCATCATGAAAAAAAGTAGACAAGCTGAGGGAAAAACGCGTTGCCGAAGAATTGGACAGACGAAAAGTGGAGTGTGAAAAAAAAAAAAAAAAAAAAAAACGGCATTAACTTTCTTTCTGTCCTTTTTTTATCAATACTTTCTGTCCTTTTTTTATCAATACTTACCTCAATTTATATTTTTACAATATCTGATGGAGAAGTAAGTGTTCCGTTTTAACCGCACCACGACTTATCTTAACATTTTTTTTAGAAAACCCCAAAGCGAAAGAAGGTGGATATGAAGCCAGACCAACACCCTGCATCAAGTACCGGTAGCAGCAAGTCAAAGGATCTTAACCAGGTAACAATTTTTCATCCAAAAAAAAAAACTTTTGCTTATGTGATTTCTTTAGATCCTAATTGAAATGAAAGTCGATGCAGAACGTTGGGATACCACAAAAAGCAGCCAACAATCGTAAGTTCAGCGTGACGAGAAGGGGGGAGGGTCGAGGCCATTACCAATCCTTGGAGGTATAATAATTTTCTCCTGTCTAGTGTGGACTTGAGCACTCTCGAAAAAATGATTGGTGGGGCTGTAAAACAGGCCATTCAAGGTAAAGAAGAAAAACGATCTTCCTAAAATACTCACATTTTATACATATCCAAACTAGCCTCACCATCTCATGGACAAGATCATGAAAAACAACGTTTGTATGCTCAAGTCCAAAAACTCAATCAAGACAATAGCCAATTGCAAGACCAACTACGACGCTTGTATTCGTTCAAGCGAAGCGTCGTAGAGGTCTTCCAAGGCCTCAATGTGTAGGTGCCTGGTCGCGCACAACCCAACATGGACAACATCGAATATTACATCAGCCAAGTCAAAGCCATGTTGGAGCGATCAGGCCCTGTGGACGATGAGACCCGCAACCGTGTTGCCGACTTTGTCCGCGACAATTTATAGGACTTTGTCGGTGGTGTGATGACTCCACCATTTTACTTTCCACCCCCATGACCAAAAATAAAAAATGACTTTCGATCTCCTCAGCGCTACTTTATTAGACCTGGTAAGGAAATATGGTAAAAGTGGCACAAAAAGTAAGACAGTGTAGTGCCGGCAGGAGTCCTCCTCTCCTCCACCAAAACTATACGCTGGAACCTGTGAACTGACGTAAAATAGTCCTAGTGCAGTTAATAGTGGATGATAAATCTGGGCATTCCTTGCTTCCATATGTACAGTAAAGACCAGCTAATCCAACCTTGTCAGGAAGACACGGTTTTTATTGGTGAAGAGAAAAAAAAACAGGCGCCGCACGATCGACTTGGTATCCTGCAAAAAAAAGGCCTTGGTGTAGTCAACAATATTGATCATGGTGGGGTGGCCCAGTTCAGGCGCATGATAAGACGCATTTGGGCGAGGCAAAGCATCAGTACGATTTGCTTGAATTCTGCGAGTCGTCGCAGTAGTTCGATGCAGTCTGGGTGGGACCGGCCAGATGTTGCATGATGGCCTGAGATGAGTCTATCTTTGGCATAACTGATTGACAATGCATAAAACATGTGTATTCCAGGTAGACCGTTTTTTTCTTCTTCTTTACCTTGCATGGCTATTTCAGATTCGTTTTTTTTTTTTTTTGCCAGTTTCCTGACTTAGTGCGTAAGGGTGTGCCATTCCGTGAAACCCATCACATCCCTGGTGCAGCAGTGAAGATGGCCGAAGACCGCAACGTAGCCCTGAGTGATTTATCGGTGGCCGACCTCAAGAGCCTGCATCCGTCATTTGATGATGACGTTGCCAGTGTGTGGAGCTTTGAAACCAGCATCGAAGACCGCAACACCTACAGCGGCTCTGTCACTTCCCAAATCGACCAACTGAAGACTTGGTTGAGCGCCAGCAAGGTCCATTAATTTTTATTAATTTCATTTCAACCCTGCGTGTACCATAGTTTCCCCCTAACCAAAAAATAAAAAAGAGTTGTCTGTGTTTTCGTTGGCTGGATGGATCCACGTTGGCCGACCGCGGTGGCAACTCGTTCACCTCCCGACTTTTTCAAGTTCTGTAATTTCCAAAAATACGAAAAACCGTCAACTCGATGTTTGGGTGTGTCAGCCATGCGTAGGAGCGTTATCCATTGACCTTTTATCACCAGGATAAATATCGTTTTCCCTTTATTTGTTGAAAAAAAAAAAAAAAAAAAGCGTGCATTGTGGGAATAGGAGAGGGAAAGGATGACGTGAAAAAAAAAATTAAGCAGAGATGGGAGGGAGAGTGTTCATTTTGAATGTTTTCTTCCGCCGGGTGGCAAGGGAAGCCATACGTTGCATAAAGTTTTGTTTTTTGCCGAGAGAGTCGGTGCTGGCGGAGCCATTGGCCACGCGGGCATAGTCAGCCAGGTCGGTGGAGGATTGGACTTGGCGAAGCTCCTGTTGGCTATAGAACGAAGGGATAGGCCGGGTCTGACGAGGTGAAGAGGTATGCTGGTCAGGGCGGGGTGACAGGTCCTGAGCTGAGGTGGAGTGGCTGAGGATGGCCGACAGGTTGACAGGGGATGCGTCCTTGGGGGAGGGGGATGTGGCGGCAGGTATGTTGTGATGAATATTGGTGGTAAGCAAGGGGAGAGGCGGGTTCAGACTGGACAATGACTTGCTTCGTCGACGCTGAGCGCGGGTAGTAACAGAAGCGGGCGCAGGGCTGGTGGCTCCGATGGGACTAGAGGGGGGAAGAGGCTGTTTGACGGAGGTGGTGGCGTGTGTGGAGAGGCACAACGGTAGCGATGTGAGGCTCGTTTTCGACAGTGTCAATGGATTGGTATGAACCAATAGAATGGTTGGACGCATTAGCGGCATTGGGTGCGATGGCATGGTTAGGGGAAATAGAGGAAGAGGCTGGTGGATGGGCTGGAGACACTGGCGAACGAGATTGTGGAGAGAGCTGCTTAGGGTAACGAGGTTGCTGGTGTTGGAGGTGGTGATTATGTTGGTGGTGGGGTTGCTGGTGGCGAGGTTGTTGGTGATGAGATTGTGGGTGGTGGTATTGTGGTGGTCGGTGTTGGGGCTGGTGCTGTGAAGGATGGTGATGAAGAGGCTGGGGTAAGCTGGGCTTGGCCGATGCATCCACCTCCATTTTTTTCTTTACTAAACATGGAGACCAGGCGTCGGATCGAGGTCTTTTTGGGCAGTGACTTGTTGGCCAAGGTGTTCTTTTTGGCGGCCTCCAGTGAAGCATCTGCTGCTCGATAATTACCAGCTACAGAGAGTGTGTGGGATGGGAATAAAAAACTAACTTCTTGACGAAAAAAAATAAAAAATAGGACGGTGATGCATTTCCGATACGTGTCAATTTCGCGTGGTGGCATTTCCGTGTTGGAAAAATTACGGGAAGCTGGCATCAACCCTGACGACTACATCGGCCTTTATTCGCTGCGCAACTAGGCATAGAACAAGTCAAGATCCCGAAGGGAAAAGCTGCCGATGGACAGCGCCTTGACTGTATCGATAAACGTTGGTGTCTCGAGGAACGAATCCAAGATCTTGGTACAGTGCATTGGCTGCCAATCGGTCAGGTCGGCTGGTGAGGTCGATGGAATTGGCGTGCAGTTGATGCTGGGATGCATCAAGCAAGGCCATCAGCAGTCGTGTAGCAATACCTTGATTCCGATGGGCCCTGTCAATGACGATGTCTTCAATATCCACTCGCACAACTGTCAAGCACGCTGTCCAGCACAGCGAGCCGGTGCCAACCAATGTTGACTGCTTCGTGGCGACAAACAACATCGTGCCGGGATGGTCCGGTCCAGGGCCATATCAACCGATGCCGGCTACACTGATGTCGTGAGCTGCTGTAGCAGTGGGAACATTTGGTCAATGACCTGCTGATCAGAGGGATCTACCGGTTGTTTCCTGATGGTCACGCTGTTTTTTGAACCACTGACATGCTTAGGATGAGACAGGAGATACCCCTCTCTTCTCGCAATTTTGTTTTTATGATGAATTGCAATGCAACGGTTACGAGATCAAACCTAACGAATGGTAAGTAATCTCAAGGAAAAAATATACACATGAAGCTTTCCTCCATTTACTTTGATGCACGACAAGCGCGTGAATAGCTGCAGCATGCTGCCCATGGCCACTCATACCTACACTAGGCCCCATTGAAGGGGTGGCTTCGTTCAATTCTGTGAAGAGCGCAACCAACTGCAAGGTGAAGCCGCCCAGCATCAGTACAAAAAAAAAAAAAGAGTATCACTCATTTTTTTAAGGAATAAAAGGGATATTTTTTCATTTGCTTTGATAAAAAAAAAAGTAGCTGCCCGAAGTCAGCCAGAAAAAAAATTGAGCTGTAGTGCCGCTAGCGATGGACAGAGCTCCTCTTCATTCTAGAAGTTGCCCAAATGAAAGCGCAAGATCTTCCTGGTGGAAGTACCAGCCTAACCGTGTCATAGGAATGATCGGGGCCATTGCAGCACAGGGCTGAAATGACTTCACTCTTGCTTAGATGTAGGAAGTTTAATCCAGACATGATGCGGATTCATTTTAACCACAACACCTTTCTCCAAAAAAGGAAACTTCATTCTCGACAAATTGTGGGTTGCTTTTTTAGCAGTGGCCTACAGTGTTTTTATTTTTGATGTCGTTTAGTATGCACCTACATTTTCAATCGCCTTTTTTTCTCAGGCTGATTCGCGTTTTCCTTTTTTTTTTTTCTTCTCACTCAATCTTGCTTGACATGACAATTGAAGTACATCGATTTAAACAGAAGGGACTGAGGGAGAGAAGAGAAAGAGAAATCGAACAAGAAGATGAAGAAAGAGGTATGGCCTACACAGACATAAGAAGCAAAATGACTCATGTTTACTGAAAAAAGGTGCCAAGCGGCAGCGAACTGGCCGTTCAGCAAGCACATCCAAAAGAAAGCAAGGACTGGATGAAATAATGGATAAACAGGCTGCTTGAGCTGCATTCCAAGCAAGTTTACCAAAATACGGTGCTCCCCGTCCATGCACAACTTGTCTGAACGAAGCTTTTAAACTCGAAAAGCAAGGCGACCTTGACGCAGCAGAAATACGACGTGCCGCTGCCAAGACCCATTCGAAGGCTTGGCGGCACCACCCACCAATACACCCTGAAACATGGCTTAGATACGCTGATCCGACGTCCCACCGATGACGTTGACCCCACCTCGGCACCCCTTCAGCCTTGGTCAACGCCGTGGCTACACTTGCAAGACACAATCGGGATATTACAATCATGTCACACCTGTTCATTCGACACTATGTGACAACCATCCTGAATCGACCAAGCCCTGTGATTCCACCAGCCATGTTTACCCAAATTTTCTTCACGTCTGTCTTCCAGCTGCTTATGGGGAATCAAATCACGAACAAGAAGGCTATGTCAGAAGAATTCCGACAAGACATTGAAACGGCTTTTGCAGCATTCCGTGCTACCTATGGTCCCTCTGGAAGTGGTCCGCTGTGCCCCCCTGTGTCGTCCGCTGTGTCCCGCCGCCGACCCATTACATTTGGCTTGGCCCTTGCATCGACTGCCATCCAATGTTCAAAAGATTGGAGAACCCTTGTGGTCGAAGGAGTTCCCGACTGTTTTATCAAGCTCATATCGACAAAACTACGAAGGCTTGTACCTGTAAGTTTGGTGTCAAGTTGAGGGAACTAGAAATAAAAAGAAAGCGCTTGTCTTACTTTTTTTTTTACGTAGGAACTGAAGCATGGTCACGCTAGACCATATGCGCTTTATGTCTATGATACCATCGCACAGGACCCCAAATTTGTACCTGAACTTCCCAACATAGCAAGCATGAGTGCCGATTTGAAAGCCAAGGTCCAAAGCAAGTTTGACTACGTGATCAATGACTGTAACGCCCTATTGGACCCGGCCATCCGTCAAATCCAGAACGAATTGCAAGATATCCGAGCTTTGGCTGAGGAGCGGCAACGACACCAAGCTTTCCAACGAGCATGCCGCGCGACACCTTCCACCGCCAATCCAGCTGCCTCATCCTCATCCTCGTCCAATGTTCCGCCGTCACTGGCGTTTGATCCTTTGACGTCAGCCGACATTGACTCAGAAGACGCGATGTCGTTGGATATGGCGGAATCCATCTCAACGGTGATTGGCCTGGATCACCTGCACCTTCAGTCCATTGCTGGATCTGACTCCGACAATGCCAGTAGCATAGCACCTGACGCTTTGGATGATCAGCACGACGCTATCACGAACAACAGCAACAACAATGTGATGCTGACAACCGCAACTCTGTCACGATGGCCCCATCTCTTTCTACCAATCATGGCGAATGTGCTCCAAACGTTGGAGTCGTGGAACAACCACGACAACGAGTTACCTCCTGCCCTCCAAACCGAAGCCTCATTATCCTGGGTCCGCCATGTGCTTTCTGAAGTTCCCGATTGGAAAAAAATCGGCCACCAAAAACGAACAAGGCTTGTGTCGGCAATAGCAAAGGTGATCAACGACAGTTCTACCCCTTTTGATGCAAGAAAGCTACCCCGGTCCTTTGATGCAGAATCGCGCGACATCATCAAAGGCCTTGTGGAAAATGCCAAACGACAGCTGAATGAAGGTTCATTTGCCCCAGCCACCTACCTGTACAGTCCTCCGTCACGTCTCTTTCCCTTGCTCCCAGTCCCAAGCTTTCGTCTACGTTTTGTCCGCATCAATTCATCAACCATGGGGACGCTCTTGAATCATTTTGGTATCAAGCCACCCCTTGCCGGTCCAAGCGTTGGACCTCCTGTCGAAAATGCTTCCGAGCCACTGGACTCTCCGCACAAAAACTTTGACCTCCTTGATCTTTCAAAGTTTAAGAAGTAAACCACAGAAGATGAGGGGGGGAAAAAACAAAGCACTCACTTTTTTTGAACAAATCTCGAGGTGTGTTTGAGGACTTCACCATGTCCGATGGTCATTCTGTTTCAGTGACATTTAAGAAACTGAAGCCTATCGACCAAGAAGAACCTCTTTCTCTGGAAGACATCAATGCGGATGATTTGGCTGATTGTCGGGTATGGGGCGTTGACCCTGGCGTTGGACAAATTTTTGTTGCTGTAGACGGCTCTGATCCATCGGTCTACGACGTTGAAGGAGCCATGGCCTCTGAACCTCCGCAGGAAATTCGACGCTACTCCAAGGAGTATTTCCATAATGCAGGCTTCCACAGGACCAACCAACGGATCCGTGACCTCAAGTCTCAGCATGGCATCGACACCTTGGAAAGCACGATCCCTTCCCCCTGCACCATGGACCTATCAAAGTTGGATCTGTATACGAAGGCTGTCCTGGAACGAGCTCAACTACTGAAAGATTTTTACGCTGAACATCTGCCACCTCTTCGATTCCTGAACCACAAAGGCCGCCAGAAAACTGATGGGGAACTCGTCAATATCTTCTTCACAGGCGGTAACAAGTATGGACGACAGAGCGACCGTGAACTGGTAGATCTTACTGTGCCAGAGGGAAATGTGCCAATGCAATCTCCTCAAGAAGAGCAAGTTGATATGGACGCATATGAGCATGATGGCCCACATAAGGACGTGTCCACTGTTTATCCCACCGACATCAACGAAACCACCCAAGGCTGCGGCTGGATCAAGGTGCGCCTGCACGCCGACAACCCCGGTGTCTGGAGCGTCCACTGCCACATCACCGCCCACATGATGATTGTCCTCCAGGAAGCCGCTGATAAGATAGACGAATTCAAGCTTTACCAATAAAAATGGAATAAAATGGGCAGTCCCTGTTATTTTTTTACACAGCGTCCTCGACAACAAAAGCCGCCAAAGTAAGCCGAGATTCAAAGGAGAGGGGAAGGCTGCCTCTGCTTTCATCTTATGATAAAAAGAAAGGGTGACAATATTAACATCGATGTTTAAAACTCAAAAAAGGATGTCAGACCGTATGAACTACCTGCGCGCAGTGAAAAAAAAAAAAAAAAATATTTGAGGCGCAAATACTGTTGTAAAAAAAAAAAAAAACGGCTGTTGTTCACTTGGATTAAGCTTGGGAATGTTGTATTAAGGACAGAGTGCGCTCATCTCGAAAAAAAAAAAAAAAAAAAATTGTCTCCAGGACACATTTGCGGTGACGGAAACCAAGCCATCCTCCCACAGTGGAAAAAATCAGCGGGTTTTGAGGGTAATGTGCGGGTTTTTTCAAGCTGGCGAGCCCCGCAATACGTAAGCTTAAAATGCGGGTTTCATAACACAGAATATTAGGGCTCAACAGGATAGGGGTATGGCTGGAGGACTCTCGGTTACTGAGTGCTGAGGAAGGACAAATGTCTTGGTATAATGCTTCGGCTCCGGCTGTATCCTGAAATGAACCTCTGACCATCTCTCTGTTGAAAAAAAAAAATAATAACAAAACGAGCTTAGTTTTGAGAACCATCAAGGCTAAGTCTGATCATACCTTTGTAGGAACCACCATAGCATCTTTTGCAAGACAGCAAAGAGATTGGCATTATCGACTTGAACGTAGACGCAAAGGTGGGAGCTAAACACCAAAAAAAAAAAAAAAAGATAGGTGAGCTGTGGGAACTGGTCATGATCATGCTTGATCATAATATTGCAGGAGTACCAGTAAAGTGACATGTTCGAGACAGAACCAGGATATCATCATAGCGGGTTTGAGCTCAGGCAATGGGCGTGAAGTACCTAAAAAGCCAAAAAAATAATCTTAAGTAGAAGCTTGCCAAGACTATATCTGACCACGTATTAGCAGTAGCAGTTGGGCAGTAGTAGGATCATCATTACTGACTTGAGCGCAGACGCATTCCTATCTGAAATGTTGCGTAATTAACAGTGAGTCAAGAGATAACCAGACTAGGGTCAGTGGCGGACGAGAGGGGCATCAGGGCAAGCCTTGGGGTCTTGGACCACTGTCAGAACACTCACATGCATCTTGGCCTCCTGTTGAAAAAAAAAAAAAAAAAAAACGATATGAAATACACTATCATAAACCAACAACTTACATAGTTTAAAAAGTATATTCTATCAAGGATAGAGTAACCCTTGCCATGCCAGCATCTTCAGAAGCTGTCACGTCAATCCGCAGTCCTGTGCAGGAGAGCCAGCGAGACTTGTTCCTCCGAGAAACGTCTTCTAAGTTGTGTGGATAAACCAGGTTTCTATATGCACCTGTACCAAATCCTGATTGGTCTTGTCAACACCATGGGATAAATGCCTTTCCATGGCAACCATATATGAATGGCAAACAGTTGCAATGAGAGAACTTCCATCTAAAAAATAAAAGAAAAGAAAGCTTGTTAAAAGCAGCGTGGCGTCTTCTTTGCACTTCCACACGTTCAAACTATCCTTGATGGACAAAGAAAAGTTCTAATGACCGTCGTCAAGTCTATCAAGTGCTTAACTTGCATTGTCAACCACAGATGAGGCAAGGATGGAAGCTAGATCGTACAAATTAAAAGAAAAAGAAAAATACGCCAAAAAAAGGCGCCTTTGTTGAAAGTACGAGCCAATGAAAATCAAGGCTAGTTAGTCGTAGGGGGAAAAGCATCGCATTGCTGTGATGTACCGGTAGAAATTTCAAACCCGTGCCTGTGATGTCTTTCCTAGGTTATACAGCACAATATACAGTGTATGTCATCGGCATGCTCATTTCTCATGATTTTGTACCGGTGTGTAAAACGTGGAATGCATTGACTTTGAGCAACTTGCGCTGTGATTTTTTTTTTTGCAGGTTGCCATGAGGTCCCCTGGCGAAGTTGGCTGATTTTTCATTTTTTTTAGCAGAGGAATCGTAGGAGTCAAAACGAAGGTCACCAATATTTGGCTGGATAACCTCCACTAATCGACCTCATTTTTTCAACACCACCATCATTCATTTATTTGCGTACTTTTGCAGATTTTCAGAAGGATCAGAACTATCAAAAGTGCTATTGCTTTTTTTTAAAAAAAAATGGCGGGAGTATTAAGCTGGTCAACTTCAACTTCCGCACTGTGCCTTTAATTCTTTGCTGTGCATAAATAATACGGAGATCTCAAACCCGTTGGGATAGTGACAATCTCTAATCAACGCGAAGGTGCACAGCTCCGATCAGTATCTGGATCTCTTAACTTTTTTTTTTGAGATCCCGAAGTCCTGGCCCTGACCAAAGTCCAGAAAATTTTTTTGTAGTGGTTCAAACGATCTGATATCCTTTTTTGGGTTTTAAACATCGATGATAAAAATGTCACGGTTTTAAACATCGATGATAAAAATGTCACCGTCAGCCAGGATGAAAGTGATAAAATCGAATCAATTAGTGATTGATGCCTCCGATTCCCCAGTTAAAAAAATAAAAAGACGACTTATCTTTAACTTTTTTTTTTAGATAAACCCAAAGCGCATGAAGGTGGAAATGAAGAAGCCAGCCTGAAACCCTCCATCAAGCAGCAAGACAAAGGATCTTAACCAAGTAACGATTTTTCATCCGGAAAAAAAAAAAAAAACTTTTGCTTATGTGATTTCTTTAGATCCTAATTGAAATGAAAGCCAATGCAGAACGTTGGGATACCACAAAAAGCAGCCAACAATCGTAAGTTCAGCGTGACGAGAAGGGGGGAGGGTCGAGGCCATTACCAATCCTTGGAGGTATAATAATTTTCTCCTGTCTAGTGTGGACTTGAGCACTCTGGAAAAAATGATTGGTGGGGCTGTAAAACAGGCCATTCAAGGTAAAGAAGAAAAACGATCTTCCTAAAATACTCACATTTTATACATATCCAAACTAGCCTCACCATCGCATGGACAAGATCATGAAAAACAACGTCTGTATGCTCAAGTCCAAAAACTGCACCAAGAAAACAGCCAAATGCAAGACCAACTACGACGCTTGTATTCGTTCAAGCGAAGCGTCATAAAGATCTTTCAAGGCCTCAATGTGCAAGTGCCTGGTCGCGCACACGCCAACATGGACAATATAGAACATTACATCAACAAAGTCAAAGCCATGTTGGAGCTATCAGGCCACGTCGATGACGAGACCCTGGACCGCATTGCTGGCTTTGTCCGCGACAATATGTAGGACGTTGCCCGTGCCGTGGTGACTCCACCCTATTAATAAAAAAAATGAATTCTTGATCTCCTACAGCGCTACTTGATTTGACCTGGTAAGGAAATTTGGTGAAAGTGACACAAAAAGTAAGACAGTGTAGTGTATTTTTATGATCCTCCTCTCCTCCACCAAAATTATACGCTGGAACTTCTCAACTGACGTAAAATAGTCATATTACAGTTAATAGTGGATGATAAATCTGGCCTTGCTTTCAAATGCAAAGACCAGCTGATCCAACCTTGTCAGGAAGAGACGGCTTTTATTGGTGAAGAGAAAAAAAATGCAAACGCCGCACGATCCAACTTCGCATCCTGCAAAATAGGCAGTGATATGACTCTTCCAACAAGGCCATGGGCGTGTTGGTGTAGTCGGCAGTAGGAGCGTTATCCATTGACTTTATCACCAGGATAAATATCGTTTTCCCTTTATTTGTTGAAAAAAAAAAACGTGCATTGTGGGAATAGGAGAGGGAAAGGATGAAGTGAAAAAAAAAAAATTAAGCAGAGATGGGAGGGAGAGTGTTCATTTTGAATGTTTTCTTCCGCCGGGTGGCAAGGGAAGCCATACGTTGCATAAAGTTTTGTTTTTTGCCGAGAGAGTCGGTGCTGGCGGAGCCATTGGCCACGCGGGCATAGTCAGCCAGGTCGGTGGAGGATTGGACTTGGCGAAGCTCCTGTTGGCTATAGAACGAAGGGATAGGCCGGGTCTGACGAGGTGAAGAGGTATGCTGGTCAGGGCGGGGTGACAGGTCCTGAGCTGAGGTGGAGTGGCTGAGGATGGCCGACAGGTTGACAGGCGATGCATCCTTGGGGGAGGGGGATGTGGCGGCAGGTATGTTGTGATGAATATTGGTGGTAAGCAAGGGGAGAGGCGGGTTCAGACTGGACAATGACTTGCTTCGTCGACGCTGAGCGCGGGTAGTAACGGCAGCGGGCGCAGGGCTGGTGGCTCCGATGGGACTAGAGGGGGGAAGAGGCTGTTTGACGGAGGTGGTGGCGTGTGTGGATTGGAGAGGCACAATGGTAGCGATGCGGGGCTCGTTTTCGACAGTGTCGACGGATTGGTATGAACCAATAGAATGGTTGGACGCATTAGCGGCATTGGGCGCGATGGCATGGTAAGGGGAGGTAGGGGAAGAGGCTGGTGGATGGGCTGGAGACACTGGCGAACGAGATTGTGGAGAAAGTTGCTTAGGGTAACGAGGTTGCTGGTGTTGGAGGTGGTGATTATGTTGGTGGTGGGGTTGCTGGTGGTGAGGAGGTTGTTGGTGGCGAGGTTGTTGGTGATGGGATGGTGGGTGGTATTGTGGTGGTCGGTGTTGAGACTGGTGTGGTGAAGGATGGTGATGACGAGGCTGGGGTAAGCTGGGCTTGGCCGATGCATCCACCTCCATTTTTTTTTTACCAAACATGGAGACCAGGCGCCGGATGGAGGTCTTTTTGGACAGTGACTTGTTGGCCAGGGAGTTCTTTTTGGCGGTGGGCTCGGTGGGCATGGGCGGATGGGTGGAGGAAGCATGGCCAGAGCTGGCAAGGGCAGCGCGGTTTTTATATTTGAGGGAGGAAGAGCGGACAGGAGAGGTGCCGAGGCTGGAGCGGCGGTGCGAGGAGATGATGGAAGTGCGTTTGTTGGCACGCGACACAAAGGAGGCGCCTTCGAAGCCGTCGATGGAGAAGGACTCAAAGGCGGGAATCAAGCACATGAAGGAGTCGACCGACGATCGGTTGTTTTTCTTCTCTTGAAAGTAGGAGAGCTCGGGCAGTTGGGGAGCGACGGACGAGATGGCCGAGTTGGTATTGAGGGAGATGTCGATCTTGAATTCCATGTCAAAGAGGCTCATCAATTCGCCAGCGAGATGTTGAGATGCCGCAAAGGATGACAGGCCGGTGTCGCTTGTCCAGCTGATGCGATGGTGGTTCAGTCGGAAGCTCTTTCGTCGCTGTTCCTGCAGCATAGGGTTTGGCGACGTTGGCGAAGTGGGGGAGAGGAGAGTGGATGGACCGGAGGATGGTATGGTGAGGCTGGGAGGCTTATTATCCTTTGGTTTGGCAGGAGTGAGGGCAGGTGAGGAAGAGGCGGTACCGATGGGGGTGTCTATAGAGGAGGAACTGACGCTAGTACAGCTGTCATTTGAGGTGACGCTGGTTGTTCGCCTAGGTGGTTGGATTTCCTTGGTTGGGGTGTCCAATGCTGGGTCATCCAGATAGCTTGGGTCTTGTCGCATGGATTTGAAAGATTCCATGATTTGGACATATTCAGATAGGATGGTTTCAAGCGCTTCTTGGGTCATATCAACTTCATCCAGTGACCTGTAAATTAATAAAAGGGGCGTGTCAAAAAAAAAAGGGGGGGAAGCTGTTGAGCTTACTCCAAGGTGAAAAACTCCCATCGGGTCATTTCGTCCAACCATTCTGGAGGAGTGATGTTATAAATATATTCGACCGTGTTCTTTATCAGAGCAGTCTTTCGTAAAGAGTGCATGTCGGGAGGGGCAAAAGTGAGCTGGGCGAGCTTATAGTTGGAAATGGCGGCGAGCTGAATGGGCGAATGCAGGCCATCGACCAGCTGATGGATTGCCACTTGTGAGGCTGAACTTCCGGACCGTTTCAATAAACTGCTTGCTCGCTGAGGGGGCATCTTTTTTGTTGAAACAAACTTTAGCAAAAAAAAAAAAAAAAGAAAAGAAAAAAGAAGAAAAAAAGACCCCAACCCAAGAATCCAGCTTTTTTTTTTTTTTTTGCTCCTGTGTCGTACAAAGAAATGTAAAAGATGGCCAATAAGGCCCCCAAAGAACAAAATGGCAGCTCGCATTTTTATTTTGGATTGCTTCCATGACGAGCCTATCCAAACGTAGTGTCGCCTAGTCCTCGGCATTTCTTTGAGAAGTCATTGGTATATTCTTTAAACTTTTTTAACGATCGGTGCCTGAGAAAAAAAGAGTAAGCCACGTGGATGTTCAGAGAGCTGTCATGCTTCTTACCCTAATATGCCTTTGATAAAGATATCCTTGTCGGTTTGATTCACCAGAGCAGATGGAAACCCTTCCTATTTTCATATAAGCAAAAAAAAATAAAAAATAAAATAAAGTTGCCGAGCATAAATAGCCAAGGTATTAAGGGAAGGCGTCTTGTTACCTGAGCCAATAAGACTTGTAACCATTGCCGGCTTTGTTGCAAATAATGAGTCGTAAGCTTGTACAAAACATCAACCAAGGGTTTAGAAAATGAGCGTGGCACACCACCTCCAACACCCTAAAAATAAAAAGCAATGTCGTACAAAAGGAAAAGGTCAGAAAGTTAATCAGAAGTGACACAACCATATTTAGATGCATGGAACTCTCTTTGTCTCCCTAGCAATATGGTCTTTTTTTTTTTTTTTTTTTTTACTCACCATCAGCAATTTCTCCATCACTTGAAAGCCAACTTTTAAAATCATATTATTGACCAATTCGTTCACCTTGTCATCATTGGTATCCTGGCATACTACAAAGTCCGCCTGTAGAAAAAAGGAGTATTAGCTTTCTTTCTCGGTCCCTTCCTTCTTGTCATGTACCATGAATGTCAAGGCAGCCTTGAGAGCCAATCGTTCTTGTAATCCCATGGCAGCAATGGCAAGGGAAAGAATGAAATCCCACCGTTCTGCAGCCAATTCACAAAACAGTCTCGGGCATCTCAGCGTGATCTAAAAAGGGAAAATCGTTTCAGGCACCATTTTTTTTTTTTTTTGCCCCATCCTTTGGCTTACACGATCCAGCAAATTAAAGTAGCTGTGAATCACATCTGGGCATTGCTCCATATCTGACAATTAAAAAAAGTGAGCGTCATTCTTCACTCCATTGATTTGTTTTTACCGGCTGTGGAGGTGATCCCTTGAAAGGTGCAGGTGGTCAAGCTGTCAAACAAGGAACAAAGGACAGGAAGGTGAGGAGGATGGCCGCCATAGACGGTGATGACGAGAGACGTGGTTTCGAGCCAATAAGCAAACCTGCCAGCCTTGTAACCCGAGTCAATCAAATGGGTAAGATCGCTAAAGGTCAAGGTCAGCAACGGCGACATGGATCGTATACCGGCTTCAAGAAACTGAGTCAGGATGCGTGCAATGTCTTCATCCTTGCTCCAATGCAGCATGCACTGCTGGATCACGTGCTGCAATGAAGCAGTGGTTTCCTGGAAGCCTTCCACCTGGGTGCACATAGCTGACAACTGGCCGCTGGCAAATGCATCGAACTGCCTGTTCCTTTCGCTCAGTGAAGCGTAATCGTCGTCCGGTGATTGGATCCCTTTGCAGCAGGCTGTCAGATTTTTCAATTGAGAGAGCATCGTTGTCCGTGCCATCTCTTGATCCTGCTGAAATCCATACTCAATGGCTTGAAAGATACTGGCTGTAAGCGTCTGGTGCCAAAAAAAAAAAAAAAAGTGAGTATGATCTGGACGAACCCTTTCTATTTTCATTGCAGCGAGCCATACCATCAATGGCCGTAGAGAACGTTCAATGGGTAAGACTTGGATGACTGCCGCCACAGATTCTACGACTTTGTGCATGGCCAGGGGCTGGCAGCAGAAGAAATGAGTGACACAGGACATGGCATCGTGTTTTTCTACGAATTCTAGATTACCTCCATGGTGGACGCGGACGTGGAACCATACACAGCCATGAGGCTGTCCAGATTATCAATCAGCGATGCTCGGCAAGTGTTACAAATATTGGCAAACGAATTAGCCGCTTGCATAGAAAGTCTAGGTTCACCCATACAAGGCACAATAAAATTCATGGCGGAGACGAGGTATTGGGGGTGTTCGTTAAGCCAGTCGGCAAGAGATCCTGGAAGAAAAAAAAATGAGCCCACTTCTTGGGTTCTCTCAAGGGACGTTACCAAGAAGGCCGAGGCAAGTGTTTCTTAGACGAATATTGGGGTCCGAAGCAAGCTGACTAAGGAAAGTGGAGGCAAACAGTTTGCTGATGTGGTCGTTTTCGCTGGCTGGGATTTCTTCAGACACCATGCGGAGGCAGAACAGTGAAGCTTCGAGAGGCAAAGTGGCGCCTTGTTGCATATAGGCAAAGATGTGATTGGTCTCAATCGTCAGCAGCTCACTTCCAAGCACAAAATAAACATTGATCATAGTGTCACCCAGGTCACGACGACAGCTACGGAACTTGTCCTTGAGGTCTACAAGTGTAAAAGGTCAAAATGGGTATGCCTAGGTCTCCACCTCACCTTTTGTCCAAGATTGCCACACACTGCTCCCGGGAAAGACAGACTTTTGCTCAATGATGCCAAGGAGGTCGCGATAAAGGGCTAGAGCAGTTTCGCCGCATTGGCGATTCCAAGCCAATTGCTCATTATCGGTGGGTTGCGTCAAGGAAATGTCGTCGTCGCCGTCGGGAATGGCTGCTGCATGTCGTACAGGAATCAGGCCTTGGTCAAACAAAGTTTCTTGGAGCATGAACCAAAAGTTGAGGGGGATTTCGCTAACAGCCTGGTCAACAGGGTAAAAGCCAGGAAACCCGGTCAGTTGTAGGATCATCGTCATGAGGTTTCGGATTTCAGGAAGCGCAAGCTGTCCAGCAATGTCATCTACATAGGTTTCGGCAAATGTCGTCAACAGTTTCGCCAAAGCACGTCCTAAGATTTCATCTTCCTCTAGACGGTGGCAAAAGAGATGGCATAAAGATCATGATAAAAAATAGAGAGAGAGAGAGAAGCGTGGACTTACCTTCAAGGCTGGTCTTGCATTTCAGCATGATCGCGTCGCTTGTAAAGGATACCAGCAGCCCGTTTCGAAAGTTCTGGTAGTTGCTCCAAGTTGATTGTTGCATGCCTTCGATCAAAGCTTCGGCTGCCACCTCTAGGACATCGTCGTTCGACACTAGTAGCTTCATGGTTTGCTCTAATAATGGGTATGCTTGCCTGGGTGGGGGGGGGGTTAAAAAAAATAAAAGAGTGTGAGGTGATTTGATTACGTAAATTTGCAGCAGATAACGCACTCTATATCGATCCCATACTGGATCCAGCTGGCGAAACACTTCAATGCTATTTCAGTACTTTGGGATTGGTGCAATAAAGTTGCTAATGTCGATAACACCAACGGGATCGCGTCTTTACACTCCTGCAGGATTTGCACTCTAGGAAGGAAAATTGGTACGTGCCGTCTTGTTTTTTTTTTTCTTTACCTGCGAGTACCGGTCAGGTCAGCATTAGAGACTTCTTGAGGTAAGAGGGTCAAGTATTCCAAGATGACTTGATTGGTGGTGTCGGCTCCGAAAGTCGAAGCGCCGGTGGCCAAGGCGTTGACGGTTTCGGGAATGAAATGCTGACATTGTTCAGGCGTGACTTTGAAACCATAGCTAATCAGCTATGACACATACATCATAAGAATAGATGGACAGTGAGTATCAGGGAACGTCAATAAAAGAAAGGGAGGACGAGCTACGTACGGCAACACAGAGCTTTCGTACAATATACATTGGGCCGCCACTGCATTTGATGGTCCAGCCAATGAGCTCGCTTCGCAGCCATTCCACGCGCTCGCTTGGTAAAGTTGCCCTAGGAGCAAGCAAAGGGTGAGTATCGATGAAATAGGGCAGGCGGTTCATTCCGGCAACGTACCAGTCGCGAGCAATTTTGACTTGGAACGTATGGGCACCAAAAAACTGGCTTGCCTCGGACTAGACATGATAAAAAAAGTGGAGTCGATGAATAATGACCAGCCAGTTCTATTAAGGTGCCAGGACATACATTTAATGACAATAGCTGAGATGCGAGTTCCCAGGCTTCGGGCAGTCGCTGGATCGCTTGCATCTGCTCCTGTAGTGGTTTTGCTGCTCGTTGATCGGCTGCCGCATAGAATTGCTCTACCAGCTAAAATAGATATAATGTATTTAATTAATGGATGTTTGTTGGCCCAACGATAGAGCTATACCTGTTGTACATGGCCAGCTGTCAGTGGTTGTAGCATGGCGTCAATGAATGGAAAAAAAAAAAAAAGTGAGCAAAGAGAAATGGGTCTGCAGTCAAAGCGTTGCCTTTTTTTTTTTTTTCTGGCGGCTTTTTGGCCCCGCCATCTTCTTGTTTTTTTTCCCCTTTACGTTTTTTTCACCCATCCAGCTCAACCATGAATATTCGCCAGGCCACCGTAAGCGTTCTCTTGATCGATCTACTGCGTGGGCTCTTGTCTCTTTCGCTGGTATTGATTCTTTTTCTTTTAATGTTGCCTAGGTGGACGATTTGATTTCCATTCAAAACTGCAATTTATTGGACCTTCCTGAAAACTACCAAATGAAATACTGTAAGCCAGCACCATGCTCTAGCGAGATCAGCATTGCCTCATTTTTTGATGTTCCATTAGACCTGTATCATGCCGTGTCCTGGCCCCAGCTGTCCTACGTTGCTGAAGACGAAAACGGCAAAATCGTTGGTTACGTGCTTGCTAAAATGTAAACGTCCTCTTGGTCATGTTCGCTAGGCACTCACTTCCCATTTTTATCGCTCTTCAGGGAAGAAGATCCAGCTGAAGTGCCACATGGTCATATTACATCCCTGTCAGTGATGCGCACATACCGACGACTGGGTCTGGCCGAAAAGCTGATGACTCAATCCTCAAAGCAAATGGTCGAAGTCTTCAACGCCCACTACGTGTCATTGCATGTACGAAAAACAAACCGTGCTGCCATTGGCCTTTATCGCGACACCCTCAAATTCAGGTAAAACATGGAATGGGAAAAGCTAGAAAAATCGTGACCGAAGATCTGACACCTTGGTTTTTTTAACGCCTGATCAGCGTGCACGAAATTGAAAAGAAATACTATGCCGACGGTGAAGATGCTTATGCCATGCGCTTGACCTTCAAAGAGCCCAAAAAGCCCTTGGTTCGAGGAGTAGTAGAAGAAGTCAATGTTGCAAACTAGATATAGAATCGTTATTTATATATAAAAAAAAAGGGGGAAATCAAAAGCAAGGATGGTCTGTACAAGAAAGGACGGCAATAACCAATGATGGATAAAGCAAAAAAAAAAAAAAAAAAAAAAAAAATACTGTGAGGGGGAATCAATACACGTATGCGCTAGATGCTGGTATGAAGAGCTACTCTTCATTGGATGGTGTGGGATTGACGAGAGCGTCGTGCAAGAATTTTTTGATATGAACCAAAAGCTCCTTTTTAATCGACTCGCTGATCATGCCTACCAACAATAGATGAGTATCCCTGCCTTGACCCGCCGATGTTTGACGATGCTTACTCCTGCCATGATCTGAATTCATCTCGATCAGCTCTTCCATAGTTACATTGTCTTTCCGATCTTGAATGGCAGCTACAGAAGAAAAATAAGAAATCGCTCAGCATCACCTCGGTAGTCCCCGCCACCTACTGCGACAGTGAGCATAGTAGGCATCGGACCAGTTGGCCTCCGTTAGCTTTGATTTCAATAATGCTAGTAACCTTGGTGAGAAGGAGGTTGCATAAATAAAGAATGTAAAAAAAAAAAAAGAGCCTGATGGGTTTCTCCAAACCGTAGCTCCCGCGTTTCCCTTACCGTTGTTTTTCCCCCGAGTTTACAAACTGACGGCTCAATGCAGCTATCAATTCGTCATCTGGAGTGGCCATTACTTGGATTCGGTTCACCTTTTATTTTTTTGGTCGTTGAGAAAAAAAGAAAGGAAAAAAAAAAAGAACGAATCTGGCTGCGAAAATGCATTATACGCACTCAACTACAGTATTCCACCCAGGAAAAGGTTGAATTGACGTCATTTGGCCATTTCTCTCTGTACTGAAGCTGTTTTATATCCTTTCCTATTGGCATTGAGTGTAGCTTGATCAACGAGAGCTCCCATGACCGGAGAACTAGGGCGCAACAGCCCAGAGATGACCAACGCCACGTTCTGCATCGCTTAGATCCTTTGTCTTACTGGTTGAGGATGGGTTTTTGGCGGGCTTCTTCATTTCCAGCGTCATGGGCTGTGAGGTTTTCTAAATCAAGGTAAGTCGTGGTGCGGTTCGAACAAAACACTTACTTCTTCATCAGACACTGTAACAAAAAAATTGGGATAAGAAAAGTCTTTTCATACTCTACTGTTTTTTTATTGGTCCTAACCTCATCTTGACCACTTATATCATTCATGCTTCTTACCTGTATGCATTCAAGTACAGTTCAGTGGCCTGGAGGTCACTGCCATATTCAGTCTCCGCACCTGTGCACTGGATTCTGGGCGAGTGCACGCAAAGCAGTGGTTGGTGACCCCCCTGGTGAAAATGGTAGTTTTTTAGCTGGAGAATCGGAGTTCTCAAAACGAAAAGGATCAAGCGTTGGCTGGGTAGCCATCGCATATCGGCCTGATTATTTCAGCATCATCATCATTCATCGATTTGCGAATCCAGATAAAATTTCATTGTGGTCCAGTAACTCAAAACGTGCTGTTTAGCATTTTTGTTTTTTTTTTCTGAAATGACGAAAACGAATTTGCGTGGCAACATTCAATCGCCGCAAAGCATCTTCCATTCCTGGAGGGCAGGCAATCAGCGAGTGCAGCCCTGCTTGCTAAAACATAAAAAAAAATAAAAAGTCCAGCTTCGAAAGCCCCAAGCTCAACCTTCTCCAAAACAAGACCCTGCCTTTTCCAAAGGATTCCATAGTTATATTTCTCCAAAGCCGACCAAAAATTCAAAGTCTTGGTTTGATGAAGAAGCGTCGATGTCGTGTGCACCTTGATCAATGTTACACTTGACGGAAGCGATCTTACTCGCGCAAGAGAGCAGCTACTTTTTGCTGATTCCTTGGTTGCCCATTAGGAAAAGACAGTAGAGTGGGGAGGGGGTGAAATGACACAATGAAAAAAATAAAAAGGCACAGCCGCCAGACCTTGGCAGGAGGACAGATGAGTGTGGGCAAGCCTGCTTGAGGAGTTGTGCAGCCCAAGATGATTGTCTCGTCCATACCTACTTCCGAGGCTTATGTGATAGACACTTGGAGCTTGAGGTCTTGGAATGAGTTGAAAGAAAATAGGAAAATGACATTTTGAGTGGCAGGATAAATGGTACAGACGATAGCCTATTGACTACTGTTGGAGTCTGTTTAAAAGAAAGGAGAAACTTGATGATGGTATATTGTTGTAGCTCACTCATCACATCTCTGACTTTTTGGGCATCTCACCTGGGCAATTAAAATCGAAGAGCGGCATGTCTGGCTTTGAAAACCTTGTCACCCACTGCCATTTCCTTTTCCTCGGATCATCCGACTGCTCTCGGCAACATGCTTTTTTTTTCTGGAAGTGCAGTGACAACTTAAACTTCTGAACCACGTGATCCAGAACCTTTTCATACAAACAAAGTATTAAAAATTAAAAAAAAGAAAGAAAGAAAGACGGCGAGCGGCTGACGCTTTTTGACGGAACCATTAAAAAAACGACTTGACAAACGCTTGAAAAAGAACGGGCGATCAAGGAAGATGGAGTCTGTCTGGTGTTTTTTGATCGCGTGGGTCAGACCTTTTCAGGGTAACCAAATTGCACAGAGACTCGTACTCCCCGCAGATCTTCGGTGACACACAAACTACAAAAAAAAAAGAACACCACAGTCGACTGGGAGGTTTCATTGTCATTAACTTTTTTTTTGCAGGAGAGAATAAAGCGAGTTCCAAATCTTAAAATTTGCACCATTGGGAGCCCTAAAAAAAGAAGGGTCCAAGTGCTCCGCTTCCGGCTTTCTCCTCCACTACAACTTTCTTTCTTTTTTATCAAAGGGTAAGCGAGACATATCTTCAAAGTAGAAATAAGTTGGGCAAGTCAAAAACGGTAGATTTGTCACCTAGCCTGTGTCAAAATAAAGTTGCAAGGTTGGTTTTTTTTTTCCTTACAAATGGGACGATAAGTTATCGCATTTGGAAAGAGAGGCTTTTCTTTCTAAACTCAGCTTGTGTTGCAATAAAGTCATGATCAGTTTTTTTTTTTTTTTCCACTTTTCCTTTTTCTTTTCCCCTCCTTCACACCCATCCTTTCCTACCCAACCATGGGTTTCGCTGAAAATTTGAACGACAAGGTCGCCCGCTCTGCCATTGGTAGATACTTCCAACTGGAAGGTTCCGGTGCTTACCGTGAACGCAAGGGAACCACGTTTTTGAAAGAAATCCGTTCTGGCTGGACCACCTTTTTTGCCATGGTAGAGTGAACATGGGCAAAAAATAGGACCACGTTCTCAGTGTTTTCTTTATTTGTTTAGGCCTATATTATTTCGGTTAATGCATCGATCATCTCTGATTCAGGAGGTACCTGTGTCTGTGTGCCCACCGCCAACGATCCTACCTGTGACAACAACATGGATTACATGAACTGCGTCTACCAAGTCAAGCTGGACATGATCATGGCTACTTCGATCATTGCCATGATTGCTTCGTTTTTGATGGGTGTCTTTGCTAACCTGCCTCTCGGTTTGGCTCCTGGGTAAGCCGATCTTTTGTCACAAAAAAAGAAATAATCTCCCTTGTCAAGATTTTTGGCGTTTCCTTTTTTGGGACATGTGCACCCCATCCGTTTTTCAGACTCATTTCGGTTACTCACTTTTTTTTCCTTCTCAGTATGGGTTTGAATGCCTACTTTACGTACACTGTGGTTGGTTACCATGGCAGCGGCAAGGTTTCGTACGAAACTGCCCTTGGCGCTGTGTTCATTGAAGGTCTTATTTTCTTGGTCCTGTCCATCTTTGGTATCCGTCAGTGGTTGGCCCGCATCATCCCCATGTCCATCAAGATCGGTATGGGCTGTGGCATTGGTCTTTACCTCTGTTTCATTGGCTTGCAAACCTCGGCTGGTATTGGCCTGGTCACCCTGGATCCTGCCACCCTCGTCACTTTGGGCGGCTGTGTGCCTGGTGCTAAGAATGCTGAAGGGTAAGCTGCGCCCATCCCCCGTCAAGGTCTCATCCTTTCTTTTTCTTTAGCACTTGTAAATGGGGTCATATGGAAAACCCCACCACCTACATGGGTATTCTTGGCCTCATGTTGATGGCCATCATGATGTTGTACCGTGTCCGTGGCTCGATTCTGTTGGCTATTATCTTCATCTCCGTCATCTCCTGGCCCCGTAACAGCGCCATCACCTACTTCCCCTACACTGACCGTGGTGAAACCATGTTCAGCTACTTTAAGCAAGTGGTGTCTGTCCATGGCATGACCAAGTAAGTCAAGCTCCCAGAAGAGATGAATCAAAAATCAACTGACCTCTCTTTTTTTTTCCCAGTACCCTCAACAAGATGAACTTTGATCTGACTGGCAAGGACCTATGGATTGCCTTGATCACCTTTTTGTATGTTGATATCCTTGATACCACTGGCACCATGTACTCGATGGCCAAGTATGGTGGCTTCACCAACAAGGCTGGTGACTTTGAACGCTCCACTCAAGCTTTCTGTGCCGACGCTTTGACCATCACCATCGGCTCCGTCTTCGGTAGCTCCTCTTGCACAGCCTTTGTGGAATCTGGTGCTGGTATTGCCGAAGGTGGCCGTACTGGTTTGACAGCCATCACCATTGCCTTTGGTTTCTTCATCACCATCTTCTTCAGCCCCATCTTTGCCTCCTTCCCTCCTTGGGCCACTGGTCCTGCCTTGATCGTCGTGGGCTCCATGATGACCTCTTCTGTACGTGTGACCGATACAAATGGAAAAAGTCGATGACTGACCCTTCTCTCTTTAGATCCGTCACATCAATTGGGATTATCCTGGTGATGCTATCCCTGCCTTCATTACCCTTGCTGTCATGCCCTTCACCTACAGCATTGCTTATGGTGTGATTGGTGGTATGTTGTCTTATGTTGTCATCAACGGCTTTGTGTACATCGTTGACAAGGCATCCCGTGGCTACGTCCGTCCTGACTACAGCAACCGTGAAGAATGGTGGGTGGCTGCTTTCTCCACTCCTATGACTCCCTTGTGGATCCGCTACCTCATTGCCAAGTCTCGTGGTGAAAAGGACTTTGACTGGCACCAAGACGACGGTGAATTCGACGACGACGAAACCTACCTCGAAGAAGAAGAAGATCCCGACATGGTTGTCGTACCCACTTCCCAACTCGATTCAGAAATCCACTTGAACGAAAAGGAAATGCACATGTACTAGGTTCCTCTTTCCTAGTATTATTTTTACTTCATTATCCCCTCCTCCATTGTAATAAAATATTTCCACTCACCGGTTAAAAAACCCCACAAAGTGCCAGCATGATTTTATTTTATTTTATTTTATTTGCTCTCTTCCCTGCCAGCTCCGATATTATATGCTTGACGATGCCACACTCCATTTGTCAGCATCCTACAGCACACGTTCGTGCGTCCCTTGCTCTGTAGCGCCATGAAAGGCCTCAAACTCGGAGTCAATGCCGACATGTCGGACTTCCGATGTGTTCAACCTGGTGGCCTGCAGGCCCTGGAGACAATGCAATGTTTCCCTTTGGGCATGGCCACTTTTATTTAAGCTTCTAAACCGAGATTTTCTAACACTGCATCGAGGATATCTAGTTTTGCATTGTATTCGCGCTCGAGCTCTGTCCATCCTTCTTTCGTGTCACCAAACATGTTGCCCACGCCGCCTAGATCATCATACTCGACGCTATAAAGCTTGCCAAGGTAATAACGCAGCTCGTCAACAAACGGAATGGAATCTTTGTCAAACGAAGAAGAGAAAAGAAGGTTAAGCATCCTATCAAACTGAGCCATGTGCTTTTTTCTTTTCTTTTTTTTTTCCTCTCTCACCTGTTTCTTGACGGCCAGCAATGGTTTGGGCGCTTTGACGGATGAGATTTTGAAAGGCGTCTTGATGGATATAATCGTCAAAGTGCTTAGCAAAGTACTGTGTGCACCATTGCTCGAGTCGGTCGACGTTCAAATCAAGGGCGGTCTGCATGAGGTCAAAGATAGGAAGAATCGGCTGGTCATGGCTGGTCAGGGCAATGGCCGCCAATGCTTTCAAGCGATCCATCAGCAGCAGGTCGGCGACTAGAAGAACATCATACGCTGCGTCGATGGGGATGGTGCACCGGTCGGTGTATAGAAACTCTAGTACCTACTCGGAAAAAGAAGTGGTCAGTCATGCGAATGCCGGGAGTGCCAAAGAGCTGGGCTTACAAACTGAAAGACGTCCGAAGGCACATCCGTCTGAACGACAGGCAGCTGGATGGTGGTGGTGTTTTCGTAGTGGATGGAGGATGTTTGTGCGGAGGCTTCGGCAAACGTGCCTTGGAGCATGTACTTGAAGTAGTCGGAACGGCACAGGAAGGATTTGTGGCAGGGAAACAGGATGTTTTCTTGCGTAAGATAGACAGCAACGTCGGCAAATGTGGTGGTGGGGTCCATCATGGAGGCAAGCGGCAGCGGCTGGGAAGAGTCGTCGGTGTGCACATATTCTAAGAATCGCTGACGGACCATCCAATCGGCTTCGCCTTGGCGTTCGACATGAGCGGCGGTAAACAGCAAGTGCTGCAAAAACTGTTCCATGTCCAGACGAATGCGGGCCATTTCCTTGGCATCGTACCCGAGTTGACGTTTCCGTTCATTCTTGGGGGTTTCCAAGAATTGTTGACATCGGACGGAGAGCTCAGGCATGTCCAGGTGACGGCATACAAACACTATATTTTCAAGCACTTGGTCGTCCGCATCACCAAGCTGGCCAGTGTAGATGTACCGCAGCACTGCGCCAAAGGCCGTGGGGTCGACCAAGGATTTGTTCAGCTTGATATTGGTCTGGCCCTTCCATCGCTCGAGCAGGTGCTGTTTGAAATAGGGAGATCGAGCTACGAGCATGCATCGGTGCGCAGCAAAGGAATGGTACTGGGCCGGTGGCGTGTCGGCTGTCGATGAGTTGGTGGGAGGGGCCATACGAATAGAGAAACAGACATCGTCAAAGGGATGGTCATACAGTAAATCCGTCAGGAACGCAAGGTAGGGCTGGTTGGTGTCTGTTGCTTTTGTAATTTTGTACGAGAACAGCAGTGTCCGTATGTCACTGTTGAGAGCCCCATAAGCGCATCGTTCCCTGGGTGAAAAAAAAAAAAAAAAAAAAAAAGTTAGAAAGGCGTGCTCATTCATAGAGAAGCATTTGCTTACCCTTGAAATGTATTTGGATCACATTGGGCACCATTTTCTAACAGAAACTTGACAATCTCGTAATGACCACACAGACCTCGTCGATGAGTAGAAGAAAAAATGACGCTTAGTTTCCACCGGAAGGGTGCTGAGTCAGCAAACGTGCAGGACGAGACTTACAAGACCAATACAATGGACTGGCTTGCCAATCATCGACCTGATTAACACTGGCCCCAAAGCTACTGACGAGACTCTCGACTTTTTCTAGATCGCCTTGCTTACAAGCTGTACAGAGCTCATCAAAAACGTTATCGGCATTGGGATCCATTGTCAGCTCATAGTCGTCTGCCGCCACCAACGTGCCAACGGTGGTCATTTCTTGTTGGGCGAGCTCCATCACTCTACTCTTTGACACTGTCGACCCCTTTGTCATGTTGTCAATAAAGAAAAAAAGGGGGAGAGTCGGTTAATACTGTAAAAAAAAAAAAAAAAAAAAGAGTGGAAGAAGAAAGGGCAGGCGCAAAAGCTGGCTTTTTATTGTCGTGCATTGACCAGCATGGCCCAATCATTCTTTGTTATGGAGATGGCTATAGGGACAAGAAGCAGGAAGAAGCTTTTCAGGACCGAGTTCAGGGATACAGTAACCTTTGGTGTAGATCTTTGGTTCGTATAAAAAGTACAAAGGCACATAGCGACCCTGTTCGTTGGGATGGAAGGGGGTGCGGAGGAGGAATTTGTTGCGAGGCAGGCAAAAGTAGCGGATGAACAAAGCACGCGAACGTACAAGGAAACGGAACAAGAGTTTGGTTAACCAGGATGGATGGGGAATGCCAAAGGCATCCACTGCCTGGGGTTCCAACAGACAACCCACAAACTTGTGTACAATGGGCCACAAAAACTTGGGTAACCGAGTGAGTAAATGATTGATGGTGGGCAGAGCGCACTTCCAATTCGAGGGAGCATACTTGATTTCTGTCTTTTCGTATTCCTAAAAACCCCAACCGTGAGTTTTCTGTTGCCTTTTTATCCAACACGGTACCTCTTTGAATTTGAGTAATCCTTCTTTGGTGTGTGGCACATCCTTGATGTTCATGTTACGCCCAATCACTGACCAAACATGGAAAATGGCCTAGAAAAAAAAAAATCCAAAGTCAGCTGAAGCTCATCTACTCCTTAATCTTACATTAATTTCTCGGATATCCAACGAACGCCATTCATAGTTATTGATCCAGCGGATAGGCTCAGCCAAAAACAGTGAGAGCGTATAGAGATAGTCACCATTGCGGATAGGGTATTTGCCATGGATTTCATTGAGTCGTTGGATGGACTGGGCCGAGCGCTGGTACTGCTTTTGCACATCCTTTTCTGTCACGGCGTTACCTTCCATCAAGTGGTTTTGGATGCGAGGATACATATCGATCAGCTCTGACAGAATCAGCTCAGTATCCTCGGCTCGGCGAGTACAGTTCTTCTCAAATTCCTTTGTGCTGACCAATAGTTTGCTCACCGAGGGAACCACAAAGGTCTTGAACAAGGCAAATTCCAACGACGTTCGTGCCACGTCTAAAAAAAGAGTTAGTGTTCAAAATTCATGATCCTAGAGATCGGGGAGAGTGGTTGTGTCACCGTCTCCTTTTTCATACTTGGGAATTCTCTTCGAAAGATATCACTGTAGATCGCATGAGCAGCATCCAAATCATGTAAGATCGCTTCAGGGTCAGGGAACTTGCGCTTGAGTTCATCAAGACGCTGATATCGATAATAGCGCACAATGCCACAATAAACCAGTAATGCAGCTCCCATCATGGTGCTCGCTGACAGTTGAGGCAAAGACACAGGCATCGTTTCAAAAGAAAAAGAATCCTCGAGGACAAGAGAGAGAAGAAAAGAAAAAAAAAAAAAAAAAAGTGACGGCACCTTTTTAAATGGTTCAAGGTAACATAAAAACAGGTTTTTTGCGATGCGCCCAGTTGAACTAGAACTTTAAAAAGTCGGGCAACTCTCAAGGTGGGCGTTTTGGTGCATTACAAGTGTTCTTCACCTGACGTAGGAAAAAAAAAGAACAGGCACCCATTGAATCCCCGACGCATGGGCGGCCGGAGCAGCGGGTGATTTTTTTATTGTTGTCTCTTTTTTTTTTTGCTCTCCTTTTTTTTTTTTACTTTGCCTTTTTAATCAAGTTATCATACATCATGACCACAAGGTAATGCATAGAATACAAAGCAGGGGGTAGAAGTTATTGACGGTAGTAGCAGTGACACGAAAATGATTAAAGAAACCCTGCCTCAAAGAGGAGAGATTGCTGGATGATCAACTAACGCGTTGTTTTTTTATTCCTTGTATTGTTGACTCGTACAAAGACTTGATCGTTTGGTCTTATTATTAGATACAGGATCAACGTCAGCTGTGCGTCGAACTGCTGCTGAACAATTAGGTGACATTCAAAAACAACATCCTGGCGAACTCTACAATCTATTATCAAGAGTAAAAAAAAAAAAAAAAAAAAAAAAAAAAAACATCCTTTCAAATGGGCCAGGCTATTTTCTTACAGCTTTGTCCCTATTGTATCTCTATCTAGGTGGTCGTCCACTTGCGCAGTAGAGCATGGGATACGCGATGGGCAGCTGGATATGCTTTAGAATGTATTGCACAAAATGTCCCAGAGTGGACTCCTCAAGAAACCATATCTGAATCCGACGCATCCATCCAAGATGATCACAAACTTTCATTTGCTCAATTCGACCTCGCATCTGTTTTACATCATGGAAAACTGTTACTGGGATCTGCCGGCAAGGAATACGATATCGATCTATCCGACATGACCCCTGAAGAACGACTGGCCATGCAACGACGCAACCTACGTGAACGACTTGGTCTTGGTAGCCAATTTATGGATGGTACTAGAAAAAAAAAATCCCCCGCCGTTGCCACTCATCGAAACAGGCACATTCTCACCTTTTCTTACTCCT
Organism: Hesseltinella vesiculosa; assembly: GCA_002104935.1. Classification (NCBI taxonomy): domain Eukaryota; kingdom Fungi; phylum Mucoromycota; class Mucoromycetes; order Mucorales; family Cunninghamellaceae; genus Hesseltinella; species Hesseltinella vesiculosa. The sequence goes on along the minus strand of MCGT01000026.1, from coordinate 65,574 downwards.
GTGACTAGTCGACTTGTTGGACGATAACGACCTGGATACAAAGAAAAAAGTGAAGGCCGACACCCCTCCGGCCACACCCTCCTCCTCTAATATCCCTGCACCCACCCAGGCCGTCCAAGAAATCAACATGGCAGGCCTCTCTGCTCGCGAACGTAACATGCTCAAACGCAAAATGAAACAAGACGCAAAAATGAACAAAAACAAGGACAAGTACGTTGACCCTTGACCCCCCTCACCACCTTGCTGACCCCTCTCCCCCTCTTTTTTTTATTAGAGTGCGTGTCCTGGAACTCAAAGGGAAAACCGAAACGAAACCCATCAAAATTGAAAAGGAACCCGAAGGTAAACTAGCTTGACAATGAAACGCTCGCCTAACCTCTCATACCTCCCCGTTAGAGTTCAGCGTCACCGAACAACCACAGTCCAACAAAATCGTTGTGGAATCTAAAAAAGATACAAGCGAAACGTTCGAAGAAGATGCAATTGATTGGCCCTTCAAAATGATCTGTGAGCATCTGTGCATGGACCTGTTTGATCCGAATTGGGTAGTGCGTCATGGCGCTGGGATTGGCCTGCGGAGCATTCTCAAAGTACATGGCACTGGTGCTGGCAAAACTGGTAGGAACCGAAGATAAAAAAAAAAAATCCGCTGACAGATCTTTGTAGTCGGGTTCAGTAAAACTGAAAATGAAAAACAACATGACGTATGGCTGGAAGACGTGGCTATCCGATTGCTGTGCGTCTTCACCTTGGACCGATTTGCCGACTTTGTGTCTGATCAAGTAGTGTGCCCTGTGCGAGAGACCTGCTCCCAAACCCTGGGTGTTGTTCTTCAATTTATGCAACGCCAAGGTGTTGCACAAGTCCATGACATGCTCATGAAACTGATCACGCAAAACGATGCCGCCTTCGGCTCACGCTCGATCTGGGAAGTACGCCATGCAGCCCTCCTCGGTCTCAAATACATGGTGGCCGTCCGCAAAGACCTCGTCGACATGCTGATGGAAGGCACTACCACCGCTGTGCTGTTGGGCTTGCAGGACCTGGATGACGATGTACGAACTGTCAGTGCCTCGACAATCTTACCTGTCACCGCCGAATTCGTCCAACTCTCAACCAAAGAACGGATTCAACAACTCATGGTGACCCTGTGGGACTGCCTCATCGACCTGAAAGACGACCTGACGACCTCGACTGGTGCCGTGATGGACCTGATTGCCAAACTCTTTGAACAACCAGGTGTCATGGATATCGTCCGATCTGCCGGCTCACTCGCTGACCTTGTACCTCGACTCTACCCCTTCTTCCGTCACACCATCACCACTGTCCGCATGGCCGTCCTCAACACCCTCATGACCTTTTTACAATGCTCCACTGCTCCCGAATGGGTTGATGAAAGGGTCTACCGCCTCGTGTTCCAGAATCTCCTGGTCGAAGAACGACCAGACCTGATCCAGCGCTCCTTACAAGTCTGGACCGCCCTCACCATTGGCGGCGAAACGGACCAGGCCATTGTGCTCAACGGCAGTCAAAACTACCTCGGTGCGTGGTTTGAGCTGGCCATGACCCCCATCGGCCAGCCATTGGATGCACCCACCCACTTTTACAAACCTCCTGGTGTCTTTGGCTTTGATCGCCAAGTGAACAGCTCCAAAAAAGCCAACAAGCCCGTCGCACAAAAAGGATCGGTAAGAAGTTGAAATGACCAAAAAAAAGATGGATCTAACACATGGACGGGCGCTTCTCTTTTTTTTTATCGTTTTCCAATGATTAGGGCAACAGCGACATTCGACTTCCCGAAAAGAATGGAGCGGATAAGACAGACGACATTGCACACAACTTGGATGCTGGCATGATTGCACAAGATCTCTCTCTGGTGACGCCTGAACAAATCATGCGGGGCCGTGTCGCCTGCGGTCGAGCCCTCGGCATGATCATGAGCTGCTGGCCTGACGACTCGATGGAACTGTCCTATCAAGAAGTGCTGCTGTCCCTTTCCACATCACAATGGGCTATTAAGCGCCAGCTTGGAGCCTTGGTCATGGACGAATGGGCAAAGGCTGTGTTGCGAACTCGCCATGGCCTGACTGACATCACTGGGCCGCTGCCTCCTCAAGCCATCCTCGCCTCCAGCCACAACTTCCCTCGTATATTGTCCGAAGCCATGACCAAGAACTTGACAGAGCACGCGAATCGGTCGCCCGACGAGGCTGCTTTTTACTTTGAATTCGTGCAACTGCTCCGCCGTATCCGTGGTGAATGCCTGGCCTTGCTCAATGGTTTTTCTGAGGCCGGTGTACCCAACATCCCAAGCCTGCCTGCCCATGTCATTGGCGATGCCCCTCCCGATTACTCTGGCGACCTGTTCACCATCGACACTGCGTCCTGGCTCGTCTCTGACGCTTACGAGCCCCTTCTTGGTCACATTCCCGCCAACTTGGCCAAGAAAGCCCGAGCGACACTCCAACAATCACTTGACGAACGTCACCGTCGCGTTGTTGCCTCCATCGGCTACTATGGCGATCTCAAGGAAAAGGCCGAACTCCATGTCTATGCTGCTACCGCCGGTGCGGTTGTCTCTCTCGGCACCCTTCCCAAAACTCTCTCCCCACTGGTCCGCAGCGTCATGAACAGCCTCAAGGTAACATCATCACTTGGAGAGGGAATCACGCTCTTATTTTTTTTTCTTGCGCTAGTTTGAAGAGAATACTGAGCTTCAGCAACGATCAGCATCAACCTTGGTGGATTTGATCGCCTTGTGCAGCGATATGCCCAAGAACCCAATTGACAAAATCATCAAGAACCTAGGTATCTTCCTTTGTCGCGACCCTTTGACCACGCCTATCCTCGAAAACGACACAAACACAGAAGGCATCGAAACGATTGCCCAATCCCTAAAGACCACAAAGGAAGCAAATGCCCAGCAGGAACAACAATCGCTCGAAGCCAAGTGGATGAAGCGCGGTGCCGAATTCTCGTTTGCCGCCATCTGCCAGCGGTTTGGTCCCCGCGTCTTTGATATGGTCCCATGCCTTTGGGATTCCTTGACAGGTGCTCTGACCCACGTGTTTGTCTCGGGCGAACACGACATTGCGCTCGCCAACAAGGCGATGGCAGCTGATCTCAAGACGGGCCAGCTGGTGATTGACGCCATCTCACTCTTCACCACTGTCACGCCTGTGCTCTCACGCGAAGTCTGGCCACGTGTCGAGCTTCTGATTCCTCTCATCGGCAAGGCGCTTGTCTCCTGCTACACGATGATCCGCCTGGTCAGTGCCCGCTGTCTCGCTGTGGTGGCCGATGTCATGACTGAAGCAACCATGCCGTTCATTGTCGACCAGCTGCTGCCTCTTCTTGGCGACACAGCCTCGGTGACGAATCGTCAAGGCATTGCTGAGCTTGCCTACCACTTGGTCCAGCGCCTTGATACCAAGATTTTACCTTACACCATCTTCCTGATCGTCCCCATCTTAGGCCGCATGAGCGATGCAGACGAGGCCGTCCGCTTGATCTGTACCAACTGCTTTGCCATGCTGATCAAGCTTGTGCCACTGGAAGCCGGCATCCCCGATCCTCCTGGTATGTCGCAAGCCCTACTTTCCCAGCGTGACGAAGAGCGCAAGTTCCTGGCCCAGCTGCTCGATAGCTCCAAGGTCGAGAGCTTTACCATTCCCGTCAAGATCAACGCCGAGCTGCGCAAGTATCAGCAAGACGGTGTCAACTGGCTCGCCTTTTTAAATCGCTTCCAGTTGCATGGCATCCTTTGCGACGACATGGGGCTCGGTAAAACGCTGCAGTCCATCTGTATCCTGGCCAGCGACCACCATCTGCGCCACAAACGCTATGAAGCCACACAAGCACCCGACGCCATCGCCTGCCCGTCACTTGTCGTCTGCCCTCCTACCCTCACCGGTCACTGGTTCCATGAAATCAAGCAATACGCCAACAATCTCAAACCGCTCATGTACACCGGGGGCCCGAACGAGCGCAAACGCCTCCGCGCATCGCTCCAACAAGCCGATGTCGTCATCATGTCCTACGATATCATCCGCAACGATATTGACGTGCTCCAGCCCATCTTTTGGAACTACTGTATCCTGGACGAAGGCCACATCATCAAGAACGGCAAAACCAAAATCACCAAAGCCATCAAGAACCTCCAATCGAATCACCGCCTCATCCTGTCTGGCACACCCATCCAGAACAACGTGCTGGAACTCTGGTCTCTCTTTGACTTTTTGATGCCTGGCTTCCTCGGCTCTGAAAAGACCTTTAACGAACGCTTCAGCAAACCTATCCTCGCTAGTCGCGATAGCAAAAGTTCGTCCAAAGAACAAGAAGCGGGTAAACCAAGACCGATGTTCTCGTAAAATCGCCCACTCACTCTTCTTTTTTTTTTTTTTTTTTTTTTTGCAGGTGCCTTGGCCCTCGAGGCACTCCACAAGCAAGTTTTACCCTTCCTGTTGCGACGTTTGAAGGAAGATGTCTTGCATGACCTTCCACCTAAAATCATCCAGGACTATTATTGCGAACTCAGTGACCTCCAGGTAAAAAAGCCGGCATGCGTTTCTCTTTATTGCAGGTCATTGCCATATTCACCCTCTGTTTCTCCGTGTGTTAGAAATCGCTGTATGATGAATTTTCTCAATCCCAAGCCAAAGGCCAGGTGGACCGCACTTTTGGCTCGTCTGGGCCATCGTCGGCCACCCACATTTTCCAAGCACTACAATACCTGCGTAAACTCTGCAACCATCCGCTTCTTGTTGTCAACCCCAGCCACCCAAGCTATCCCAAAGTTCAATCGCAACTCCAACGCACCAACCGTTCGCTGCATGATATCCAGAACGCACCCAAATTACTGGCCCTCAAGTAAGTGATAAGCTAGAAACCCGACAATCTTACCAACTCACTTTTTTTTTTCTTCCAATAGACAGCTTTTGGGTGAATGTGGTATTGGCGTGACACCAAGCGAGGCCGAGTCGGATCCTTCAGGAGTGATTGCTGGTGGAGCGGTCAGCCAACATCGAGCATTGATCTTTTGCCAGCTGAAGACCATGCTGGATATCATTGAAAATGATTTGTTCAAGAAACTGATGCCCTCAGTGACCTATTTGCGGCTGGATGGCTCGGTGGATCATACCAAGCGACACGACATGGTGACAAAATTCAATGCCGACCCGTCGATCGACGTCCTGCTGCTGACGACCCATGTTGGTGGCCTGGGCCTGAATCTGACTGGAGCCGACACCGTTATCTTTGTCGAGCACGACTGGAACCCAATGAAGGACCTGCAAGCCATGGATCGAGCACATCGTATTGGCCAGAAAAAGGTCGTCAATGTCTACCGCCTGATCACACGAGGCACCTTGGAAGAAAAGATCATGGGCTTGCAGAAATTCAAACTGAACATCGCCAACACCATTGTGAACCAGCAAAATGCTGGCCTCAAGAGCATGGGTACCGACCAGATCCTGGACCTCTTCAATGTGGACGATGCTGACCAAAAGAAGAAAAAGAAGAAAGCCGCCCAAGGGCCCGACGAAGTCGAGGCCACTGCCGGCATGGGTGCAGCCAAAGCCGTCCTCGAAGACCTGGAATCACTCTGGGACGAAAAGGATTACAACGAAGAATACAACTTGGACAATTTCATCAGCAGCCTGCAATAGATTTTTCTTTTTTTTTTTACCAATTATTTATGCATTTCCCCCCTCTCTCATCCCATCTTTCTAGGCAACAGTTTTTTTTTTTACATACCAAGCTTCGCAATTTTTTTTTTCATGTCAAATAAAAAAGACACAAAAATTTGACCTAGTTTATTAGAGGTGAGTCCATCTAAATTTGTTTTTGGTTTGAAATCAAAGGGTGACAGGTGGCAAGTGGGAAAGGGAGAAAAAAATAAGTACAGGAATGAGGATTGTTGAGGGGCATCTATGCTTTGGATTCGACGGGTTGTTGCTTTTCGTCAATGATGTTGAGCTTGGGCAAGTTGCTGTCGGCAGCAGCCTTGGCCTCGTTCTTGGATTGCGAAGTAGCTTGCTTCTTGGCAGCAGCTTGCTTCAATTCTTCTGTTTTGATGCGAGTGACACGAGCAATCTAGGCAGCCCAAGAAATGGTTCAGCGAATCGTCCTTATCGTTCATCATGCTTGGGGTGCACTTACCTCTTTGGTATGGTGAAGACATTCAAGGTAATCATCACGTTGGCTGAGACATTGTTGAGGGACATCAGCCGAAGCGTAACACTTTTGGAAATCTTGCCAGAAGTGGAAGCATCGTCCACGACCTACATCATGGATCATCGTTAATAATCAGTCAAGTATTCGTGATATGTGTGTCTATTTTTGCTGCTGATGTTGTTGTTACGTACCACCGTCGTTACCAAAACCAGAAGCCATTGTTGAAAAAAAAAAGGTGTGAAGAGTTAAAAGAAGAAAAAGGCTGGAGCAATGAAAAAAAAAAAAAATAAACAGGTTTAGGTGGAGGTGGATTGATTTCCATCCCCGACAATGTGACTGACGACGACAGACACGGAACGTACAGACAGCCAATCAGAAGGACAGATGCGACTGTGCTGTCACTAAAGGGAGGCAAGCTTCCCATCGCCTCTCTCGACATCAAGGGTGGCTACAGTGGAATATATTGATGCAGTATTTTGGATGACGAATCACTTGGATTCAGCTGCCAGGTTTTTCTTTGGTGGTTTTTACCGTGAACCAAGTGGAAAAACAGCTCATGTTATCTTCGAGTGCGTGCGAGACCAATGCCACGTTTCTAGTCTTCTAGCTCTTCGCTCGACAGCCTGAGAGAGTTGCAGTTTTATTTATCATCAACTCTCACCACTATGAACCCGTACGCAAAATTTGGAGTGAACTAACTGGTGTGATTCTGGGCTGCGATTTTTTATCAGATCGCCTGGGGACCCTCTGAGAAAAATGGCTGACTTTTTCATTTTTTTAGCTGAGGAATCAGAGGTGTCAAAACGAAGTTGATCAAACGTTGGCTGGGTAGACTTTACCAAACGATCTGATTTTTTCAGCATCATCATGATTCATGAGTTTGCACACTTGTGCAAAATACCACATCGATCCAGCTAGTCAAAAGTGCTGCGCAGTGTTGCGTTTTTTTTTTCGAAATGAAAAACAATATTGGATTGCCATTTTCAGCATCCGCAAAGTGCCTTATAGCCTTGGCTGGTGCGCACAGGGAAGCTGGCAATTAAACAAAGATCACACTCTATATTCAAAAGCAATACAAGAATTACAGCCTGTCAATTACAAAAAGCTCCAATGTTGTTGCCGGCTAATAAAAACGTTTGCAGTTACGGCTGATTTTTTTTTCACTCCTGGTTTGGACACAAGAGAGCGCTCATTGGTTCTGAGTCTGAACTGGGTTGTTGTGACTCTCCCTGGCAGAAATGAAAAAAAAGTGCACCAGACCGACTCCTTTTTATTTTTTGGTTCGTGTTCCCCCTTGACCATGACAAAGACAGTAGAAGAATCAAAGATTGTGCGCATAATCTTTATAGCATTGCTATTAGATTTACTATCATTTACTATTATACTTCCCCTTTTTCCTCGCCTACTAGAGTTTTACAAGAGCACAGACACATCAAAAGTAAACCTTTGCGAAAAAAAAAAAAAAAAAAAAAAAAAAACGGCAAGACGGATGACCTCTTTTTTGTAGGATTCTCTTTTATCATATTTTGCGCATTGCTTGGATGAATACAAGCAACTGACGGGAATGGTCTCCAACAAGCGATGGGACACCGTGATGCTGGGCGGCTTCATCGGCTCGCTGTTCTCATTCCTGCAGTTTATTGTGTCACCGATTTTGGGCCACGCCAGCGACAGATTCGGTCGACGAGCCGTCTTGCTCTGCACCATGATCGGCAACATTGTCTCGACGTGCCTTTGGTGTTTTGCCAACACCTTCTCCTGGTTCTTGACAGCTCGGATAATCGGCGGTCTCAGTGAAGGCAATGTCCAGCTCAGCATCGCCATGATTTCAGATGTTACCTCCAAAGAACGACGCTCCAAGCACATGGTAAGCCGTCGATAGAAACTTAGGATCCCCAGCTAACACCTCGTCTTATGCTTCATGTCAAGGCTTTGGTAGGCATTGCGTTCGCCATTGCGTTCACGGCTGGGCCTCCTTTGGGCGCATGGCTGGCTTCCATTGATCTGACACAGCAAGCTTGGGCATTGCCAGGCATGTATCCCTATTCGATGGCGGCGCTCGTGGCCCTTTTGCTCTTATTGATTGAAACAATATACCTCTTCACCCAACTCCCTGAGACATCCAGCCAGCCAGCACCTTCCTCCGACAGCAACAAATCCAAAAAGAACAAGCCCTCGCCAACAGCAACGACGACCAAGGCTGACCCCGGTCTCAGCCAAAAACAGAATGACAATTTATGGAACCTGGGCCTGGTGCAGTGCATGTTCACGTTTTTATTCTCGGGCATGGAATTCACCCTGGTGTTCTTGACCTATGACGTGTTGTCCTACAGCCATCTACAACAAGGCAAGTTGCTGGGCTTTATGGGTATTGCGTCGGCCATGATCCAGGGCGGCTATGTGCGTCGCAAGCGCCAACAGGAAAAGACGCTGGCTGTCCAAGGCATGATTCTGGGTACGTTTGGTTTGGCAAGTCTGGCGCTGGTTGGCCTACAGCTGGGTGCCCTGGCCACGAGCGTGTGTCTGTATTGCGGGGTGCTGTGTCTTGCTTTCACCAGTGGAACTGTGGTTAACTCACTCACCAGTCTGGCCAGCCTTCAAAGCCAACAAGACCAAGGAAAACACCTTGGCTTGTTCCGTAGCTTTGGTCAGCTTGGCCGGGCCCTTGGCCCTCTGTCTGCCTGCACGGTGTACTGGATCCTCGGTCCGGTTTGGACTTATGGCATTGGTGCCATGTGCTTGTCATTGTTGGCCATCAATAGCGTAGTATCCCTACCCTCTTCACGCCAAATCAAAACCGACTAGACCCGTCTTGATCCTTTTGACCACATTTTTCCATCCGCGCCCACCCGTCGGTTCACCTTATCTCCAACTAGTCCTTGCATTAAATATCCCCCCTCCCCTGCTTCATATCCAAGAATCTTACTGGTTTGACAAGTGACCGGATCGGGAAGAGAAATTCTCGGAAGAGGACGATGGCCACTCGATTTATTTTGAGAATGGAACTTCTGTTCCATTGGTATCGGGTCTGGATTTTAAATGAAATGGTTGGTTGTTGATAGGCGGTTGACTCCAAAAACAAACAAGGTCTTACTACAAAGTGGGAAGATCTTTTGTACAGTAATCGTCCTTTCAATCATCTGACGCGATGAGGTGGGGTTGGGGCTGCCAAAAATGGCGAGGGCGCCAAAGAAAAAAAAGTCGAGACCCCTTTCTCTTGACAACTACTTCCAAAGAAAGAAAAAAACTTCTTCCACAAAAAAAAAAAAAGAAACAGCTGAGAGGAATGATGGATAGATGGGGTAAAGGGGTCATGTTTATTTACAGAAAAAAAATTGGGTAATATAGGACAAGCTTTGGTGGCCATGGAAAGACAGAACAAAGGAACTTACGCAAAGATGGTGGCTTTTTCGAATAAACTTGAAAGGTAGAGATCATCTTCATCCATCAAGATGGAAGGTTCTTGACGGGGACGGGAAAGACCCGACTTTTTGGCATGGGTGAGAGTTCGTTTGGGAATGTTGGGGGTGAGGCAGGCAGGTTTAACTCGCAGCCGTAACTGCAGGCTATGGCCATAGCGAGCAATAAACTGGTTGAGTTCAAGCGGCGACACCCATAAGTCAAAGCCGAGCATTTGCAACAAGCTTCGCTCCATACGATTAATGTCTTGCGCGTCATACCACGGCGCCACGTTTCTCGCAATCATAGCGCTTGTCAAGTGAGTGCCGACCTCGCAAAGGTATTTTGAGCTGATCAGCAAAGAGGCTAGCAGCAGCCGGTGAGGAGTGTCCACGGCTCCTTGGGCGTTTGGCGGTAGTCGTTGTTTCAACCGAAGCAGGTAGAGCAGCGCAAACACAGGCACGGCAGCTGGCATCGGGCACCCTTCAAACACCCGTCCCACAAAATCCATGATAGGTGGCAATGGTTTGGAGAAAAGATACAGGTGGCTGCTGGCCTTTGTCAACGGCATGATGGTCGTCAGCATATACAAAATTTGCTCTAATAAGGATAGCATGCGCCATGAGTATCGAGAAGGATGTTGCTTATGGATCAGCTTACCATGAAGAGCGCCTAGATTTCTACAAGTAACATCCATAACTTGGTTAGCGTTTATTTTATTTTTTTTACGAGATTCAGAAGAAAAAGAGGGGAAGAAAAATGAAACGCCCGGCACGAGCATTTTCTTTTCGAAAATCCGCTCTGAATCGCATAATTTTTTTTCTCTATTCATGCTATAGGGAATGTGATTGGCTTAACCTGTTTGGCAACATGGGTTTGTATTCAAACAAACAAAAATTTTCCAATTTTCTTTTTCTGTGGATCACGGCCAGTCATCTCGCGTCAATGTTAAAAATTAAGCCTACGCCCGTGCATCGAGCCACGGTAAGACCATTCTTCGGGCGGGTGACGGGAGATCATAAGCGGCCTCGTCGTGGACCACCCAACCACAAATCCTCTTTTTTTAGAAGGTGGGAAATTTGGAGGCCAACGAGGTCCCAGGATCACAAAATTTCACTTGAAGCCAAAAAAGGAAATGGGGCGAGGCTTTCAAGACATCTTTCTCGCATGAAAAAGTTCAAAAAAAAAATCCCGGCAAAATGAAAAATCCCGAGGATCTTTGTCATTGACAATAATAAACATCACTCACGAGATCCCTTTTCATCACTAAAGCATCTTGTAGCTATCGCTATAAACACACAGCAGGATGATATGATGATTAAACACATAATATTGTGTAAACATTGTTTAAATTGAAGATAGGGTACGCGATGGACCTAAGGCAGTCCGTGGAGCAGTGTCAAGTGTCTTTAGGGGGGATCATTTGTCAGTCTCGGTCAGCTCAGGTTCAGAAATCAGCTCTTGGTGTTGGAATGCATCCTTTTCTTCTCTGGAGGCTTGGATGGCTGCCAAAACACTGCCAACCTTGTAGGTGTCACCCACATAAACTTTGGGAAGCTCTCCTCGATCGATGGTTTTCTCCAATGTTGCCAGGAGTTGGTCACTGAATTCAAAAAAAAAAAAAAAAAAAAAAAAGTCAACGCTTTTTTACATTTTTTTTATGCGTGTCCCCCGTTTTTCTCCACTTACTTTGCACACACGACAAACTTTTTAATGGTTGCCTCTGGTAGCATGGGTTTGATCAATGTAAAGATTTTACTACAATAAAAAGAAGCTCTTACACATGACAGCCCGCCTTTTTTTTGGGTCGCTTATTACCTTCCCCACCAAGGCACGTTGACAAAGAATTTGATAGCTAGGAACTCGGGGTAATTGTCCTTCATGATTTGGATAACTTGCTTCGTTGCTTGTTTGGCATTGGACGAGCGACCGAGCATACTGGCGCCTTTGTAATCGTGCACTTGAATCATAGCATCCACTTTTACAAAATCAATTTCCTGCACACATTTTTCCATCAATTGCACACGCCATCGAACAAATCTACAGGGCCATGAAAAGAGAGGGGAAGAGCACAGGTGAGCAGGAAAAGAGAAATCATGCCATCTTTTTCGCATGGTTTTCGTTACGTTTCGACGTCAGCAAACACCTTGTCTTGATCCAATTCGCCATAGAAATTGTAGCACACCAAGCGACCTTGTTTATCGTGCCCGTGGATATAGCCAATGGGATTGAAAACAGCTTCGTCAAACGACTCGCTGAGCAGGTTGTCAGCATAAAATTCTTTGCGCCACTTTAGGGTATCGACGAGCATTTTTCGAGCTGCCGGCAGTGAAAGATCTCTATAAGGTCATTGGGTATCGCATTCGCCTAGAATTAGTAAAGAGTAGACCATGCCCAGGACAGTCTTACCTGGCACGAATGAACTTCACCAACAAGACTTCCAATCGCTGGTCAGTTGATTCCTTATCAAGGGGCACAGACCATAGGGTGTAAACATCTTTTGAACCATGAGCTTCTTCAAGGATTTCTGGCAGATCTGTTTTAAGTTTTGCAACTGCCTGGGCCTCTTCAGGGGTAAACTTTTCAACGAATGGGTTAGCCATGGAAATGGTGGATAAGCGAAAAAGGTGATAAAAAAAAAAAAAAAAGGACTTTTAAAAAATGAGCTCTTTACGCTACAGCTGGCACCATTTCGAAGCTGTTTGCATCCATAGAAATCGATTGCTGGGCTTCCTAGCCAAGGCTGTCCAAGATCCTGAAGGTAGCAGAGCTGGTATTATTGCATGGGTAAGGTTCGAAAGACATGACTGAATGAAATTAAAGAAGAAATTTACGGACAGAAAATATCGCCTTTCTTTACCTTCATTTTTCCCAAGCACTTGCACAATGACTTCGTGCGTTGATATATTATAATGAACGCGTTAGAAGCATCCTAATGATTTCATTTTGTTTTAGTGTGTCCAATGGTTGAAAGACAACTTTATGAATGGCAACGGTTTACCAGGATTTTACATCGTCGGCTGCTACACCACCGATATGAAAAAGGATGCCGAAGCCGATTACAAGGCGGCTGTACATGATCTCTTGGATGACGCTGATGCTGACGTAAAGGCTTGGGCAAAGCAAGTTATGCATTCTGATTTTAGAGTAATTACTCCTTTGAAAAAGGCAAAACGTGGATCCTCACAAGCTTTTTTATCCCTGCCGGCTTGATAGTGCCTACGAATGAACGACATCGATGCCTATTGGGAAAACGAAGTAATCTTGGCAAACCAAGATATCAAATTCAAAAATTCCAATAGTATCAAATATCAAATACTCGGTGCCATCGATTTCGCGCAAGGACCAATACGCCAATCCACCTCAAACCCTCCAGCAGCTCCTTCGGACAAGCGATTGAATGTCGGGGTAAGCTGCTGTAATCAGAAAAAATAGCGCAAAATAGCTTGCTCACCTTTTTTATTTTTTACTTTTTGCATAGACGGGTGACAAGGATGGCGTGTTTGTGGAGGCCTCGCTATGCCACTTGGAACGTTTGTCGTGTCGGACGCAATGGCTCAGCTTGAGGCATATGCCAATGCAAATGAAAGGGCCAGGTGCGTCACAAGGTAACAAAGCCAACGAGACGCTTGGTATTTTAGACTCACCTCTTTTTTTGCTTCTTGGTAGCATGGGTATGAACAATGTCGATCTGACAGACCAATCCGAAGGAAACCAGCTGTCTCCTCTCTCCAAAGAAGTCCAGAATACCTTCCTCAGCCGCCTGTTGAAACCGTAGTGGATACCAATGCTGGGCGTTGCCACTTACGCTTTTCAAGCTCAAAAAGCACCTCCCTCACCGTTGGCGAGGGTTCCGAACAATTAGTGGCCATCGGCCAAGCTTTGACCCAGAAGATGGCCAAAATGGACTTGCGTATTCTTCGACTCGACAAGATCAAGGGGCTTGGCGTTGCCGAGTGTGAGTACGCTCGCTGTGTGTCAACAATCAAGTTTTATCATGGACTGCCACAAGTTTGTTCTGAACGCAAAGGCCAATCTCAAGAAAATACGGCAATTGAACAATAGCGAAGTGCCTCCATCTGACCTCGTGATGTGCGTCTTTCAGATCCTTGGTATCTTTGACGCTCCTGCTACCCATCTCAGTTCCCTCATCTTCTTATTTAGGACTCCACGTTCATGTATGTACCCTCGCGTTGATGGCAAATGACCTGTATGAAATGGCTGTTAGCAACCGTCTCCGTAAACGACGCCGGTTTGAAGAACAAGGACACTGTGTCGCATCGCTCACTGCCTCTATGAAGATCAAGACTTTTGAGAAATACTTGGCCAAGATGATCAATGACCTGATACTTGTCAAGGTAATGCCTTTTTATTTGCTGGGGATTATGAGCATTTGATAACGATGACTAACATGCATTTCTAGGATACAGTATTTGCAAAAAAATAAAAAAAAAAAATTAAGGGTCGCGCAGGCGATCTGACTGAAAACTATCAAGATCCGACTCGTCCAATTTGCTCCAAACTCTGGGCATAGCAAGTAGATTTAAATGAGCGATAGTGACCTACTTCAGCGAAGGAGAGGGGCAATCTCCAGCGGCAGGGCCGCCAATGGAACGACACAAAAAAATTGGCGTTGTCTGCGCGGTTTGGGATTTTTTTTAGGGGCAATTTCCGCCGCCATGGCTATTGGACAAACGTGGCCCAGAGAGGATGGAGAAGCCAATCAAAGCATCCAATTCCTGGCTCAGCCTTGCGTTTTCATTGGAAGGGATCCACTTCTCCTTTTTGGACCAAGGCAGGTGACCTTTCACAACAAAACGAATAGGCAGACAGCAACGATCGAAGGGTTGAGAAAAAAAAAAAAAAAAAAGCTGCGGGCACGCTCGGTGCTGCCACGGCTTAAAGGGAGAGATGAATAAATAGGAGGCTTTCGACGGGTGACAAATGAATGACCAAAAACCTTCATTCCAGGCGGAGACACAGGTTCATTGGTTTTCACTGGTGGCAGGGCAAAAGGAGAGCCACAACGCGATGGTCGCGCCTTTTTTTTTTTTTTTAATTTTTTTTTTTTCACTGTCACGGTCCGCTGGCTGAAATCCATAAAAAAGGCGTTTGTGTCCTTCGTTTTCCTTTTCTTTTCTTCCATTTCTTTTTCTTCAACAAACAAACAAGTCTTTCAAAGTCTGTACATATAACCCTTATACCATGTCTTCTCAAGTTTCTCAACAAATGGTCGAACTGACGCTGGACCACAAGCGAGTGATTCGTGATGCTGATCAAGAAGAAGAAATCCTCAAAGAAAACAACCGTCGGTTCTGTCTGTTCCCTATCAAGTACCACGAAGTAAGCCGCCCCTCTCGCATCTTGTGTGTGTGATCTCCATGGATGATTGTCTTCCATGGCATTGTTTACTTTCCCCCTGTTTTTGTACCTTTTCGGTGATTGACCTTTGTTCGTATTAGATTTGGCAATTCTACAAAAAGGCCGAGGCCTCCTTCTGGACTGCTGAAGAAATTGATCTCTCCAAGGATCTTGGTGATTGGGAAAACAAGATGACCAAGGATGAACGGTACTTTATCTCGCATATCCTTGCCTTCTTTGCCAGCTCGGACGGTATTGTCAATGAAAACTTGGTGCAAAACTTTATGGACGAAGTCAAGATTGCCGAAGCCAAGTGTTTCTATGGTTTCCAAATCATGATTGAAAATATCCACGCCGAAACTTACAGTCTGCTGATTGATACCTATATCAAGGATGCTTCTGAAAAGGAAAACTTGTTTGATGCCATTGAAACCAGTAAGGCTCTCACCAGCTTCCACCGGCCAAACTGACTTTGTTTTCTCCTAGTCCCTTGCATTACTAAAAAGGCTGAATGGGCCTTCCGTTGGATCTCCAGCAACACCTCCTTTGCTGAACGCTTGGTGGCCTTTGCTGCTGTCGAAGGTATTTTCTTCTCGGGCGCCTTTGCCTCCATCTTCTGGTTGAAGAAGCGGGGCTTGATGCCTGGTTTGACCTTCTCCAACGAACTGATTTGCCGCGACGAAGGCCTCCACACCGACTTTGCCTGTCTGCTGTTCAGCCACATCCATAAGCAACCCAGCTCCGAACGTATCACGGAAATCATTGTCGAAGCCGTCAAGATCGAACAAGAATTCTTAACCGATGCCTTGCCTGTCGCCTTGATTGGCATGAATGCCACGTTGATGTGCCAATACATTGAATTCGTTGCTGACCGTCTGCTGGTCGCCTTGGGCCAAGAAAAGGTGTACAAATCCATCAACCCCTTTGACTTTATGGACATGATTTCTCTCCAAGGCAAGACCAACTTCTTTGAAAAGCGTGTGTCTGATTATCAACGTGCTGGTGTCATGAACAAGGCTCCCGAAGAAAAGACCTTTACCCTTGATGCTGATTTTTAAACAAACAAACAAAAAAAAATATCCCCCCAACCTTTCACTCTCTCATCTTCATATCGGCCACCCCCTCCTCTCATGTCTTCTATTTGTTAATACTCTTTTTTTTTTTTGGAATCTCTGAAAAATAATTAAAAAAAAATTCAAAACAATCCCTGGTTCAATCTTTTTTTTTTTTTTTTATTTCTACGGCAGAGAAGGAAAATGCCTATTGGGTTTCCTTGAGGTATTGTTCATGTAGCTTCTTCTGGGTGTCCCATTCCTTTTGCAACTTCTTGCGGCGGCTCTTGGTCACTTCTTCGCCATCCTTCATGTGTGTGGGGAGGCCCTGATCGTCAAACTTGCTGAATTCATCCGAGGTCTTGAACAAGTCTTGGGGGGCTGTCTTGCCACGTTCCAATTTTTCTAGGCGTTTGCGTTCCTTTTCAGCAGCCTGGGCCTGTTGCTTTTGGCGTTTTTCATCTTGCAAGGCCAATTTCTTTTCACGCGCTTCAATCAATTGTTCACGTGGCACCAGCTTGACCAAAGCAGTACCGTCTAATGAAAAGGCGGCGTCAGCTTGGTCGAGCCAGGCCATTTTTCACTTACCTTCTTGATCATCCAAGGACACGCCCAAGTCGACCATTTGTACATCACGCAACTTGTCACAAGCGGCCAAAAACTCGGGATAAGGTGCCTTTTCGCGAGCCATACGTCGCATATCATCACGGAAGCCAGAAAGGGCATGCAAGTAGGGCATCAGGGCATCATCACTGTTGCCGTTGGTGGCATTTGCTCCAAAACCAATCTCCATGCCACTGTCAGCCACACCAAAGATCTAGACCAGATTTAAAAAAAATGAATAAATTATCCTTTTTTTTTTTTTTTTACCTTCATCATAGTGGTGATCCAGGAAGCAACCTTGGACAGCAAGTGAGGGTTCACCGACTTGGAACCGTTGGCCATGTACTTGTTGGTTTGGGAGATCAGGTTCATGATTTCATCCATAGCAACAGGGGTGTTGATTGAGTCGCAAAGAGCCGCATGCACATTGTCTTGCTTGTCTTGGAAGCTTTTTTTTTTTTGGAGAAAGAGAAGTTGAGGACGCGTTTGAAAAAAAAAAAAAAAAAAAAAAAAGAGCGACACTTACGTGGTTAGCAATTGGGTTTCATTGGCACCAAAGCGATGGGTCACTTCACCATTGGGCAATTCGGTGGCACCGCGACTGCCATCTTGACGGATCTTGTGCAACAGACCCTTGACATTGTCAAAGAAGTTCTAAGAGGAAACGGCATGAGTTGACTGGGATGAGAACGTCTCACTTGTGCAGTACCTGCATGGTAGTTTCGTTTTGAATGGTTTCGATCATGCTGGTTTGCTTGAAATCCATCCTAGCGTTCCATTGATGCTGCAAGAAGAAGAGGCGCAATTGGCGAGTGGTGTATTGCTTCAGGGCTTCTTGGATGCTGATGAAATTCTTGAGACTCTTGCTCATCTTTTGGCCCTCGACATGCAAATGCCCGGTGTGCAAAAAGTAGTTGACCCATTGATGGCAGTCATAGTAACCTTCGGCTTGCGCAATTTCGTTGTCGTGGTGAGGGAATGCCAAATCAATACCGCCCGAGTGAATATCCAAACTGTCACCGACAATAGCACTGGAGAGAAAAGCAAGTCAAGCGATGCTCTTGTGCTCCTCGATTATTTTTTTTTTTTACCCAGCCATGACGGAACATTCAATGTGCCAGCCAGGACGACCAGGACCCCAGGGCGAGTCCCAGACGGGTTCACCAGGCTTGGAGGATTTCCACAGGGCAAAGTCGTTTTCGCTCTTTTGGCCACGGAGCTTAGCGCCCAAGGAGCCTTCACCGTCTTGGATCAAGTCTTGGTTACCCTTGGACCAAGGTTCCAATTTGGCATAATGATGGCCGGCATGACCGTCATAGCCGTTGGTGTCAAAGTAGACGTTGCCCTGCGATTCGTAAGCGTAGCCGTTGTCGATGATCTTTTGCACATAGGTGATAATCTCGGGTACGTATTCGCTGACTCGGGTCTGGACATCAGGTCGACGTACCTGTCAATAAAAAACAGGATGAGTTCCTTCCCTCTTCTCGCTTTATCACCCTTACATTCAAAGCATCCATGTCTTCAAAGTATTTGTCTTCCCAGTACGCTGGTAATTCACGGAAAATCCTTTGTTCGTTTACTTCGGCGCCATGCTACAAATTCAATAAAATGGGAGACTGTCAATCTCTTTTTCGTCCGTCTCTGCCTCGCTCGTTACCTTGGCATCCAATGACACGGCCAACACGTCTTGGGACATGTCTAGCAAATGATCGACAGCTTCCTTGGAAGTAATGTTACTGGTCAGTTGTTGTTGGGCTTGATCAATGGCATCGTGTGATGATTGCTAGATAAGAAAGAAAAAAAAAAGTCAGCGACAAGTTTTGCGTCGCTGTTGTCCTCCCCGTACCAGGGCGGTCAGGGTCATCTTGATCTTTTCGTCCAACACCATAGCCTTTGTCACTTCCTCAGGAGTCATGGAGGCTAAGAAGCTCGTCCAGTCTTTCACCGCCGCGTCGGCAGCACCGGGCACCTTGGCAAGCTTGGATTGGGCATAGGCGGTCCAAGAAGCTTGGACTTCTTGAATCAATTCGACACTGAGCGCTTGGCTGTCGGTTTTGAATTTGTTGAAGAGATACTGTTGACGAGCGCGAAGAATAATCTACAGAAAATTTGGCACAAGAAGAATTAAGAAGGATACTCGGGACCAAGGAACCGCAAGGAGGTGGCGTTTTTACCTTGTCGTCAATATCAGTCACGTTTTGAATAAACAAGACGTCGTATTTAAAGTAGTCTTCCAACACACGACGGATGATATCCATGGACAAGTAGGTTCTACACAAATGAGAGACGTAAAGGTCAATGCTTGGATTTCTGGTGTGTGCCATCGGGTCGCCCTACCTGGCGTGGCCCATGTGAGAGGCATCGTAGACGGTGGGACCACAGTTATACCAGGTGACTCTTCGGCCTTTGTTAGGTACAAATTCGGTCTACCAATAAGAAAGACGTGAGCAAGGCGATGAATGAATGCCATTCTCTGCCAATACCTTGGAACGAGTCAGGGAATTGTACATCTTCAAGACAGGAACAGCGACTGGCTGGGGTTTGGCCCATGCTGGTTGTTTGCGACTGACTTCGGTAGCCATGGTTCGTCGAAGGATAGATGTTCGTGCTGGCACTGATATACGAAAGATGGATGTTAAACTAGTAACCACAATCGGCATTCACCAATGGCAGTATGGAAAGTATATGTAAAAAAAAAGAAAAGGTTCGACGATGAAAAAAAAAAAAAAAAAAAAAACAAAAAGTGCTAGGTTTGGCGGGCGTTTTTGTAAGCCAGCCGAAAAAGGGTCTGGCTACTTTTTTGATCTCTTTCCGCAGTTTTTTTTTTTGAAAAGAGCACAAAAGGTGGCTTGTACTCTGTTTAATGAGTTGTACATTCATGCACTGTCACAGTGACTCATGCACTTATGCAGTGGCAACCTTCTTCTGTCGATTCTTTTCAATATCCTTGACCGTCCACAAGGACACACCGGTCTGATTACTTTCAATGGGTTGGGCCATGGAGCGCAGGAATTTCCTTGAGAGATCAATGGCCATATCTGTGGACAGGTTCGTCGAGGCTTCGGTCACATACTGGTTGATCCATTTGGGCAACTTGGCTCGCTTATCCGCACGAGCAAAACGCTATTGGAAGAGACAAATGCATCAGAAACACATTCTCCACTCTTTTTACCCACTTGCCTTGTCTGCAAACACCATGAGACCATAGTCGGTTTTCCCACGCAGGACTCGGCCTACGCATTGAGCGGCATGGCGCATGGCATCAAACGTCAGAAAATCGTTTTCTCGAATATGATGGTTGTCTCGCAAATACTCTAACCGAGCCTAACGACACAATCAAAAAAGATAAGCATCCTTGACCCACCAAGACATCCGTCATTTTTTACCTTTAAAATTCTCGATTCTGTGTATTGATAGGGGATCCCAAACATGAGTACCGCTCGACCATAGTTGTGATCAAAATCGATCCCTTCCGACACTTTGCCTCGAGCCACAGACAACAGAATCGCTCCACGTCCATTGTCGCATGCCTAAGATGGAAATAAAAAAAATAGAAAGGGGCATGTTAGCTGCCAAGTAAGCAACACGATACCTCTTCTTTGTGCCTTACTTTGCGGTAATTTGCCAATGCCAGACTGGTTTCTGCAGCATCTGGGGTCTCGACAAAGATCAACTTGTACTTCCATGCTTCATTTAAAATACCCTAGATTGGCATGAAAGGATGAGTCCAAACTTTCAAAAAGGGGAGTCCACCTTACCATTTCATTCCACATGGATACAATAGACTCCATGTAGAGATAACTTGGGAAGAAGCACACGACGCCATCAGGTACAATCTTGGCATATTCCACCATGATTTGGCCAAAATTGCGTACCACGGCAGGGTCATTACGCACCTGGAATTTGGAACTGATGGCTACTTGATCTGACCCACGTGTGACAATCTAAAAGACGGATAAAAAAAAGGGAGGGTGAGAACAAGCAGACCAGACGCTTGTCTTCCTACCATTGGGAAGAAACAGTTGCGTGTGAGGGTCATGGCATAACTCTCTTGCACGACTGCTTGGAAATCCAGCATTTTGGGATACATGTCCAAGGGTGACAAGGTGCCAGAGGTGATGACCACCGTACTGAATCGTTCAAACACAGGGCGGATAGCAATGGCGGCATCCAGACACCTATTTTATAAATGATAAGAAAAGTAAGACCTACGCATTGATTTGATGCTTTCTTCTTACGTAAAGTGTAAGACAGGATTGGGTATTTTTGCATCTTCAGATTCAAATGGCTCCAGAATCAAGAGGAAACCTAATTGGAAGAAAGAAAAAAATAAGCCTGGTAAGCCTTCCGCGTTTCCTTTTGTTCGTTTTTCACCTTTATCATAAGTGGCAACGAGGGTGGCGAAAGCAGCAATTTGTTGCAAGGCAGAGAAATGTTCGAGGTCGGTTAACTCCAAGGTTCGCACGAGGCTGGTCAACCGCTCAGCACAGAAACGTAGTGGTTTGCGCTCGATAAACGTCACATCCTTGAGGTGCTGTAAAAACGAGGTTGGGTTCTCGGCCACCACATGCATGACTCGCATTCGTGTCTTGAGGTATTCGATGAAGCGGCGCAAAAAAGCGACAAAATGCTCGGCGCGTCGGATGTTGCCTGGCACTGCTTCCTTTAAAATGTCGTCAGGGAGCACCGGGTTGGCCATAAATGTGTCTTCGTCTCGTGCTATGCTTGCGTCTCGAAGACCTGTGAACAAAGGAAGAGGAGTCAGCATCAGACGGTTCGAGAAATGAGAGGTCCTCTTGCCTTCGACCAATTTAGAGTATTCGGCTTCGAGCTTTTGTCGATCGTTCTTTTTGATACTGGAGGGGGGGGGGGGAATGAAGCGGTGAGCTTTCCTGTGGCTATGCAAAGCGGGGTCTGGCGCTGCTTACTCATCGATTCGATCAGAGAGCATACTAACACTTCTTGCTCCAGCGTCCAGCATAGGTCGGTTCAGATCAATACTCAAGGATTCAATACAGACGTTGTCTAAGGGAAAGCGACGGGTCAGTAGGCTATTGGGCGCCCAAGTCGAGGCATTACCAATATTGTGGGCCTCGTCAAAGACGACAATGCAGTCCTTGGACATTTCTTTGGACACCAGCTCAGCGACCTTGGGATCCAGCATGTAGTGATAAGAATAGATAATAACATTGGCAAAGGGGATCTACCGTGTGACATAAAAAAAAATTGCTGCGGTTAGGTAATTTCCACATGATACGCGCTTGGATGACTTGCCACTTTTCTTGAGAGGTAATAGGGGCAGAAGGTCATCTTCTTGCCATAGCTCCGGAGTTCTTCCAGGGTATAGACGCCATTGGGGATAGGTTTTGGCGAGTTGGTATCTACGAGAGTCTCGTAAAACTGGCACAGTTCGACAGACTCGTCGATGTCCATGGGTTGGGCGTTGTTGCTGTTGCTGGAGGAGGTGGCGCCGGAAGGTTGTTGTTGGGTTTTCTTGGTTTTACCGGCCTTGGCACGTACCCAACTGGCAGTCAGGTCACGGCATTTGGCATCTACCACCTTGCCTTTCTTTTCTTTGGCCACCACAGGATGAAGACACAGGTTCTTTCGAGATGTCAGGCCAAGGGCAAAGAAGTCTTCTTTCAGGCCTTCCTTTTCTCGGTAGGCCATCAAATGTTTCAATTCAGCAAGAGCCTTTTCGATTTCAGGCACGGTTCGTGAACAGTAAACTAGCTTACGATGTTGTTCAGGGTATTGCTATCGTTCGTTTTAAAAAAAAAGGTGAGCTCACGAAGGTGGCACGGCTCAGGACCGAAGGCTGGCGCTTTTTACCATTTGGTAGGCGACAATCAACGAAAGCAAGGATACAGTTTTCCCAGTACCAGACGGCATTTCCAGCACACAGTGACCCTATTCCATTCAGTGCATAAGGATTGGGTGCTTTTTTTTTTTTTTTTGAGCTGCTTACCTGGACGTCGAGGGATCGCTTCAAATCGCACATATACTGATATTGCTCAGGATAGATTTTATCGTATGGGAAGTGAACAACCAGATCATCGATTTGGAAACTAAAAAGGATGGTTAAAAAGACATGCGCTTCAAGATAAAGTGACCTACATCATGTTGAGGAATAACCTGAGCAAACTGAAAAGAAAGAGGTGCAGCGAAGCGGAGGGTAAACCACCAGAAAAACCAGTTGTGACACGTTTTCCATGGCTGGACTTTTTTTTTTTTTTCCTTCCTCCACGCATCTTTCTTTTGACTTTTCCTTTAATACCAACAAATCAACGAAGCGCAATGTCACATCGACCACCACCTCCACCACCAGGAAATGTAGCACACAACATGGGCGGCTTTGTTCGACCTCCAGCTGGTGGTTTTCCACCCAACATGCCTCCTCCTGGCATGATGCGCCCGCCCATGCCTCCTCCTCCTGGTATGATGGCTCCTCCTCCAGCTCCCATTGGTGTTGGGATTCGCGGTGTGCCTGTAGGCCTGCCTGTTTCCAAACAAGTCTTGAACACGACGCCTTGCCGAACTGTTTATGTGAGCAACCTCAATGAAAAAATCAAACTACAAGGTAGCGACCGGGACAACCATCCTGATAACTGATTTGGCATCGTGTGATTGATGTATTGTTTTGTTATTAGAAATGAAGGATGCGCTACGAGATCTGTTTAAAAAGCATGGCGAGGTCCTGGACATTGTTGCTCATGCCAACATCCGACTCCGTGGCCAAGCATTTGTGGCCTATCCCACCATTGAAGACGCCGAAAAAGCCATCAAAGAATTACAACACCATGTCCTTTTCAACAAGCCAATGGTACTGCAGCGAGAAAGTGAAAGACAATGGCTACCCCTTTCTCATGTTTTTTTTTTTTCTGAATAGGTCGTTCAGTTTGCTCGCAACAAATCCGACATACATGCCAAGGACGATGGCGATTTTGATGAACACAAACGAAAGCGATTAGAAAAGAAAGGTGAATCAATGGAGAGTAGCTATGGAGACCAACAACAGCTGATCTGTCTTTTCATTGTAGATCAAGTTCGAGACTTACCCTTACCAGGATCACACAAGCCCACGTTCAAAGCCCCAGGCGGCAGTAAGTGGGCATTTTAAAAGAGGAACGGCAGAGGAAGATGACCTGACTATTGTTTTTTTTTAGAAGCTGCGCTTGCGAAACACAAGGCCAGGACTGTCAATGCCAAAGCGGTGCCTGAGGAATACTTGCCACCCAACAACATTCTGTTCATCCAGCAACTCTCATCCACTGTCACACAGGACGATCTTACCAAGCTGTTTGAAAAGTATGCTGGGTTCAAAGAAGTGCGCACGATCCCAGTCAAGAAAGACATTGCGTTTGTGGAATATGACAATGACTATCAAGCATCACTGGCCAAGATGGAGCTTTCTGATCACGTGTTTGAAGATGGCTCCAAATTCAAACTAACATTTGCTCGCAAGTAAAAGAATAAAAATGGCCTTTTTTTTGGGAACTTGTAAAGGTTCACATGGCAGTGTGACAAAAAAAAAGTTTGGTTTATTTGTTTTAAATTATAGAGGGTACAAAAGTGGATGGGAATGGGAGCTTAAGGAGGAGGGGTGCCAGAGGTGTGGGTTTGGTTCCAGCTCTTGCCAGTAAGCAAACCAGTGATGGTGTTGTTGTTCCAGGGGATTTGGCTTTCAGGAACATTGACGTTCTTGTAACCAACCTTGGAGGCCAAGAATTCAAACACGTTGGATTCGGTGGCAACAGCGTCACCACGGCCCAAGTTACCGAGATCCCAGTTTTCCTAATTCCGATGAGACAACATTAATGAATTTTCCCAATTTTCCTTTTTTCTCCAATTTTCTGCAACTTACTTCGACAGTCTTCAAAGAAGAGTAGTCTAAGGATGTGGAGAGCAGGGTGAGTGGTTGCTGCTTGCAAGATAAAATACCACTTACGGGTGTAGTAGGTGGAGTCCTTGGTGCCCTTCAAGTTGGCAGGGATGGCACCAAGCAAGACCGACCAAACCTTGTTACGGGCGTTGTAGGTCTCAACTTCATCAAAGGTGACCAAGATCAAGGTCTTTTCCAAAAAGGCAGGGTTGTTGAGAGTGGATTCCCACAAGCCGTTCAACCAGCTACCAGCATAGGTGACGTTGGTGTCTAAAATTCATAAAGAAACTATGAATGACGTGTCAAAAGCCAAGCCGATCGGTTTACCATGAGCATCATTCAACATGTTGGGAGTGTAGCTGCGGAGAAAGAAAAATACAGTTAATGACGCCATTGGATGCATTTTTTTTTTGCAGGAAGAAATGATCGATTTTCTTACAACATCCAGTTGGGAAGGTTGTTGCTCTTGATGTCTTGAGCAAGGTCGGTGGCAGGAACAATGTTTTTGACTTGGTTGGGGTTGGTGGCGACCCAGTCAAAGATGACAGCAGGGTTGTGCTTGCGCACATATTGACCAGCCTTGAAGCCGGTGAAACCAACCGAGGGGATGGATTCTTGGTAAGCCTTCCAGGTCAAGTTCTTGTTGTCCAACAGGTTGAACAAGGAGGTGACATTGGCAGGGATGTTGTAGTAGTCATCGTTGGTAATACCAAAGTTGGAACCACCAACAGCAGCGACGTAGTTGGGTTCACTGGGATGGGTGATGGCTAAACCGAAAAAAAATCAGTATCACGAAAGGGACCAATAAAACAAATCTTTACCGTTGAAGTTGTCCAAGATGATACCTTGGGCGGCAAGCTTTTGGAAGTTGGGGTCCTTGGCTACAACATCAGAGTCCTACCAGCAGAATAGGTTAATGTGTGTCGCGACAAGAAAGTTAAAACGTACTTGGTTTTCCAACCAGATTTGCAAAATGTGGTCGAAAGCCTTGCCAGAGGTGGTCTTACCACCGTTATGGTGCTTGTGGTGCTTGTTGTGGTGCTTGTGGTGATGACGGGGAGCACCCATCACCGAGGCAGCCATGGTGGCAAGAACAAGAACGGAAGCAATCGAAACCTTCATGACGAATAAAAATACAAAAAGCCTGCTTTGGAGAAAAAAAGAAAAGAGAAAAAGAGAGTAAGAAAAAACCGCAGGGGAGGTCTTTTTTTATACCATCAGCCAACATTGAGTCTTTCCTTTTTGCCTTTGATCAACTTGGAAAAAAAAAAAAAAAACGCATCTGGATACTGTCAAGTGTAACAACCATTGTCCATGGTAACCATTTTTTTACCTCAAATTGACAGACACAAAGAGTGGTTCATGCAGGTGCAGAAAATGTATCATTCCATTGGCTCCCAAACCTTCCCAGCTGGAAATCAATTCCAGGACGTTATTTTTTTTCCATTGTCAAACGTTACACTTCAAATAATTTATTTAACGGGTCAAAATGCCCAAATCCAGTATGGGCTGATTTATGGCTTTTGTGATTTAATAGAGGCGTTTATACAAGTTAATTGAGTTCCTGGACTCGACAGTTAGATGGGTGATGCGACAATCCGTCATCTCGGTAGAAGCTCAGACCATCCTCGAAGCCCTGCTTCAACACGGTGCTGAAGATAGAAGATAGATAAAAAGGGAAAGTCAGCTGTGGTTTATTATTTGATATGCAGTAACGAGGCTTACCATTGGCAAAATACCAATGGCACTCTGAAATCCATTGAAGTCGACACGTTGCCACCCTCCTCAGACATCGGACTTTTGAAAATATCCATCGCCATGTGTTGACAATTTTTATTACGCCTTTTTTAAAATTATTTACCAGAAGGACCATTGACAAAGGCAGTCGACTGAATAGGTGGGGAAATGGCTGGTGGTGGAATCCATGTTACTGGCTCAAGGAAGCGTCACGCCGGGCACCTGTGACATGCCTTTTATTCCTGCCAGCCATTTGCTCCTCCACTTTTGCATTTCATTTCATATTGCTGCCATGCGAGACCCTTTTGCGAGTTTAAACGTGGCTTATAAAGCAAGATGGCAGCAATGACAGCCAATAGCCGTGCCCACCCTGACCCACATGTCTCTATTTTCGATTCTTGTGAACAATGATGCCATCTCGTACACCTACGCTCCTTGCCTGGATCGCCTGTTTTTAAGAAACGAAACTTGAAAAAAAGTATAAAAAAGGCACCCATGCCAACGGACACGATAAAAAAAGAAAGGGGCCAAGGCTCATCCCTGGATCTGGGTGACACCGTTCTACATCGAGGCTGTTATCTTTGATGAGATAGGACTTGGTTCACTTTGATGCGGTGTGATAAAATCCGTGCGTTTCGTTCAAACACCCTCACTCGAAGCAAATGAAATGAGAAAAAAAAAATCGAGCGGGAAAGAGGTCCCTTGCTAACATGGAACCGCCCGGACCGATCGATGGTCTTGGTTTTGAGCGGGACAGCACTAGCACTCTGACACTTCCCTACCACAGAAGAAATAATAAACACATGTGTCGCGTCAGGGCACTTTTTTTTTTGTTTGACAGCAATACGGAAGTGAGGATCGCGTCCTGCATCCTTTGACTAATAGTCAGGAAGCAGGCAGCTGCTTGGATTCGATGGCTGCTCCAGAACAATGAAACTGTGAATCGAAAGGATGGATTTATTTATTTATTTAACATCTTGCCAGATTTTCAACATGTCACGTTTCAGCTTGGGTACTATTTAAAAAGAAAGAGATGAATCCGATTTGTAAAACGCTAAAACATGGGGTAAAAAAAAAAAAAGGGTGGCACCTACCAATCGCTGCATTTCTTTGAACCTCCCATTAATCCACCAACGCGTCCAGTCATCTTCAAGATTCTCAGCTGGTGCTGAAGCCAATAAGGTTTGGAGGCTAGACTCAAATTTCCGGTGCATGGTCAAAAACACTTCTTGACGCTCTTGACGCACTGTATTCAAGGACGATTCCACAATATGCAAGGTATCCAATTCTTGTTGGGCCATGGCCCGGCTTTCTAAAATCACGCCCAATGATACAACTATGATCAGGGACAGTCTTCCCGGCTGTTTCCGGTTTACCTTCCGTTTCAGGTTGCCCCATGCGTTGAGTTTGATTTTCTTGGTGGACGTCTTTGAAGGAGTCAAGTTTTGCTTCGACCTGGTCTACTCGGCTGACCACCTTGTCCAATGTGCTTTTCAAAATGTCCCAGATGAACGCTCTACAAAGAAGGGGTCAGATGCCGATGCAGAAGGCGTTTTTTGTTTTTCATCAGTTACCTGCTGGGATTGTGCATCAATGCAGAGTCAAACACCCAGACAACTACCGAGGTCGGGTCTACAATTCGGTAATTCAGGAACTTGTCCACTAAGATCGCCAAAAACTACACGTGTTTGGAAAAGAAAAAATGTCAATGTTCACAGTTGCACCAGGGTGGCACAAAAGAGGGCCATTCCATTTTTTTTTTCCCTTACCTGGCTATTTTGTTTCCAAAAGGCAGCAATGACTTCCATGGTTCGAACTTTACCATCACTCGACTGGTTGAATAGACGTAGGACATCGATGTATCTATTAAAAAGATGAATGAGAACTTGGAGGGATTCTGGGATGGCAATACCTTTCAATAACATTCAAGACATGTGAGAAACTCTTGCAGCCGACAAGCAACAGACATTGGATGAACAGTTCTTGCGCAACGGCATCTTGTTTGCCGGCGGTGTATCCTTTGGTGGCCAAGTCTTGCTTGATGCTATTGAGAATGGCTTGGACATCGTCGACAGCCACCTTGTTTTTCAATGCCTGGACAACTTTGGTGGCAGCATCGTGCAATTCGTGAGCTTTATCGGCATAGGCAAATTGAGGCGCAGGGGCTTGTGATGGCAGCAGGCTGGTGGCGAGATCTGAGGGCAAGCTGTTTTTGATTCGGTCAAAGTAGCTGAGTCGGATTTCCTTTTCCAGCGTTTCGCGCATAAAACAGACCTGAGGATGCATTGGGTCCTTGGTCAATGCAGATTCCCTTGAAAGGATAGGGATGAGCGTTACTTTCTGGACAGTGGGAGACTTACCAGGCAGCCCAATCCCATTGGAAGCCAAAGTTGCTGAGATGCATGGCGAACCAAGTCCAGAGTCGCTCGATACAAGCAACGTCCATGGTAGGCAAGCGGTCAAACAAAGTTTTGACCGTGCGGCCCAGGGCACGGGGGAATTCCTCCTTGTCCAGACGGACCAATTCAATCATCAGTGCTGGGAAGTAAACAGTCGGGCAACACGGCTTGGGCAGATGCAGCATTTGAGACATCAAAGTCTAAAAAAAAAAAAATGTGAGGCTGGTGACATCCTTTGACGAGGACCACAGTACCTCCATAAGCAACTCGGCAAACACCCAAAGAGACATGCCATAATCGTCACCATCGTCGGGTTTGGTGAATATGCTGGCAGGACATCCCGTGGCAATGTTGATCAAAAATTTGGCAGATTCTTTTCGGTTGGATTCAAAAAGAAGAGATGTGTCGGCAATCATGTCGTGTAATAAAAAGTACTCGAGGCTATCATGATCAGGAAGCGATCTAGTCGTCTAGAAAATAAGAGGCAGAAGAAAGAAGCGTCAGAGAGGCCAAACGTGTCACTTTTTGAATCAAGCCGCTTACCTTGCCGTCTTCTTCAGTGAAGATCTTGAGAATAGGCAATGGCTGGATGAACTTGGTGGTGCTTTCAAGGCCTTGGCCATCCACTTTAGGAAGTTTATGCTATAGAATAGGTAAAAAGAACGTTCGTTGAGGGTGGTGATTGCTCCATGACTTACCTGCGATGCCCCTTGGTTTTCTTCGATGAACCACTTGTGAGGTCGAACAAGTACTTTTAAATCCTAAAATAGAGAAATTCCTGTCAGAAGGCCAAGCAAGCGATCGATCGTAAAATACCACATACCTCCCAGCCCTTGGATCGAAGCGCCTGGATGCTCTGCCACATGTGTAACAATAGCTACGAAGAACGAGAAGTGAGTGCACTGCCTTTTTTTTTTTTTCCTCTTACGTCTTGGTATTCCTCTTTAAATACGCTGGGGGTCGACAGATCAGTTGTTTGACGTTTTCCCATGTAGCTGTCAATGGTGGCGAGCAAGCTGGAGAACTCGGCAGAGGCTCGTTCAGCAAGAGTTTTGCCACACTATCAAAAAAAAATGTTGGAATGCCTGAACGCTCGGTCCGTTTGGATTTCTTTTTACCCAAGGCAAACTGGACAACACCAAATAAACCATCGTGTCACAAAGTGGTCGGTATTCGTTCGCATTGGCTAGAGGCGTCAAAAAGTCGGCCAAGAGTTCACAATAGTCACTGGGGCTGATGACATTGTTGTTGACAGCCTCTCCATAGAAACGAAGCATGATTTTGACGCGAGTCCAATCTTCGTCAATCACCAATTTCGAAAAATGGCGAGAGAGGGCATCCATCAGCTTGGCAAGGTTGCTACCGCCATCCACATTGTGAGAATTCAAAAGACCGATCAATGCGCCATAGATAGGGGCCTTGACAGAGAGTTCAGACACACTGTTGACACGTAAAAACGTATGAATCGGACCGGTCGGTAAAGATCTGTCATCTTACCAAGCTTGCAAGGTTTCTTCAATCATGGTCGAATAATTATCATAGTCTGTCTCCAAGATATTGCGCATTTTGAGAAGATTAGACTGTAAATCGGCAGTGATCTAGACAAACATAATAACAATAAAAACACTCGTTGTATGTCGGGAGGTCGTCTGAATTACCTTGTCACCGATCTTGATAATCAAGCCTCGCAAGCGATCTTGGGTATTATCCTCTTCGCGCTCTGGAGAATAGCGTCGCTGCTGCTTTCGCTTATCTATGTAATCACAGAGAGCCGGGTGAGGATTAGGTATTTAAAAAAAAAAAAAAAAAAAGAGGGACATACGATAATTTTGACCGCTGCCTTGGCCGTAAGGATGATGACGATCTCGATGGCCGCCACGTCGATTGCCTCCTACCACAATACAAGAACGAGAATGTGAGTTGCCTGTTTGTATTGACCTTTTTTAAAATCTTACCATTATCATATTGTCGTCTACCTCGTCCACGATAACCCATGCTTAAAAATGAAAAAGAATGCGAAAAAGTAAGCGAAGAAAAAAATAAAATAAAATAAACAAAAAGGCGGAACGGGTGTTGTTTTTTTTTCTTTTCTGCGGCGTTTCTGAGAATCCATTCTTGTCGCGAATCCTATGCACCATGTATAATCGACACTATCGAGACAAACATGACACTGGTGACAAGGAATTCAATCTCTCTAGTAAATCGAAACAACGCAATGCCAACGTATCTACGGCCACACTCCAGTCTGGAAAGGCGACAAAACGACCGCCGCCGACCCTCAGCAAGCCTGCCAACTCGCTCTTTGCTGATCTCTTGTCTGCCGATGCCGAGCCTAAACGATATAAACCTTCCTACCGTCCAAAAGAAAAGCTTCCCACCAAGCCAAAGAAACTAACTACACATCGCCCCACCCAATCCACCGAGACTGCCGAGATGCACGCTCGTATCCAATGTAAAACAAACACGAAGAACCGGCACAGCTCATCCCTTTTTTTTTTCATTCTCCAGCCAAGTCATCCGACACCGAGATCTCGACTGTGACTTGTCCATACTGTGGTGAAGATCTCAACACTGCGAGCCGGCCAGCTGTACCATCCTCGATCCAAACTGCCCTCGACAAAATCCAAGCAGCAGACGCAGCACATACCAAACTACAGAATGAAAAATACGGCAGTGTGATGGAAAAACGCACAGTACACCATTCTGACCGCTTTGCATTCTGTCAACTGCACCAGCTGGAACTCGTTATCAAGCCATTGGGTCAAAAACGTGGCTACCCTTTGCACCTGGACTTTACCACAGTGGCGGCACGTGTCCGTGCGCTAAGATCAGACCTTGAAAAAATCATCGATAACCGCATTCCCAGTCCCTTTAAAGACAAGATCATCCATCTCTATCAAACCCAAGGCAAGCACAAGACACGCAAGGTCGACAACCTAATGTCTAGGTTTGATGAATCCATGGTAAAAAAAAAAAAAGACAAGACAAGAAAAACTTGCTGAGTGATCTGTACTTTTTTTTTTTCTTAGCCTGGTTACTATGGACCTCAAGGCTCGTCTGAAATGCTCAAGGTGCTTCAGCAAATGTTTTTAAAAGAAACTGACTTTTTGACCAAGGAAAAAGCTCACCCTCAGCAATTGACGGAATATCTCCAACAAGTGCTTGTACCGGAAGCGGGCGTGCGACTCATTCAGCAAGACAAGAAACTCACGTTTTCGCAAGCCTTGGTGGTCATGGAAAAAAGCCGCGAATTTGGTGGCTACATGTACCCTTTCCAAGATGCTGCTACTGACGATCTCCACTCTGCTTCTGACGAAGATAACTCTGACGATGATGATATCCAATCTATGACTTCTCAAGAAGATGAATAGGTACCCC
Organism: Hesseltinella vesiculosa; assembly: GCA_002104935.1. Lineage (NCBI taxonomy): Eukaryota > Fungi > Mucoromycota > Mucoromycetes > Mucorales > Cunninghamellaceae > Hesseltinella > Hesseltinella vesiculosa. Next base: position 33,589 of record MCGT01000026.1, on the reverse strand, counting down.
TTTTTTTTTACTGGAACAATAAATTAAACCATTCCTGAGAAAGAGGTGAGAGGGGGGGTATGATTGGAAAGAACCGGTATGCTAGGTTTGACGTTCATAGATTTCACTGACGAGGTCCCAGTCTTTGTCCAGCGAGCGAGGTGATAAAAAAGCCGAGGCTGACTGTGACGCAACCAACGTGTCATTGACAGTTGAGCTGGTCATGGTAGGCGTCGTGTGATCGTCCGTTGTGTCAGGTGTCTCGATTGGATGATCGTCTGCTGTGCTTTCTCCAGCCTGCAGCTGTACTTTGTCTTTGGAGGTGGATGACTGTTCCAAGCATCGCTCCAGATCTTTCATGAAGCGATCAATGCGGCGGTGGAAACCAAAAAGCAGCAGGTTGGACAAGCGCACCAATGGTTTCTTGACCACGCCTTGTTCGGTGATCTTAAGTTGAATCAAGGTTTCCTCCTCCGGCGAGAAGGCAGCCGAACTGGCTCGGTCGCCCTGCTGTGGGTACGTCAGCTCAAACGTCCATGAGCCGGTAAAGGTAGGGACATGGGGTCGGGTAGGGACGGGCGAGCGTAGGCTGACGGCTGTGGTGATACGCTCCTCAAGGACTCGTAACATGGTTTTGTAGGGCTGCTGTTCAATATGCTGCATCACGGTGCGTCGATTGCGTTTGGAATGCTCGACAAAGATGACTCGGCGCCCTTCGTCTGGCGTCTCACTGACCACACTGTCAACCACCACTTTGTCCAGTTTACTTTGCCAGGTTGGATAATCATGAACATTGGTGAGAAGCTCCCAAAGGTGGCGAGGTTTGGTCTTGTATGTCATGGTGCGACAAACAAAGTGGCTTTCTGGAATCAAGATGCCAATCACGTAGATCAACACGGGAATACACGGCACTATTAACAATGCTATAGCTGTTTGCGTCAACATGGAAGCCATTCGATAAAAGATAAAAGAACACTCAAAAATAGAAAAGAACGAGAAAGAAAAAAGGGCAAAAGGATGGCCAACACAATTTTTTTCCTGAGTGATGAGCATGAACATGTGACCAAAAAAGGTCCCAAAAAAAAAAGAATGCCTCTTTTTTTTCTTTACCACTGAGCCTGTCACCTGAAAGAGTCATGCCAAAGAAGCAACATGTCCAAAAATTGAGTGATTTGAAAACTTACACCTGATCTTTTTATCTGACAAAATCATGCAGTTTCACTGTGAGGCACAAATGTCCACGTTGATTTGTTGGCTTGCACTACTGGTCTCGGTCGACAAATGGTGATTGGATGGATTCAACATTGAGACATCGAGTGGCGTTGCTTCACTTTTTTTTTCAAGCCCGCCCCTTTTTTTTTTTTTTTTTATCCTTCTTTTTCCTTTCTCCTTATCTTCCCCTTTTTTTTGTCTTCCACATTGTCTGTTATGCCCATCGAAGATATTGCTGCAGAGGTCAATGTTCTTTTTGAACAAATCAACAAGGCCCCTACTACTGAAGAAGTAGATGCTGCAGCCCATGCTCTTGCTGATCTGGTCAAGAAACGAGGTTTGATCATGCTCAAGCACCATGCCATCTTGCAGCGTTTGGAAACAAGCACCAAGAACAAAAAGTCTGGAATGGAAAGAGAAAGTGGTTTGCTCGGATTCAATGCTCTTGCTTCGGACATCAAAGAACCCATTGTACCCGTCATGTTGCAATATCTGCCCTTGTTCATGGATCTACTTGCCGACAAGGGCGCTGTGGTCCAAGAAGCTGCTGAAATGGCCTGTCGTAGCTTGATTGACCATTGTCCTCCTGAAGCTGCCGGTATCTTGCTCCCTTACTTGTATCAAGGCATGGGTACCAAACTCGTCTACGAAAACGGCTCGATGTCCTCGCCCATCCCCACCAACGTCTCCAAAAAATGGCAAACCAAGATTGGCGCTCTGAAGCTACTGAAACGCTTCACCGAGCGAGCCGGTGATCAAGTCGGTGATAAGCTCCCTGAACTCATCCCCATTGTGTCCAACTGCTTGGCCGATACGAAGAAGGAAGTCGCAACGGAAGCCGATCGCACCATGCGCGCCGTATGCAAAATCGGCGGCAATCCCGATATCGAAAAGCACATCAAGGATCTCGTTATCTGTATGGCCGATCCCACCCATGTTCCTGCCACTATTGAAAAACTGGCTGGGTAAGTTGTCAAGAGGGTCCAGCAGATGGTTGAGCGAGGCAATATTGCCCATCTGTCTCTCTTTACTCACACCCCCCCCCTTTTTTTTCCGACGCCTCCAGTACCACCTTTGTCGCCGAAGTCAACGGCCCCACACTTGCCATTATGGTACCATTGTTGGTCCGTGCTTTGAACGAACGCTCGACCCTTCTCCTCCGTCAAACCGTCATCATCGTCGACAACTTGTGTAAGCTGGTGCGCGATCCCCGCACGGCTGCCCAGTTCTTGCCCCAACTTTACCCTGGTGTCGAACATCAAGCTACTGGCGCCGCCTTTCCTGAAATCCGAGCTCTGGGTGAACAAGCTCGCCAAACCCTGGAAGCTGCCGGTGGTCATCTGGAAGGGGATGAAGCCAACAATGTCCAAGGCAACACGTCATCCCTGCTGTCTCTGGACCAAGTTAGCTCCGTCTGCAAGGCCCAAGTCAAAACCGTACAATTCTTCCTCGACTCGTTCTTCAATCCAGTCATCGACTTTGTGTCTGTGTGTGCCGCCGACCTTGTCCGCCAAGAAGTCTTTGTCGTTGACACCTGGACCAAGACCTTGGACATCTACCTCCGCACCTTTTTGCTCGAGCCTGATGTGCCCAAGGTCGTGCAAGCCGTGGTGGATGAACTGCACAAGATGTGGAAAGAGCGTTCTGGCGATGAAGGCGAAGAAGATGCTTTTGATCATCAAGACGGCGAAGAACTGTGCTGTGTCGATGACTTCAGTTTGGCCTATGGTACCCGCATGTTGCTCAACCACACCAAACTCAAGCTTCATCGTGGCCAACGCTATGGTATCTGTGGCCACAACGGTGCCGGTAAATCCACCCTGCTGCGGTCCATCCACCAAGGAAAGGTTGAAGGCTTCCCCACCCAAGACCAAGTCCGCACCGCCATGGTCGATTACACCGCCCAGCGTGACGACCTGGAATCCAGCGTCGTCAACTACATCGCCAACGACCCATTGCTCAAGCACGTTGAACGCTCGGAAATCGTCGACACCCTTGCTGCTTATGGCTTTGATGACGCCCGTATGGCTGTGCCTGTGAACACCCTGTCCGGTGGTTGGAAAATGAAAGTCGAACTGGCCCGTGCCATGATCTCCAAGGCCGACATCCTGTTGCTCGACGAACCTACGAACCATTTGGATGTGGAAAATGTCAAATGGCTCGCCGATTACCTCGTGAGCAACACCCAAGTCACCTGTCTTATTATCTCTCACGACTCTGGCTTTTTGGATGCTGTGTGCACTCAAATCTTGCACTACGAAAAGAAGAAGCTGCGTCTTTACCACGGCAACCTTTCCCAGCAAGTGCTTTGGAAGCGACAAAAAGCAGACTCACTCATCCTTTTTTTTTTTTTTTTCAACCAGATTTGTGGCCAAGCACCCTGCCGCCAAAACCTATTATACCCTTGAAGCTTCGACGGTTGAATTCTCATTCCCCAAGCCAACTGTCCTGCAAGGCGTGCGCAGTCGCACCAAGGCGATCTTGAAAATGTCTGACTGTACCTTTTCGTACCCCGGCACTGACAAGATCACTTTGCACAATGCCTCGTGTGCCCTTTCGCTGTCCTCGCGCGTTGCTGTTCTTGGTCAAAACGGTGCTGGCAAGTCCACTTTGATCAAGCTGCTAACCGGCGAAGTCACTGCCCAAACTGGCTCCGTTTGGCGCCATCCTGCCCTACGCATCGGCTACATTGCCCAACATGCCTTCCACCATTTGGAACAGCACATGGAAAAGACCCCCATGGATTATCTGCAATGGCGCTATGCCACTGGTGAAGATAAGGAAGTCTTGGAAAAAGAAACTCGTCAATGGAGCGCCGATGAACAAGCCCGTATGGATTCCTACATTGAAGTGGCTGAAGGTGACAAGCGACAAATCGAGGCAAGTACAAGAAAGTAGAGGGAGAGAGAGAGAAATGACTAGACAAGATAGCTAACCACATGTATTTTCTTTAGGCTCTGCTGGGTCGTGCCAAGTACAAGAAAACCTTCCAATACGAAATCAAATGGCGCAACTTGCGTCACAAAAACAACTCTTGGTTCACTCGTGAAAAGCTGCTCGACCTTGGCTTCCAAAAGCTGGTGCAACAATTTGATGACAAGGAAGCTTCGCGTGAAGGTCTCATGTATCGTGACTTGGCTGTGCCTGATCTCCGACAGCACTTCCAAGGTAGACCTGAGGAACAGACAATGGCTGCAGTTATTTAACTCTTTTTCTTTTCTCACATAGACATTGGCTTGGATGCCGACATTGCTCAATACAGCAAGATCAGTGAGCTGTCTGGTGGTCAAAAAGTTAAAGGTAAAAAAAAAAAAAAAAAAAAGTGAGGAAAGGACCTGACGTCGAGTTATAGTTGTCATTGCCGGTGCCATGTGGTCTTGCTGTCACGTATTGATCATGGACGAACCTACCAATTTCTTGGACCGAGATGCTATCGGTGGGCTGGCCAACGCCATTAAGAAATGGGAAGGAGCTGTGGTGATGATTTCTCACTCCCAAGAATTTGTGGGCTCACTCTGTCCTGAATCGTGGCTGATGGAAGCTGGTCACTTGAAGTGTGAAGGTGACTCGGCTGTGGTCGAAGACGACAAGAAGATCGATGAAGCCAAGATCAAGACCAAGATGGCCAAGAAGAAGAAGAAGACCCGTAATGAACTCAAAGCTCGTGAAGAACGCCGTCGCTTGCGCCACCTACAATTTTTATCTACAGGTGTCCGTGAACCTGACACCGACAGCGATTAGATATCATCATTGTTTTTTGCATTCTCTATTATAGACATACTAGATTTTTATAACTTCATCATCCACAAGCAATAAAGCTTATTATTTAATGCATGAATGATCGCCAACAGTCCTAAGAGGGGACGAGTCTCTGTTTCCCATCCTTTGGCGCAGTTCCAGATGCGTCTCCGTTTTCCTTGGGGGAGGGCACACTGGTTGACTTGGGTGATTTTTTAAATATATACCAGGGAATATGGCATCCAAATTCCCTTTTGAATTCGAAAAAAAAATGCACAGCATTTTTGAGTGATTGGGAAGATGAAAGTCGCCCAGCCAACTTGTGCTCAGCTTCCTTTGGACTCCCTCCGATTCCCCAGTGTTGTGTTTCTGACTGCTAAACGTGAAATTTGACACCTTTATTCAGGATAAAGTTATGATGGGTATTTTTTAAACAAGGCAAAGAAAGTGGACAAATCAACCTATAAAACAAGTAAAGTAAAAAAAGGGAGGGAAGAGGAGTGAGCCTTGGTTTAAACCCCGCTGGCGATCTGTTCAAGAATCACAGTGCAAAATTGCTCTAAATGAATCCAAACAGCACAGGGAAGAACGGGCAGGCTGGCAAACATGCACTAAACTGGCTTCGCAGGCACTTGTACCAGTCGCTGACATTGCATGCGCATACTTTATTCCATCACGTTGAAAGGATGAGAATGCAAACGCAAAGATGAGAGGGAGAAAAGGATCTTTATTTGGATATTTGATGGCTAAAAGAGAAGGTATTTTTTTAGGCCAGTGTTCAAGTCGCCTTTTTTTTTTGATCGCCGCCCATTCCCTTTCCCTTTTTTTTGCAACTTCTTTTCTTTACTTTTTTTTCTACTGCTCTTTTATTTTGAAGGTTAAGCACCGAAGAGTTTCGGTAGGTTGTTTGTTCAATATCTCTTCACTTTGTCTTAAATACTCATTATTATTTTTATCATGAATAAAGGTGCCATTATTACGTTAAGCAGTCAGAATCACAACACCAGGTAATCAAAGGAATATAGAAATTAAGAAAAAGTATTTTTTTAGGCCGGGTAATCAAAGGAAGAGAAATTAAGAGAAGGTATAATGATTGTGGGGTGGCTCATTACAACGTGTTTTTTGAGAATGCTGCTTGCAAGGTGATGTGGGATCTGTATCTCCCAAAAAGTCCTTGCCTAAGGCCACCATCGTAGGCGTTTGCCCATTCGAAATGTCCGGTTGAATTGGCTCGGAACAAATAAAAGATCTTCGCTTGGCATATCAAGATAGGCTTGCTCCACTGGGGTCACGGATTGTTCCGAGGTCAACAGGTTCTGACGTTGAAGGTATCAGTCTTGATATCGTTGTGCCGGATGATCTTGCCAAATTGTGATTTCATTCCATCGCAAATTGCTATCATTTGCTCTGCCGCCTTGTTCGATTCATCGAACTCCGCACTGAAGGTTTTCAATGCCACCTTGCCTATTTGCTGAATCGATGCATCATCGTAGTATTCGAGGCCCATGATGCTCTGCTGTTGCATCATGAACACATATGCAAGAACATACCATCAATAAAGGTGCCATATTTACGTTTTGCAGTCAGAAATACAACACGTGGGAAAAGGGTTGACATCTACACGACAAGGGCTATCGTCGACAATGGTATACTTGATCTTTTCTGGGGCTTTTGTTAAACCAGCAAAGTCAAGTACGACGAGAACAATACCACGTCTGCTGTTTTGGGTTTTTGACAGTTTCTCTAAAAATGGCACACGCGTAAAAAAAAGAAAAAAGTGAGTTGCACAAAACTAAAAATGACCTTGGAGACTTTTGTTTACCCTGGAAGTTTCCTAATAAATCAGTGACGGTAGGAGGTCGGACTGTCTTTAAGTCACGTTGCAGGAGTTCCCTATCCGCCTTGCTTCCGTGAAGTATACACATGACTAGCCAATAATCGAGATTTCGATTTGGACCATGGCATCCAAAGACGATTTCCTTGACGATGCATCAGCACCAAGTCTCTTTCTACTGTAGTCGACAACCGCGTATGATTTCTTTAACATACGGATGTGTTCTTGAATTCCTGCCATTTTTTGAGTATAAATTGTAATAATTCGTCTAGCGAAAAAAAAAAAAAAAAAAAGGTCTTTTTCGTTACCTCCAGAGAATCTTGTCTTTGCATCTTTGATGCTTTCGCTGTTGTCGGAAGGCTGCAAAAGATGCAAAGCGCTTGATCACGGCTAATAATCATAATGATGTTGCGGGTGTGAGTGTGGGAGAGAAGAGGAATTCGCAAAAAAGAGATAAATAAAAAAGGATGATAGCACTAGCCGGGAACAGCTATGCGGATGTGAATGGAAGGAAGAAAACAAAAACTTGCCCGAAAATGCAGAGCTTAAAAAAAGGGGGGACTGATTGATTGATAGTGATTGATTGGCGCGCTGACGCTTCCCCACCACGCAAACCTCATCTCCGATTCCCGCAAACCTGTCACCAACTCACGCAAACCTGTCTCCAAACCCAAACAAGAACCTATTTTTTTTAAAAGATAGCCTTTGTTTATTTTTCTTAAAATAAAAATGGGTGGGGACACTTGAGCATCCTTGCTCGAGCAACTGTCAAAAAAGGGAAGGGAACCCTAGGCGCAACCGACGGCGGTCAGCGCACATCTGCCTTGTTCTTTGCCGTTGGTTTGAAGCCACAGCTCATAATCACGGACCAGATGCTGTCGCTGGCGTGGATGGTGGAGGTATCCATGATAATGTATCGTCCATGGGTACCATAGAGAGCTGCTTCATATTCGCTGATTAGCAATAGCCCTGTGTGCACCAGCCAGGAATCGAAGGCTCTGTCTTTTTCTTCGTTTGAGAAAAAAAAAAGAAAATGCTGCGCAGCATTTTTGAGTGATTGGACGGATGCGAATTTTGTCTAGTTGTGTAAATCCAAGAACAATGATGGTGGGTGAGAACTGCGCAATATTTCACACTGTCTCCATATACCTTTTTCGCCGGGGGACCCCCAGGGCCGTTGTCAGAAATTCCAAAAAATCTCGGAAGTCTGCCAGGCCATGGTTGTGCCGGTGGAGGTTTGTTCTCCTTGCCGGTGGCAAGATAAAGAAGCGAAAGGTGAGCTCTTCAAATCACTTACCGCTACCACGCATTGATAACCACATCGTAGCTGCATTGGCATTCTGTCTGTGAAACTTGGGAAGAGCTGGCGGAGATTCGATTTTGATACTTTTTGACCATCTGCAGCTCATGGCACTTTCTGAGCAAAATCGATAAACACAAACCTTCACACAGGTAAAGCAGCTCATGAATGATGATTCTGAAAAAAACCAGGTCAGCTGGCCTTGGCCACCCAGTCTACTTGTCATCCAATTCGTTTTTGATGTCGCCAACCTCCGACTGCCCGCAGCAGGTTATGTTTACTAGGAAGGACGTGCCAGATGCCCATTCTCCTTCATTGAGATTAGATCTGACATGCCGCATACTGATTCAGAAAAGAGGTGGAAATGGCTGACAGTACCAGCACAGCACTGGGACAATGATTTACACACGGCTAACACAAAAGCGTTATTTTAAAAAAGCAGCCTTTTTGAACGTCACAGGGCGGCGCGCGATTTGATCAATTTTTTTTTTCAGCCAAAAACAAATGTTTTCGTGTCCGTGTCAATTTTTTTTTTCTCTTCCTTGATCAACGGCACCTTTTCTTTTTTCTTTTTTTTAATTGCACTCTGATATATCATGGCTAACGTTGGATGGGATCGTGGACAAATCTACTCAACAAGCGTGTTGCCTGGTGAAGCAAACGTTGCTTCCCGATCCGAAATCAAAGCCATGTACCTTGATTTCATCCAAACGTTCCGATTGGGCAACAGCTTCGTTTACAGGTAAGAAACAATCATTTGTAAAGGTGTATCGAATTAACATGATGGCTTTCACAGAGACCAACTTCATGAGCATGTCATGCTGAAGCAGTATTATTTGGAAGTGGATATGCGCCATCTTATCAACTTTAATCAAGATCTCGCCAACAAGCTGACCACCTCACCTGCCGACCACCTTCCTTTGGTAAGCCATTAGCCCTGAGCAAAGAGATAAAAAGGAACGACTAAAGAGACATGTTGGTAGTTTGAAATGGCTGTCAAAGAAAGTGCCAAACGTATTTTATTCACAACACCTGGCACTGTCGACGATGCTGAAGTGCCTGATTGCCAAGTGACATTGACATCGGATGCCAATGTGATTCAAATTCGTGACCTTAATGTAAGGATGAACGGATGCCTCATCTGCAGGGCGGCCATTTTTAACGACTCTCTTCTCGCTTAGTCGACCTACATTGGTAAACTGGTACGTGTGCCAGGGATTGTGATTGGGGCTTCGACTTTGAGCTCGCGTGCCACGTATGTCAACATCATGTGTCGCAACTGCCGTGCTACCAAGGTGGTTCCTGTCAATGGAGGCTTCTCTGGCATTACCCTGCCTCGCACTTGTGACAGGTAAGCATTTAAAAAAAAAAAAAAAGAAAGACGGTGGGACACTGATTGGTCTGCGATAGTCTTGCTGTGGACGGAACCAACAACTGCCCTATGGATCCTTTTATCATTGTCCATGACAAGTGTCAGTTTGTTGACTCGCAAGTCTTGAAGCTGCAAGAAGCCCCTGACATGGTGCCTGTGGGTGATTTGCCTCGTCATACCGTATTGAATGCTGATCGTTGGCTGACCAGCCGTGCTGTCCCTGGTATGCGCACGGTGATCATGGGTATTTATTCTATTTACCAAAGCAAATCAGCTGTAAGTAGCACCCTCTTGTGCGCCAGCGTGAGACTGATTTTATTTTACATGGATAGAAATCGGCTGGGGCTGCGGCTGTACGAACACCTTATATCCGAGTGGTTGGGCTTCAAGTGGACCAGCATAACGGCTCCCGTGGCCGAGCCATCTTTACCGATGCAGAAGAAGAAGAATTCATTCGTATGTCGCGTGAACCCCAATTATATGACACCTTTGCCGCTAGCATCGCTCCTTCGATCTTTGGTAACAAAGGTAAGACTGGACCAGACAAAGGCTTGATGTCTCACTCCCTCCACTTTAGAAATCAAGAAAGCCATTGCCTGTTTGCTATTTGGTGGGTCCAAGAAGATCCTACCTGATGGTATGCGTTTGCGTGGTGACATCAGCGTGCTGCTGCTGGGTGACCCTGGTACGGCCAAATCGCAATTGCTCAAGTTTGTGGAAAAGGTGGCGCCCATTGCTGTGTATACGTCTGGTAAAGGCAGCAGTGCTGCTGGTTTGACCGCCTCAGTCATCCGTGATCCTAGCACCGTAAGCCGCGTCCATGCAAAATGAAAGAGGACCCACTCAACATGTCTCGTTTTGTAGAGAGACTTTTATTTGGAAGGGGGTGCCATGGTATTGGCCGATGGTGGTGTGGTGTGCATTGATGAATTTGACAAGATGCGCGACGAAGACCGAGTGGCGATTCACGAAGCCATGGAACAGCAAACGATTTCCATTGCCAAGGCTGGCATCACCACGATTCTCAACTCACGCACGTCTGTCCTTGCTGCTGCTAACCCTGTGTTTGGTCGCTATGATGACATGAAGACACCTGGTGAAGTAAGTCGGATGAAAGAGAGGAGAGACGACCAGCGGGACACGGTGGCTCATGCTCTTTTTTTCTGCCTTTCTAAAGAACATTGACTTCCAAACCACGATCTTGTCACGTTTCGATATGATCTTTATTGTCAAGGACGAACACAACGAAGCTCGAGATGTGGTAAGTAGAAAGATGAGCGAGAGGGGTCAAAATCGAACGCCAACACCGGTTGTTTTTTTATAAAACCACCTTAGTCCATTGCCAAGCACGTGCTGAATGTACACATGAACCGACAAAACCAAGACACTGCCATGGGTGATATTGATTTGGAAAAAATGAAGGCTTATATCAACTACTGCAAAACGTAAATGCACCAGCAAAAAAAAAAAAAAAATACCTGCGGTGGCCTAACCTCATTTTATCTTTAGCAAATGTGCTCCACGACTGACACCTGATGGTGCGCAAAAACTGAGCAGCCACTTTGTTGCTATCCGTAAAGAAGTCAAGGCCTCCGAACGCGACACCAATATCCGCTCGTCCATCCCTATCACTATTCGTCAATTGGAAGCCATCATCCGTATCTCTGAATCCTTGGCCAAAATGACGCTGTCACCTGTTGCTAATGAACAGCATGTGGAGGAAGCCATCCGGCTGTTCAAATTCTCAACGATGGACGCTGTGCAAAGTGGAGGAGGTAAAGCACGAGACATCCTTTTGATCTTGACCAAGTCGCTCACTTTTTTTTTAGTGGAGGGCGTGTCTCGTAGTGAATTGATGAAAGAAGTGCAAATGATTGAGCGTGATATCCAAAACCGCTTACCTGTGGGGTCGCAAGTTTCGGTGATGAAGATCAAAAACGACTACATTGTCAACAAGAAATATTCAGAAGCTGCTGTCAATCGAGCCCTCGCTGTTCTTGGACGCCGTGAAGTGTTGCAATTTAGAAGTCAAGGCAAGGTGGTATACCGTCAAGCTGTCTAAATCTCTAGCATCTCTTTTTTATTTTTATTTTTTTTGTTCACTCTCATCTAATTCACCCACATTTCCATGGATTCCTTTTTTTTCGCTTTCACAATGTCATTTTTCCCCTTGTCCTCTTTTTTATTGTTTTTTTTATGATTAAAGGCAAATGTATATATACACTCTTTCAGTGAGCCAGCCCAAAGGGTTATATTTTTTGCATGGTTCCGGTTCCGCCCAGAATTTGACACCTCATGATCTCGCAAAGCTCCACTTGAAAAATAAAAATGCAACAGACTGCAGCTGGGAGTCCGATGACATGCCACGAAAAAAATTTGCATTTCATTTGTATCCTTCCATGGCCTTTGATACAGCATCCTTTTGGATGTTGGAAGTATGGCAAAATATCCCTCGATCCAAAAAAGGCATTTTTTTGGTAAAAGTTGGCTTCAGACAGCAGTAAAAACAAAAAATTGCCTTGTGGGAACGACTCTCTATTTGGAAGATCTTGGCAAAAAAAAAAAACAGAGATTCAGAAAAAAAAATCACCTGTGTCACAGCCAACTTTCCATCGACGCCTTTTGCCAACTGTGCAATATAAAAAGATGATGCTGGTACATGTATAATAGAATGATGAGAGCTGTCTTATTTGTGTGACAAACGCAAGAAAAAAAACAAATGATGACCTAGACCATGTTTCCCTGCGGATCACCTGTTTCCGTTCGGCGCAAAAACATGAGAGCGAAAATGCGAAAATGCGGGGGCGTGGTTTAAATTGAAGCACAAGGTTTAGAAAATGAGCAGTCCACAAGTGGTTTGAATCAGCATGTTGATTTGAACAAAAAAAAAAAATTTATTTTGCATTGGGAAAAGAGGTAATTTAAGTTGGTTTTTTTTTTTTTTTTGGTACGACAAGCAAGTCATATGCACCTGGGGGGAGTCAAAAAAAATTAGAGTGGGATGGCACTCGGGTGGCGTCTGTGTGTCAGAAAAAATACCATTAAAAATATATTGTAAAAAAAGGAGAGCTAGACAGTAGGGAAGTGAATGAAGAGAGAGCAATTAGCAAAGAGGATGAGCACTAAGTAATAAAAAGTAAAGAATAGTACGAAGGGTAAGGGAGAGATAGTGAAAAAAAAAAATTGAGAGGGGAACATATCACATTACATGAAAGGGAGGAGGAAAAAAAATGCAATTCAACAAAACCAGTAACAAGGTGATGAGGGGAAGGAATCTAGGCAGCAGCTTCGACAGCAGGAGTGGCGGCAGCAACAGCAGGTTCAGCCTTGTTTTCTTCTTCAGTCACCTTGGCTTCGTCCTTGGGTTCTTCCTTGACTTCTTCTTTGGCTTCTTCCTTGGCTTCTTCCTTGGCTTCTTCGAGGACAGTGGTGGTCTTGTCCTTCTTGTCCTTCTTTTCCTTCTTGGCAGAGAAACCGCGCATCATTTGAGTCAGACGACGACCCAAAGGAGAACCAGCACGAGCAGGCTTTTCAGTGGCGTCTTCTTGTTCTTTTTCAGGGACAGCAGGGGCTTCCTCCTTCTTTTCTTCCTTGGGTGCTTCTAAAAAAGAAATTGGGAGTCAATGAACTTGACTGAAAAAAAAAAACAACGTAAGCCCCCCCCCTTGCTGCCTTTTTTGCTGGTGGCACAAGGCAGGACACCAAAAAAAAAATATTTGGAGATCATGATAATGCCCAAAAATAAGGGGGGAGGCGTGAAGTCTAATTTCAGGACTAACCAACAACTTCGGAAGTGGCAGCAACAGGTTCTTCAGCCTTGGGTTCTTCAGCCTTGGGTTCTTCATCGACGACTTCCTTGGCTTCTTCCTTCTTGGTTTCAACAGGAGTGGAGGTCTTCTTGGAGAAGAACTTGGTGATGTTGGTAGAGTGGCGCTTCAATTGGCTGACGACGCTAGCGGTGGCTTCCTTGGAGGCATCCTTGGGTGGCACAGCGGGAGCGGAGGCTTCTTCGGTGGCAGGTTCTTCAACAGCAGGGGCTGTTTCTTGCTCTTCGACCTTGGGTTCTGAGGAGAAAAGAATAAGTCCCATGGTTTCAAACGCCGGTCCCGCAGCAGACTCCGACAAAATGGCAGGCCATGTTTTTTTTTTTTTACCTTCTTCCTTGGGAGCTTCTTCGGCCTTGGGTTCTTCCTTGGCAGCGGCAGTGGTGTTAGGGGTAACCTATTAGAGTTATTTAAATAAGCATCAAATGTTTCACACAAACCCGCCATTCAAGACTGAAAAATGGATGCGCGTTGATCAAAAAAAATTACCTTTTTAAAGATGTCGTTCAAGAAGGTAGACTTGCGCTTTTCCTTCTTATCTTCAACAGCAGGAGCAGCTTGTTCCGAGGCTTCGGCAGCTTCTTCCTTGGCTTCTTCTTTGGGGGTTTCTTCGGCAGCTTCTTCAGCAGCTTCTTCGACGGCTTCTTCCTTGGGACCTTCAGGGAGGGCCTTGGTTTCGAGGTCGACCTTCTTTTCGGCCTTGGGCTTATCTTGAGGGACGAATTGCTTCTTGGCCTTGGTCAAGAAAGAAGACAGACGCTTGGTGGCGGAGCGGGAAGGCTTGGGAGTGGGTTTGGCAGGTTCTTCCTTCTTGGCTTCTTCCACAGCTTCTTCGTCCTTGGTCACGTCTTCAGCGGGCGTTTCTTCAACGGCAGCTGGGGTGGCGGCAACTTCGGTTTCGGGAGCAACGGCGGGTTGTTCTTGGACAGGTTGGTCTACTTTGGCTTCTTCAGCTGACATGTTTTAAAATAGAGAGAGATAACAAAAAAAAAAAAAAACGGAGGAAAGGCTAAAGAAAGAAAAGAAAAAAAAACAGAAAAAAGAGAAAAAGAGAAGCTGGTTAAGGAGGTATGGCAGCTGGTTAATCCTTTTATAGGCGTTGTGTGAAAGGTCACACACGTTAAAAAAGAACCTTGCTTTTTGTCTCTATTTGAAATCTCACCTAATAATAACCGCCCTCGCTCTCCCCCCTTTTTTTTGTGGTGGTTCTCCTTTTCCTTTTTAATACCAATTGCAACAGAAAAAGCATAGGAACAACATGTTACTCCAAAATGACTACAGCCTACCCGTGGATCCAACGCAAAGACGATGATTTATGTGGTTTTTGACTATTTTCACTGTCTTGTTTTTCGATCGTTGTCCTATCAAAAAATCAAGCGCCAACCCCGTCAGCATAGCACAGCAATTATAGTATGCATGCTGGATGTCATTCTAACATTGTAATCTTGCCTCTCTTTTTTGGCTTGGTGACTGAGTTGTAACGTTAAAATTTAAGGTTTGAGGAATCATCTTTTGCATGCTTTGTCTTAAAACCACAGGTCAGGCCCAAAAAACAGCTGACGACCGCCCTTTTTTCACCAGATCAAAAAAATAGTCGATCTCTGAGTTTTATTTCTTTTTACCCGGGTTCCTACCTATTGGACAAAAATAATAAAAGGTCGAGACCAGAGGTGTCTTGTGTTTAATGAACCCTGTCAATTGTTTGGTACAATATAAAAAAAAACGCTTCCCTGTCTATTTTTGACGTGACAAAAAAAAAAAAAAAGGAATATCATGGTGATACTTGCAACACGTGATCTATGCCTACTTGGCGAAAAACGAATAGTCCATCGTGCAACATACCTATCAAAAAGAATTGCTTTCTTTATCTAAATTCTCGTCTGACCTCTTTTTGTTTTCTTTCTTGTCCGTCATAACCAAACTAAATTCAACGATCCACTCAAAAATAACCCAAGCCAATAAAGGATCTTCCTAGGCCGGATCCTCTCGCTAGGCTTACCGTTTTGTTTTTCCTCGGGAGATTGGTTTTTTCTGGCTTACCAATTTAAAAAAATAATCGAGGCGGACAACTCCGCATGATATTATGAAAAAACCTCGATTTCCTCAAAATTTGATCCTCGTAATGATACACAAAATGTAAAAAAAAAAAAAAAGTAGAATGGGGGGTGACAAAAAAAAAAAAAGCGGAGACAGCAGTAAAAAAAAAAAGGAGACGGCAAAAAAAAAAAAAAAAAAAAAAAGAGGTCCCTCTCCTTTTTTCTTTTATGCATCATGCACACATCGCGTGGATAAACGATGTCAAGGCATAAACTATTGAACAGCAACAAAATGATGACTCGATGCATAAGTAACAAAAAGGACTTTTTTTTTTATCGTTTATCGTGATCCGAACGGTCGGGAAAGTGACAAAAAAATGAAGCACTTGGACCAAAGGCAATCACATCACACGCAATAGAGGGAAAGGGTATCAGCATTCAAATTAAACAAGTAATAAGTAAATGAAGCAATAAATAAAAAAAAAACGATAACAACAATACGATAAAAAAAACCAGTTTCAACAATGCAAAGAGCCATTGGCCATACTATAAAAAAAAAAATAGGGAGGGTCAATGATGGTGAATTAGGCGTGATCATTTGTACTTACCCTCTTTCACGTTTCAGCATATCCAATTGATGACGCAGCGTATTGACTTCATTTTCCTTTTCATAATCACGGCGCTTCAACACAGTGATAAATTCAACGGCTTTGCTGAGGATTTCCCACTTGGAGGTCTTGAGGTTTTTCTCAACCGGCAAGGCATCACGTAGCTCGTCAAACAGTTCCTTCATCTCCTTCCTTCGTTTGCGCTCGGCCAACTTATGACTGATGCGTAGTTCAGGACTACGAGAATAAGGCGTTTCGGGTTTGCGTTTGAGAGAGGGAGGCGAAGCCATGGACGAATGAGGCAAGCCAGTGTGTGGGTCGATCATGGTGGCTGAGGTGGAGGTGGGCAGCGCCAAGGGCGAGGGAGTTGCTGGGTCATCAATCTCCATGGGATTTCCATGGGGATGCAGGTAATCAGAAGGTCGGGAGGATCGTGACGACGTGGGAAGATGACCACGTGTGGTGACCACAGGCATGGATGCTCGGCGTGCAAGCGATGGCGTCGTATCATCCTCGTTCAAAATGGATCGACGACGGGATAGCGTAGCATATGGATGGTGTTGGCGAGAGGATGGTGAAGTCATGTAACGATGCGACGATGTGGGTGTATAACTGCCTTGATGCGAATGGGTCCTTGACGTGCGTTGGAACGAAGCTGGGCCTTGCTCTTCATTGGCCGATGGCATGATTTCTGGTGGGCTGGAAGGGGCTGAATAAACCCCATGGGGTGATTCTTCAATGGTAGCTGGAAATCGAAACGCTGGAAAAAAAATATTTTAGTCCCAACGTCCCCTTTTTATGCACCTGGCCCCTCCTTTTTTTTTTTTTCTTACAACGTTGCTGCTGCTTTGGCATTCGAGAGGATGGTTCGACGGTGGCAATGGAATGACGGCGCTGATAAGCATCATGAAAGGAGGAAGGAGGGTGATGGGAAGGAGGGTATGGAGGATGATAGGGAGAGGGTGAAGACGACCGGGACGACTGATAATCATAATCCGAGACAACCGTGGCAACCGACTCACGTCGGCTGGTGGTTGCCGAAGGAAAAGGCAAACTCGTCATTTCGGTAATAGAAGGTCGTCGGTATTCATGGGTATTCAAAGAGCCTCGACGGGAATAGGTGGGTGACACGTCGTGGTAATGCATTGGTTCCAAAGGTGATATGATATTGGACTTGACCGGATCATAAGAAGAAGAAGAAGACGACAATGAAGCCATCGGAGGCGGACTGTTGGCTTTGCTACCACCGCCAGCGGAGAAACCACGGTGGCTCAAGGATCTACCGGCAGAAGTCATAGACATATCGGACATTCGATGGCGAAGATATTCATCGGACGTATTAGTACCATGCAAGGTGTGAGGGATGGGCGAATAGGGCGAGATATTGTTAATCGAAGGCAGCTGTGGTTTGTCTAGGTCAAAAAAAATGTAACGCATAAATATACGAAAGGTACGCAACTTTATATACCTATTGTGGCAAACGTTGGTTTTTCTTCTGCAAGGTCATCCAAGATCATTTTATCATTGGCATCTTGGGATGAGGTTATCAAGTCGTTGGGGGAAGACAATGTTTCAAGAGGGCCATCCATGGTCATAAATGCAGTAACAAGGTTTGAAAAAAAAAAAAAAAGAGGCTAATAAACAAGCAATCAAAGAAACGGGTATGCAACAAGAAGAAGAAAAATAGAACAACGAATGAAAAAGAAGAAGAAGAGAGAAGAAAAAGAAGAGCTAGATTAATTGAATGGGGATAAAAAAGAAAAGCAAAAAGAAGCAAGGGAAAACAAGGAAAAAAAAGGAGGAAACCACCATCAAGGGAAC
The DNA here is from genome assembly GCA_002104935.1 of Hesseltinella vesiculosa. Lineage (NCBI taxonomy): Eukaryota > Fungi > Mucoromycota > Mucoromycetes > Mucorales > Cunninghamellaceae > Hesseltinella > Hesseltinella vesiculosa. The sequence continues at coordinate 15,865 of MCGT01000026.1, read as the reverse complement.
CTTTTAGGGGACTTTTAAAAAAACGTGACACAGAGTTTGGTCTGCCAAACACGAGGTCAACTCTTTTTTATGCAAAAAGGAGAGCCTTCCGTAAACAATGGAAAAGACACATACACAGATGCAGAACACACAAACACTCTATCCGCACATGATAATAGACGATCGACGAGAAAAAAAGAGATTGTTTAATAGAGGACTACCATAATTCACACTTCTTCGCAGGATTCATGGGGCTCCCAACAGGACATTGAAACACTTCAGCAAAATGTTTCGAGTTTTGCACTGAACCAATAGTGCGATACTTTCCAGGTGAATGGACATCAATCAAGACCTAGATCAGAATAAATGGCGTTCAGATGCTTTCTTTTGCTCCTCAGGCCCCTTATCCAATGCTTGACTCCATGTTGCTTTCACCTCCTCACACTACTCCTTTTCTTACCCTTTGCTTTGCGCGTTCTGGGGTTGTCTTGCCACACCAGATTCGACCAAAGTTGATGAAAAAGAGCTGCTCGGGGGTGAAATTGTCCAAACCAGGCAAGTGTTGATTGTTGTACTTTTCACTCAAGGGATCGCTGTCATAACGTTTCTTCCATGCGCTAAACGATTCACCAATGCCACCATTGTCAGCAATGTTTTCACCCAACGTCTGCTTGCCTTTGACATGCACTTTTTCGCCATTGCCTGCATCCACGGTAAATTGGTCATATTGCTTGACAAAACACTCGGCACGCTCATCAAACGCGTTCGACGTTGCATTGCTCCACCAATCTTCCAGGCGGCCATTGCTATCGAAATGACGGCCACCATTGTCAAAGCCGTGCTAAGACCAAATTGAAGGTCAGCCATCGAGGTTCTCCTTTTTTTTTAGTCACAACTTACTGTCAATTCATGGCCCACCACGGTGCCAATGCCACCATAATTCAGATAATCTATCATAAAATGAAAATAAGTCATAAAGCATGGTCCAAGGTCAATGTGAACTAGCCCCTATCTTTCAAAAGGCAACCTACCTGGGTAGTCTTTGCCAAAGAAGGGGTTTTGCAAAATGCCAGCAGGGAAAACGATCTAGCAAAGGGGAAAAAAAAAATCAACGATCCTTGCAACCGCCTTTTTTTTTTTTTTTTTTTTTTTTTTGCTTACCTCATTGTAGGGTGGGTTGTAATAAGCATTGACTTCTTGAGGGTTCATCAGCCACACTTGCTTATCAGTCTTCTTTCCCACCTTGTCCCATTGTTGTTTGACTTGGAACTTGACGGTTTGGACATAGTTGTTGAAAAAGTCATCACGGTCGATATGCAATCCAGAATAATATTCGGAAAGTGAGATAGGAGAGGTCACATCAGGAGATTGAGTTGGATAGCCCACTTTTTGCACAAACTTGTCCACCTAGAAAGGAGAATCAGAAAAAGTTAAAGAGTCGATTCACTTCTCCCAAGCTCCTTTTTTTTTTTTTTTTGTTGGTTCCTGGCGGGGTGATCTTTTTTTGCTTTTACCTTTTCGTAGGCTTTGTCTCTTGTCGCATCATCCAACCAGTCCAATTGAGGAAGGCGTTCCAAAAAGGCTTCCTTAATGGAGGCAACAAAGTCATCGGCACGCTCCTTGATGTTGCCCGAAAATGTTTCTTGCACAAACAAGCGACCGGCCAAAAAGCCCACAGAGTCATCCACATGGCTCAGACAAGTGTCCCAACGAGGAGGCATCGACTTGACACTGGTGCCTTGCACAAAGGAATTGAGCTCTTCGGCAGGTTTGCGCACTTCCTCACCCAGTACTGAGGTATAGGCGCTCACCAATTGCCAGATAAAGTAGGATTGTAAAGCTTCATTGCTGGTCTTGCCAAGAAGTTTGTTGAGCTTTTCGACGAAAGCAGGTGACGACACAATCACCATATCTTGATGAGGGGCAGTGGCGGGAACCAAATCGGTCAACAGCAAATCCCAATCCACCTTGGGAGCCAACTTTGTCAGATTGGAGATGGACGTGGGGTTATTGGACTTGATAGGGTCGGACAGATCTTCCAATTCGTCACTGATCAAAGCCAATTGCTCTTCGACATCCACGACCTGTTGCGCCACCGAGTCTACCGCCTCCTTTTTGACAGGAAGCACAATAGCCAGGGTCTTGGTCACAGCAGTGCGAAGAGCGTCCAAGTATTTTTTATCATCGTAGTAATGTTTGTTGGGCAATGTCAGGCCGCTTTGAGAAGTATAGATCATGCTGATATCAGGATTCACAGGGTCCTAAGAGAAAAGAATGAGGAAAACGATGACGCCTTTTTTTTTCCTACAGCTTCCACATAGACCTGGAACAGGGGAGACACGCCTTGCTTCATCAACAACGCCAAGGTCTTGGTCAGGGAATGGGGTGATAGATCATTTTCAGCAGGGAAAGCCTTGTAAAGATCTTTGATCAAAGGTAACAAAGGCTCAGCACCGCGTTGATCAATCACAGTCTCGTTCATGCAGCTGTCATACAGATCCTTGACCTTGTAAAAGTTTTGTTTGTCCACCAACTTTTCAGGATCGGGCAGTGTCTTTTCCAGCTGCTGATCAAAGGAGCCACGATCTTGGGTCAGCAAGCTACGAATCACCTCCTTGTTAGCAATATATAAAGCTTGGAAGGACGATGTTTCGGGTTTTCCGTCAGGAATGTTGTGGTGACGAGCCCAGTTGTTACCTAAAAGGAAAGAAAAGCAGGGGTTAGTAGGAGAAAAATTGGGCGGGGAGGCGAAGGAGAAAAAAAAAAAAAAAAAAGCAGGTGGGGGTCTGTGTGTCGCTTCCTTACATGTGAATGCATAAAAATCTTCGCAAGGATCAACAGTTGTATCAATATCTTGAAGGATTTGAGCAGCTGTGAGCACACAGCCAGGAGTAGTACAGACAGGCTAAAAAAAAATGTGTTACAAAATACGCCATTCGTTTCTTTTGATGAAGGAACGCTTGGGATTTACCGTAGCAGGATCGCCATTGGGAGGATGAATGTCTTCAGGAGGCTGGTGACCACTGTACACCCGATGAGCATACAATCCAATAAAGACCGCCAACAATACAAACAAGCCCATGGCCAAAGAGAAAAGCACTCGTTCTAGCGTCGTAAAACGACCCGATTGCAAACGTTGCTGTAATCGTAACAAGGCCGAATTACCTTGCCGTTCTTCGTTATCGTGATTTTGTTCTCTTTCTTCTGATGATAAAAGTGGTTCCCTTTCCTGGGTTGCCATTCTTTTATCAATAAAAAAAAAAGGAGGATGAAGAAGAAGAGGAAAAATAAAACGAAACGGGCAACACGCTCGTTTTTGAACAACTCCGGCAACCCGCTACTGCCCAAAAAAAGTACCCTCGTCAAAACCGGTTCTTTATGCCCTGCCATTCGTCAAACACCTTCCATCCCTCGCACCTCACTTGTTCTATCACTACCACAACCCAACCAAACCATGACAATGAACCATTTGCTTGTCAAGTGGCGTACTTTTACTTGAGCGGTGTTCCACTTTGGTTATTTTTTTCCTTTTTCTAATTTTGCATCTCGTCTACAAACAGAGCCAGTCCCTCTGGCACTTTGTAATCCGTCCCGCCCAACCGTTTGGCGTCCTCAACCAATCCCAGCACCTTGTCATAGACTGCTTTTTGTTGATCTTCGTCCTCCATAAAGTTGGCATCCATCAAGCTAACTTCCGCTAAATCACACAGCAGCTGGGACCCTGGTTCTTGGCTTTTTTCCTGAGCTTGCACAAGATAGTTTTTGGCTACAAAAAAAAAATAACCACTGTGAGACCAATCAACCTTTTTCTTTTTTTTTCCTCGGACCTTTGGCCAAAGCAGTGCATGCCTTTGCTTTTTCTTCGCTGCTTTCACATTCGTCATCGTCCATTTGATCCATCCAGTAATTAGCCCAAGATAGCTGGCCCAATCCCAATTCATGAAGAGCACGAGCTTGCACCGACGAATCTGGAAATTTAAGGAGGCAGATCGTCAGTGTTTTTTTTTTTTTTTTTCTCACTCTGACCTTTGGCAAGCTGGTCCATTGTGTCGCTAGCCCATTTGGTAAACAGTTCCCGGGACCCTTGGTCGCTATACAGTTCCGCGTGACTTTGTACACTGACTGCCACTTCCAGCAATAGTGAAGTTGGTAGGCCGTTGGCCGCGCTTGCCTTTTTGATTTGGTCCAGGCTTTCTTTGGCTGTTTCCGGCACCTCGGCCAACTCGCCATCTGCCTTTAATGCAACCTTTTTTTACGAAAAAGAATGTGTAAGGAGATACCCCATGCGGCTTTTCCCCTACCTTTGCCAGAAGCACATTGCCCAAGGATAGGCGTAGCTTGTGCATGTCCACGCTGTCCTCATCTGACCAGTGATCCAGGCCATTCTGTAGGCGTTCTTCGGCAGCTTCCACAAACGCAAGTGGGTCGTCGTCGTCCGATAGCTTTCCCAATTGATACAGAGCTGAGCCGTATGTATAATAAAATGCTGGAGGTAACGGTTGTTCCCCTTCCCAGTTGCGCAGAATTCGGTCCGACTCGTGGATCACCCCTCGCAGCACGGTTGCAGCTTCCGTGGGTTGTGAGTCTATGCAGAAAAAAAAATAAAAATAAAAAAAATAAGCCACGCCTTCTCTAGATCTTTTCAACTTTTTTTTTAATGAATATATACTCACGCAGCTTGCTCATGGCATCTTCATACAATGCAACCACTTCACCCACTTCGTCACCTTCGTCAACTTCCTTGCTGATCATCACCGTTTGGGCATTTTCAGGTAATTCACCTTCTTTGGCAGGCTCTGTCTTGCGCTGTTTGTTCTTGTTCGATGCTGTGCTGCTCTTCAGGCCTCGAGGACGCTTCTTTTCAATCGCCATGTTAACTGATCGTCTTTTGATTTTGAAATAAGTTCAAATGCGTGAAGAGATCGAAAAAAAAAAAAAAAAAAAAAAAAAAAAGTGTATGGACAGAAAAACAAAAGGACTCTCTGCGCTTTGCGCGAAGGACGCCGGAGTTTCTCCGTTTGTCTTTTTTTGGCAGGTCATGAGCTTCTCCGTGCCTGCGTCCCCTCTCTTTGCATAATGACAATCAGCCCGTTCCCATTGGAAATCAATTTCTCTGCAGTTTTATTGTTATATGTTATTCCAGCGCATTGATTATGTTTTTGATTCGGTGACCAGTCGATTTTCTTTGACAGTTTCTTAATAAAAAAAGAAAACGAAGAAAAAATGGAAGCTGGTTGAATGATAGAGACGCATTATTGTTCTGTCACGACCATTTATATCCAGGTAGCCTAACAATACATGAGTATGAGCACCATAATCAGGAATAGCAAATGATGCTCTTTCATTTGTCCAGGTTTCTATATACTCTGGCACTGATTAGCTGAGCCGAATAGAAGCAGGCTACTTTTTTTTTCAAGACTTTTGGTCAGATCGCCTGATGGTCTCCAAGGAACATGATAACTGTGCAAAAGAAACGAATATTGTCCAACACACTAGAGTAAACCGGAGTGAAGTGTTGGATACTGAAGAAGGTCATGAAGAATGGTGATGTAGGAAAAAAAAAAAAAAAAGGTTCGCCAGTTTTGGTTGCTATTCAACTTGACCAGCGAAAAAAAAAAGCCAAATCCGATGAACACGAATCTTGCACATACGTAACACTCCATAATATGAAGGGCTCCTTACACAAAGAAGCAGAGGCGCATCAGATTAGCACGACCAGCCAGTCATAGATCACATGTTATCCTATATCCTTGGGAGACTATCATGTCATCGCACAGGGGTCGAGGCCCGAGGCAATACCGGTATCTACCAAGAGTGAAAGATGAGAACCGTGCCTTCATTGCATTTAACGCAACAGACAAGCAAGGCAAGGGTCAGCGCCACTCTCGTCTCATGGTGCCTTTTCGATCTTCCTACAAGTCCCATTGCATTGACAACAGAAGTAAAATTAAAAATACAAGTCTATGCAACATGCTCATACTTTTTACGGAATGGACGGCCCTGGACAGTAAAAAAAAAGTGCAAAAAAAAGCAGCAGCGAAAAAAACCAAAAAGATATGGTGACTCTGGGATTCGAACCCAGGCCTCTTTCGAGACTGCAACTTGAGTGCAGCGCCTTAGACCGCTCGGCCAAATCACCTTGTTGAATGTAGAACCACGGAAACAATGTCATTGTGGTTTCGGCGTTTCGGCCCGAGACGGCCGCCGGATAACCGAAGCCGCGTGATTGGTGTGTTGTTTTTTCTTTTTTGTTGAAGGGAAATGACGACTGGGAGCAGGCTCAAGGGTAAAAAGTACAGGTGAGTGGCCTCAAAGCAATAGTATGAATACTTAATCGGGTTCAGCGTATAAAAAAGGCAGAAAAAAGTTCCAAGTTTAAAAAAAATAGACAGGTGAGTTGAGCTAAGGGTAAAAATTTATTTTAAGCAGATCGCCTGGGTGTCCCCTGAGGAAAATGGTTTATTTTTTTCAGTTTTTAGCTGGAGAATCGGAGTTGCCAAAACGTACCTGATCAAAAGTTGGCTGGGCGACCTTCACCAATCGGCCTAATTTTTTCAGCACCAACATCATCCATGCATCTGTTCATCTGTTCAAAATTTCAGATCGTTATGTTCACTCAAACATGATATATCAGCGTGTCCTTTTTTTTCGAAATGAAGAAAAGAATCTGGATTGCCATTTTCAGCTTCCGCACGTAGTTTTTTTATTTTGCGCCAATGGCGTTCTTTTTTTTTTTGGGTTAACCTTGCCGTTGTCTCTATCCAGTGACGTATGAGTTTCCGTGGTTTGCTGTCGATTTGTTGCCGTCCATTGCTGCAAAAAAAAATAAAAAAAATAAAAAAATAATTGCATGTGGCCTCTGATTGGCCATTTCTTCCATCAAAACTCTCGAGTGCTTTGCATTGGAGGCAGGCAACGACGATGATTGTTCGAAATTTTTGCAGGGCTGACCCCCAAGAGAGCGATTTTTATCACCTCGTCAACATGTTGGCCACAGAAACAGGCTTGTTCCTTTCTTCTTACTGTATTTCTTAGGCCCAGCTCTTTGCGGGTTTTACTGGTGCACTAAGATTTTGCTGGCATTGCTTTGGAGAGCACGATTTTCAAATGCCGCCAGAGAAAGGTGTTATTTTTTTTTTTTGGGAGGTGGTAGTTTTTCCTCTTCCACAAAGTCATCATATAATAATCCATGGAGAAGTATTCACGATGGAGGGTAGGGAGAAGCAGAATAAGACGAATGTTCTTGACTAGTTGAAATGATGCTTATCTCTCTCTGCTTTTTTTTTTTTTTTTTTTTTTTTTTGGGCTCGATTTTGTAGGATCCTGGTACAGGCATCCAACCTTTTTTGCCACCGGTGGCAAGTGTTCTCGCATCATGTCGATTACAAATGACAGTGTCAGCTCATCTAGTTTGTGTTATTGATAGGCACCTAGGATGGAAACAAGTGTAGTGGGGACAGTTGCCAACATTGTACATTACGTGTTTGGGCCAGTCCAAGGGCTGATCAAAATTATGCTTGTGCTAGTGATGTCCCTATTATACTTTGTGTCAGTGAATCTCTTAGGCTCTTTACTGGTAAGGAGCGGCATCGTAGTTGAAAAGGCTGGAGGCGCAGGGCCTTCCTCATCATTTATTAATCGTCAACTTCTTAACGCAGATGCCTGTTCCACCGCTACAAAAGATCTGGCAACGCGCGTGGTCCTTTGTTTGTTTACGATTGATTCTTTTTTTCGCTGGGTTCATGTTGATCAGGACTGAAACAACCACTGTGCGCAGAGGGTAGGTCAAAAATAGAGGCTGTACACAAACATATTGACCTTTTTTTTTATTAGCCGTGCCAAAGGCGCCAAGAAATCTCAGTTCCAGGTCAAGCCTGGCGACATCATTGTGGCAAATTGGACCTCGTATGTGGATGTGATCTATCTTGCTTTCCGGTAAGAGCTGCCTCATAAAAAGCGAGATGACCGGCGTCACCCTGACATTGTTTTATGCAGCTTCAACCCTACCTTTACCCAAGCCATTCCCTCAGTCAACATGGTTCGAGTTTTATCATTTTGGCAGGCGATCCGAGCGTGCGTGTATCCTCCACCACTGACGCCTGAAGACGCTGGTATATCCTCCGACGATCCATGCCTTGTCTCATTGAAGCAGCTGCAGCAGTCGCAGGATCGGCCTATTGTCGTGTTTCCCGAAGCCACCACCACCAACGGCCGGGCCCTACTGAAGTTTGCGTCACCGCTTTTTGAAGATTTCAAGGTCAATGATCATCATGGCGGATTCCATGTGATGGCCTTCAAGTATGATTATCATTATATGTCGCCGACTTACACCGTTGGGAACCAGTTGATCCATTTGATGTGTCTATGTGCTCAGGTATATTGATTGCACTGTGGCCATCGTGCTGAGAGAAAGGCTAACTTGCAAGCTTTTCGTATAGTTTTCCAACACGCTGCGGGTCAAATTCTTGGACGACATGGATGCTCCATGTGCTGGATCAAATAATATGAATACGAATGATTTAGCGCAGTTGGCAGGTGCTACTGACTTGGTGGGTGGGCTGCTTGGCCTTTCGCTTGGAAATATGGCGCGCCTACGAAAAACCAACATGGACGTCAGCAGCAAACGCGAATTCATGGATTACTATTACTCGAGGAACAAGAAAGATCATCCTGTCCATTCCAAGAAACGGCGTTGATTTAGGGTGGAATAAAAAAAAAAAAGGAAGCCTTTATCAATGCTCTCAGAAGTTCAGGCTGACAAGAAGGGTGTTTCCATGTGGGTTCACTGATTGGGTGCTTTGAGATGATCTGATTGAAAGGTGACACAGAAATTGACACTAAAACTAAAATGCTGTGGAACATGAGCATGGTCATGTCTGTTCAATGGCAGCTTTTTTAATATTTGGGTTTACAGAAAAAAAGAAGAGACAAGTGTTGTGGGGGGGGAATTTTTCATTCTTTTTTAAAAAAAGTGGCAGTGAGATGATAGGAAGAGTGAGCGAGGGAAAAAAAAAGATAATGCGTATAGGTGAGTGAGGGTTTCATAGTTTTCCATTGGCTTTGGCAGCGTCAGCGGCACTTTGACTAGAAGCTGACATGGGAATGCTTTGGGTTAAATTGGTATTGGAGGGTTTGCCGCCAAAAGTCTTTGCGTAAGAGTATACCAAACCGGCAATAAAGCCCACAATGATGGCAGTCACATTTGCAAAAGTGGCAGGGTCGCCAAAGAAGAGAATTCCCGAGGCGGCAATGGGCAGTTTGTTCAAAGCGCCAACCATGCTGTAGGTCGTCGACGAACTATCAAAAGAGTATAAATAAGTTGCTCTTGTGTAGATCGATGTAAAGGACATACGTGGTTCGGACACACCATGCGCTGGCATAGGACATCACAAAGGCAGATACGCCCGAGAATACCATGGCGTAGATCATTTGGCTGCGGATTTCCTCCGGGCTAAAAAAAAAAAAAACGGGGTGAGTTGGAAGTCATTCCTTGTTGTTGGCATGGTTGTCTTACAAAGTCTTGGCCAGGTTCTCTGAGCTCCAATCTTCAAAAATAAAACTGGGGATGATCAGCAAAGGAATAGACAAAAGATTGTTGTAGTAGACAGTGTCAAAATCCTTGAAGTTGGTGAGCTTGATTCGTTTGCGCATGTATAACACAAAGGCAGCTGAGGATAGACAGTTGGTAGCCATCCAAAAGTAACCGATCAAGGTAGAGTCCAAACCCATTAAATCTTGCAAAGCCGAGGAAATGTCAGCCCAACCAGCAATGATCGAAGACAATACCTACAAAAAAAAAATCTCAGTAAAAAAAAACTGTCAGTGTCTGTCCTTACCATCAACCCAAAAGCGAGCAGCATCTTTTCCGTCACAATGCTACCGAACCAAAGGACTTCCCCATAGGCAATTAAAATGATGGTCAAGTTTTTGAAGACAGTGTATATGGCGATAGGCAGATATTGCAAGGACTTGGAGCCGGTGTAGATCATAGCAACAAGGGCAGCAGCGATAGGCATCCATTTGCGAGCTTCTTCTTTATCAAATTCACGAAACTTGATCAAATTCAAAAACTTGAAAGTTTGCAACAATAGAACGGTGACAATATTCTAAATAAAAAAAAATAAATTAATTTGAATGCTTTTTGGACAAGGCTGTCTCTTGCTTTTTGCGCCTTCACTTACCTGTATGGTCAATAGTAAAAAGTTCATGTTGAAGCCATAGCCACTGAGTACATATTTGTTAGTGACAGTCATGAGGATACTGGCGAAACAATAACAAGCGATAGGCAAGGCAGCTCTTGTTGTGGGTGACAGATTGACGTGAGTGGAGGCTACCAAGGTGGCTGGAGGTGGATGTGAAGGTTGATCATTGGTATCGTGGATAGATACCTTACTGTATTCTGCTTTTGATGAGGCCATTGTCTAGTATATATTAGGTGGTGCAATAAAGAATAAAAATAGGTTGATGAACAATGGCCAAATGGGAGATGATGGCTGGGTTGAGAAGCCAATAAAAGTGGGCTTAAAAAAAGGTATGAAGAGGGAGAGATCTATCTAGTTACAATAAGAAAAAGCGTCCTATACCACTTTTTCGTATGTCTTGTAGGTTTTTATAAATGAAAAATGAGAAAAAAAGGGAGAAGAAAACAACCAAAGAAACTAAAAAATGGGGGGGGGGGAGGTTGAAGAAGAGAACGAAAATCAGTGAGATCTGATTGGCCGAAGCACTTTTGCACTGTTTCCTTGCAGTTTGGGTCACACAAGCACTTTTGCCTGTACACCCCAACAAGGCCGGGTGCACAATCAATGAGGTTTTTCCGGCAAACCCTTTTTTTTTTTTTTTGAAAGAAAAAGCCAGGGACCAGTTTTTTTTTTATTCTCTTCTTTTTTCCCCATTCCTCTCTTTATGTCAGCAAGAGGCAAAGGTCCTATTGACTTTGCATCCATGAAAGAGACACGTCCTATTCAACGTCCAGGTGTGGTGTGGTCTTGGTTAAGACTCCTATTGTATTGTGGTGTGGCCATCTATCTGTCCTTTCAACTTCATTACAAGCTTCCCACCCCCAAGATTCATCATGGTGTCCATCCTGAAACTGACCAACCAGAGTTCTCTGAATTCAATGCTATCCAGACCATCTCTTACTTGAGCGACACCATTGGTTACCGTAAGTAATGAAGGAGTAGTTTAATCAGGCTAGGATGACTGATCATTATGGTTTTACTAGGTTTGGTGGGCACGGTAGAGGAATCTCAGTCAGCTGACTACCTGAAAAGTGCCATTCTGAGCTATCAACAACATGCTGCCAAGGTGCCTGGGGCTCCTAAATTTGAAATGTGGGTGCAACAAGAATCTGGTAGCCATCGGTTTGATATCATGGATCACAGTAAGTAGAAAGTGGTCAAGTAGAGAAAGTTTCGGGGGAATCGGGACGTCCGAGAGAGCAAGGGTTCACCAATTTTGTTTTTCTTCTTAATTGTTGTCAACGGAGTTCTATCAGGGAAGTGGATACTCATTTCTTTTTTTTTTTTTTTTTGAAGTGGTCTTGAAGGCTTATACCAACATCACCAATATCATTGTGCGATTGTCCTGCCCTGAAGCCGATACTACGTTTGAATCTAGAAGCTGCGAAGATAATGCTGTGCTGGTCAATTCTCACTATGATACCACCATAGGATCACCTGGTGCGACCGATGATGGTTCTGGCACCGCCGTCATGCTGGAGCTTATTCGCGTCATGAGCCAACGTGACTGGACCGGTTATCGCAATGCCATTGTCTTTTGTAAGTGAAAGGTGGCCCTGAACTTGGCTCACTTTTTTAATTTTTATTTTTTTATTTGCCAAGTGTTCAATGGTGCGGAAGAAACTCTTCAAGACGCTTCCCACGCCTTTATCACGATGCATGAACTCAAGGACTCGTAAGTGACAACCTAAAAAAGCAGACCATTTCCAGACCCAATTTGGATGGTGACACTGTCTTTTTCCAACCCAGCATCAAATCTGTCGTGAACATTGACGCTTGCGGCACCACCGGCCGTGAAATCCTTTTCCAAGCCAATTCCCGTGAAATGATCGAGGCCTATAGTCATGTACCTTATCCTCATGGCACCGTGCTGGTACGTGTTAAACCCGCTTCATTCTTTCATACCTGCTCACTCGGCATTCTTCCCTTTGTTTAGGCAAACGACGTCTTTCGCACTGGCTTGATCATTTCCGATACCGATTTTAGACAGTTTGTGCAATATGGCAACTTGACTGGTATTGACATGGCCATCTACAAAAACTCATATCTTTACCATACCCATTTGGACACCACCAAAAACCTGCAGCCCGGCTCTATCCAACATCTTGGTGAAAACACACATGCCATTCTGGAATATTTGGCCCAAAACACCTCGCTTGTCAACATTGAGCCAACCAGCGAAATTGTCTTTTTCGACATGCATGGTAAGTTGCCTGGCTCGTCTTGGCATGGGATGTCCACCAACGTTTTTTTTTATTTTTATTTTTTTTTGTATTAGGCGTGCTCTTCTGGGTGTACACGTGGGCAACGGCTTTCCGCATTCAAATCCTGACCGTCTTGATTGCTTATGGATTTCTGGGTTACGTCATCTATCAGAGCAGCCAATCCTCCCCCTATCGCCCCATCCCTGTGCTGGTGCTGTCTTACATTCGCTCGATTGTGGCTGTCAGTGTCAGTGGCGTAGTGGCATTGGTGCTGCCCATGACGGTGGCCTTTTTCTTGACGTCCGACTTGATCAACCGCCACATGGTCTGGTTTAGACATGAATGGTATGGCCTGATCGTGTTTGTGCCCATGGGCATGGTGGGTGCTTATGGTGTGCAATCTCTCTTCTACCACCTCCCAGGTCCTTTGCATGTGGACATGGAATATGGCACCTTCAACTCATTGATGGCTACGTTTGCTGGTATGACTTTGCTGACGACCCTGACTGGGGTGGCAAGCTCGTACGTGTGTTGGGTCTACTGCTTGGTGTTGCTTGTTGCCGCCCTAATCAATGAATTCTTCCTCAAGCCCTCTCCAGCCCAAGTCAAGCGTGGTGCTCCTCTTGTCCACTCGCTCACCTATGCTTTTGCCTGTCTGCCCTTGGCCTTTATTTACAGCGACAACGTCTTTGCTTTGATCGACTTATTTGTTCCCCTGACCGGTCGTATGGGTGTTGACACGCCTGTGGATGCTATCATCTCCATCATCTTTGGCTCCATTGCCTACATGTGGTGCTTGCCTGCGCTTGCTCATCTCCATCGTTTTGGCCAACGCGTGCTCTCTCGAATCGTCATCGGTCTGCTCGTTTTGCAAGTCTTGATCCTCGCTTTGATCGTGGTCTGTGGCGGCTCTGCTACATCCTGGGCTTTCCCTTATGATGAATTACATCCCAAACGATTGTAAGCTGCCCCTCATCTTTTCTCATCGTCGAGCTAAACCCTACCTCTCTCTTCGCTCAGGTTTATTCAGCATTTGAAAAACTTGACCTCAGGCGAAACCTACTTGTCTGTGGCTCAGGCTGACCATGGCCCCTATATCAACACGATTTTGGATACGGTGCAGCAGGAATTGCAAGTGGCTCCCGAGAACCGCGTCGGCTTGTATGGCTTGCAAGACTGGGATTCGATCTATCCTTTCAGTCACTTCTTGGGCGGCTATCGCTTCCATACCAGCCCTTATATTCGTGCTCACACCACCGACCCCAAACTTGCCACCGCCGACAAATTGGTTGATTTCGATGCAGGCATCTACCCTGTGCTGACCGTTCACAATGATCATTACGACCCTGCCACGGGCGTGCGCACCATGTCGATCTACAGCGTTCTTCCTACCTACACGTGGAGCGTGATTTCCTTTGACGCTCATGTCGTCGGTTGGAGCATCAAAGACGAAGAGCCCCTGTCCTACGCTACCCGCTATACCGTGCGTCATGTCAATGGCCACTCGGACGGTAATGGATGGAGATTGGATCTGAGCGTGGTGGTGCCAGAAGAAGAGCGTGCCTTGGCTGAAGCTGGTGGTTGGAAACTGCGTGTAGAATTCACTGCCTTGGAAAGTGAAAATTTTTCTGGTCGACGCCAAGAACGCTTGGTCGGTGGTGTCGGCGTGTTGGGTGCTATTGAACGAATTTTACCAGATTGGACCACCACCACCTGGCTCAGTACCGTCATGCAAGACTGGTATTTATAATCATTTTAGACCTTTTTTTTTTTTTTTTTTCTTCTCTCCCTTTCGGTTTATACCAAAGTCAACTTGGTTGATTCGGTGTTGTGTACAAAGAACATTAAAATCATGCATTTCTGGTCATAGTTAGCCTATTCGTATATGAATCGGTAAGGGTGTATCTCCTGGTAAAGAAAGATCGAAAAAGTCGTGAGCACCCTACCCGTCCTGCCTAGTTGACATGTGGTGGCGGCGGGGGACCAAAAAAGAAAAAAGGGAACGCCAACACAAAAGCGCCGTCCAATCAACCATTTCCTGCTCCCCTTTTTCTTTAGAACTCACCATCATGTCGCCCAGCTCGTTCCATCTGGTGACATTTGTCACGTTTTTCATAACACTTTGTCTTTTACCATCGGCAGTCCATTCAACAGCCTTGACCTACAACATGCAAGCCAATGAAAATGCTTGCTTTTACACATCAACCGATGTGGCAGGCAAAAAGATTGGTTTCTACTTTGCCGTAAGCTTACTTTGTGAAGATGCACAATGGCACTCAGTTTTTTTCTTCTTCTCTTCATCTTATCTAGGTGCAATCGGGTGGTTCATTTGATATCGATTATGTCGTGACAGATCCTCGCGACAATGTCGTTCTCGATGGCCAAGGTGAACGTCAAGGCGACTATGTTTTCACAGCCAAACATGCTGGCGAGTATTCGTTCTGCTTTTCCAATGGCATGTCCACGTTTGCCGAGAAACTTGTCGACTTTGAAATCACTTTGGAACACGAACTTCGTCCCAACTATGCCAAGGTTGCCGAAGGCAACCAGCCCCCTGAAACGCTCAACGCCATGGAAGAATCCCTCTTCCGCCTGTCGGGCTCCTTGACCAACATTGCCCGTACTCAAAAGTACTTCCGTACACGCGAAAACCGAAACTTCAGCACCGTTGTCTCCACTGAGCAGCGCATCTTTTGGTTCGCCAGTTTGGAAAGTATCACCATCCTCACCATGGCCGCCTTGCAAGTCTTTGTCGTGCGCAACTTCTTCAATGTCAAAAAGGGTGGTGTTTAGATTCCCTTTTTCTCCTTAATAAACTATCCCAATTTACTGCGTGTGTCCGTTGCCTCTTTTGTCGATCGCCTGGAAGTTGATGATTTATTCTATGACTTATTACGTCGTTAGCAATGAGATGTTACAAGCTGCGGAGGTGGGATGGTTTTGATGGAGGTGGGAGGGTTTTGATGGAGCTGAGGTGGTTTTGATGGAGCTGAGGTGGTTTTGATGGAGGTAGGATGGTTTTGATGGAGCTGAGGTGGTTTTGATGGAGGTGGGATGGTTTTGATGGAGGTGGGGTGGTTTTGATGGAGGTGGGGTGGTTTTGATGGAGGTGGGGTGGTTTTGATGGAGCTGAGGTGGTTTTGATGGAGCTGAGGTGGTTTTGATGGAGGTGGGGAGGTTTGATGGGGGGGGGGGGGGGGGGGGGGGGGGGGGGGGGGGGGGGGGGGGGGGGGGGGGGGGGGGGGGGGGGGTTTGATGGAGGGTGGGAGGTGTTTTGATGGAGCTGAGGTGGTTTTGATGGAGGTGGGGGTGATGGGCGAGGTGGTTTTGATGGAGCTGAGGTGGTTTTGATGGAGGTGGGGTGGTTTTGATGGAGCTGAGGTGGTTTTGATGGAGCTGAGGGTGGTTTTGATGGAGCTGAGGTGGTTTTGATGGAGGTGG